>WOXC01003685.1:50000-396804 GCA_011680675.1 Gymnobelideus leadbeateri | reverse complement strand
TGATGGGGTGCTTGTGTTCAATCTCCACCCTAAGATATTATTCTATGGGTTTATTTTCTGTTATTCTTGTATAGCACCAATGCAATATTCAGAGCACTGATGGTGATTATGAATAAGCTGACATAATTCTGAATTGCAAAATATAACAGACTCTCCATATAGAAGACAGAAGTAAAACATTTAAGGGTGGCTAGGTGGTGCAGTGAGTAAGAGCGCCGGCCTCGGAGTTAGGATGACCCAAGATTGGATCCGGCCTCAGAAAATGAGCATCCACACATAAATAATGACTGACCGTGTAACGTTGAGCAAGTTACTTAACCCCAATTGCTTTAAGAAAAAAAAAAGAAGTAAAACATTTATTCAGACACCAGGAAATGAATCCCCAAACCAGCAAGCCAAATCCCAACATCTGAAAGTCAAATCCATCATAACAACAAAGAAGTTAATACACCTTATCACTGCAGAGAGTAACATCATGCCAAAGCCTTCCCACAAACACTGTAACACAGCAGGGGTAAAAATACTCACAAGCCTAGCTATCTCCTTGCCTGCTACATCCTCTCTCCTCCATCCATCTAGCTGCTCTGACTCCTAGCTTCCTGTAGGCTCTACTCCACCCTTCAGCAAATTCTTCCCACCACAGGCTTAATGAGATTACATTCAGTCTATTGGGGGTAGGGAAGATCTTCAAATTTCCATTACCATTATACTCTGTTATATTGCTGTAAAGTTCTATTGAGACCAGTTACCCATAAAGTCCCATTGACATATGTAAGGGACATGAAAGATCTTGGGGTTGAATGTAATGGTAATGGAAATTTGAAGGTCCTTCCTGCCCCTTAATAGGACATAAGGGAACCTGAAGATCTTCTCTGCCTCTTAATAGGCTGAATGTAATCACACGAAGCCTGTGGTAGGAGGAGTGTGTTGAATGGTTGGAGCAGGAACAGGTGTAGCAGGAAATGAGTCAAAACAGTTAAAATGGAGGGGGAGAGAGGATGCAGGCAAGTAGATAGCTAGTACTGTGAGTGATTGTTTGTGGGAAGATCTGAGCAGGGGGAAGGCTTTGGGATGGTGTTACTCCTGCATAGATAAGGTGCATTAACTTATTTGTTGCTATGATGGATTCTGTTTTCTTGTGTTGGAGATGGCTTTCTGGTGTTGGGATTTGGCTTTCTGGTGTCTGAATAAATGTTTTGTTTCTGTCTTCTATAGGGAGAGTCTGTTTTTTTGTTTTTTTGTTTTTTTTTGCAATTCAGAACTATGCTGGCATATTCATAGTCCCTGTTGGTACTGTGAATATTGCTTTGGCGATACGCTTAATCATGATGCTCCACAAAGTTTGGATGTGGTATTGTTTGAATAAGGTATACGTGGGAATAACAAGGCATGTCCATGAGATAATAAAAGATTTCAGTCACTGATTGCTATCTATGTATAGATATATAAAAATTTCTATTTAAAATAATAAAAATTTAATAAGAAATTTCATACAATTTCAATTTTCTAAAAATTTGCTAAGGAAAATTAACTAATTCAGTTAAATATACCTTTAAACTGATACATTAAAATGAAATCCCATATGTAAATATCAATAACAATTTATACTATCTAAGAAGAGGGGATTGATTTCTACCATTGACATACTTTCCCAGTGTGACCTTTAGCAAAGTCACTTAACATCACTGGGCCTCAATGTTCTCATTTATAAAATCAGGTGGTTCAGCTCCAGATTCATATTTGATCTTGTGATAAGGAGTATTAGAAGGAATCACAAAGTATAACCTAGTCCATCCATCTGATCCCAAGTAGAATCGCATAGGAATGATTTTTAGTGAGCTATCATTTCTAGCCAAATATGATATAACCTTCAGTGGAGCATGGATTTTGGGTGGGGAGTGGATCTACAAGATGTCTCCTCCACTAGAATATAAGCTTATTGAGAACATGGACTGTTTTGCCTTTTATTTTATATATCTAATGCTCAGCACAATGCATACGTGCTTAGTCAATGCTGTTGTTCATGTTTGAATGTTGTTCAGTCATGTTTAGCTCTTTGTGACACTACTTGGGATTTTCTTGGCAAAGATAATGAAGTGATTTGCCATTTCTTTCTCCAGCTCATTTTACAGATGAGGAAATTGGGGTAAACAGGGTTAAGTGACTTGCCCAGGGTCACATTGCTAGTAAGTGTCTGAGGCCAGATTTGAACTTCAGAAGAAGAATCTTCTTGACTCCAGACCCAGCACTCTATACACTGTATCACCTGGCTGCTTAATCAATGCTTGTTGATTAATTGATTTAGGAACTCTTTCTTGCTAACTTTAGTTACTCTCTCTCAACAACATAAGTATAAATAAGTCAGTTTCAAATAGGATAAAGCCTATGCTTCCACTTCAGCCTGTTATGATCTTCTACTCCATTAGTTCAGATACCATACTCTACCACTTTCTGTTGTTTTTTTTTCTTCCCTAGGAACTCTAATTAAATCAATACTACCTTTGCTTCTGGAGATGGTGTGTCAACCATCATTAACTCTTCCATGATTCCATTCAACAACATTGTGCCTTTCTAGGCCAAATTCCTCCCTACTTCCCTGTCCACCACTTCCCAATATTCATTTCCTCCTAGTAAAATGTAAGTTCCATGAGGGTAGAACTTATTGTTTTTGAAATTTACTAGCAGCTAGCAAAATTCCTGGCACACAGTAAGCCTTTAATAAGCTTTTTAAAAATCCATTTGTTCATTCAAAGTTAACAATTTCACTTGGTGACTTTGGTTTGGTACAGAGCTAAATATTCCACGTCCATAGACTTTCTAAATGTGGATTAAGCAATGCTTGGACCTGTACTGAAATTCGTCACTGATCTCAGAGATTTTTGCTAACTCATTTGGGAACAACTTGTATTTTGTGACCCCACCCAAGGAACAATTCTATAGAATTTATAGCTCTTTGTCTCTCTTTAGAAGATAAAAGGAAGGAAAATAAGGAGGAAAATGTAGCACATTGAGAATGCTGATTTTGGAGAGGGTATGGGTTAAAACCTTGATTCAAGAACTAACTACAAATGTGATGTTGGGCAAATTACTTACCATTTTTGTTTTCTTGGTTTCCTTATCTTTAAAATGAGGGGTTGAACTAGATCATTTCAAAGGGTCCTTCTACCTCTAAATTCATAAACTCATGATTTCAATCATCAATCTGAATTAAATATTCCTTCAATATAGTCATATTCTAAGTGACTAAAGAAATGGTCCTCTTATGAGCAAATGTAAATTCTGGGTAAATTTTTGGGAATGGATATTGAAAGTTTAAAAAGCTTATTGGGCTAATGTCTACTGAAACAGAAGTTATACATTGTTTATGTGTTCTGGGCCTGACTAATCAATAATGATCCACCACAATAAGGAGGTTGTAAATCTGAATTTTGAGGTGCTGAATACTTAATATGAGAATGAAGAAAAATGTATTTGAAAATATGGATGAAGAGAATGGTGAGAACTTACTTCTCTGGAAAGCTCTGTCTGATAAATCTCCAATCTCCTTGTACAATTTCACATTATTTTTACTTATTGTCAGTGGAAATGCATTTTTACAGATCTTGCTATGGCAAGTATAATTTTCTAGTGGTTCTGTATTCCTAAATTGTAGATTAATGGCTGTTCTCAAATAGTACTTCCCACCATTTACAGGTTTGCAGGTCAATAAGCATTTTCAAAATGCTTGGCAAGAAAATTCTTTTATTAACTCCTATCCACCCAAAGGAATAGCAGCAGTAGTAGGACTCTGTGTGGATAGCACCATCTAAAAAATGGCCCAGTGATTGAAAAGTCAATTCCCTTTACTAGTTTACCCTGCTTCTTGGATCTGTTGCTAAGCATTCCATGGGGCTCTGAGGAATTCAGGATAAACAGAAACAATGCAGTCTTTTATTTGGAAGAAAGGGTTGCATCTTAGGTGGAGCAAATGACCCATACAAAGGAAGAGAGAAATTCATGTGTGGCCAATGATAGATAAGTTTGCTTATTCTATAGTATGAAGCAAAATATAAAATAGTTGGCAAGATAGGGGCTTGGATTTAATGTATTAGATAACCATTCTTTTGTCTTGGGAAGTAGGGTGTGTGTGATATAATGATAACAATATATATTTAAATTGGAACTGTGTTTGCATTGGCATAAGGCATTCCAGTGAAGAAACTCCATTTACTAATACAGATAGGAACCCACTCTGCAATTTATGGTCTTTGAAAGGTGCCTGGGAATACTAAGAAGTTAAATCACTCACCAAGAATGAAGCAATCAGTATATATAGGCTAGATGGAGGATTTGAACCCAGATCTTACTGACTTTATGATTAAAACCACATTTAAGAAAGTTTTTTTACTAGCATCTGTGTGGGTAATAAGGGCTATAGTTATCAAATCCATAGCTATCACACTTCAAAGTGCCTACACTGACATTCTACCAAGAGAAACAAGTTTAACAACTCTATTCACCAGGGGAAGAAATCTGTTTCTGGGAAAGCGGGGGCTGGATCATGTCAGGGATGGTGTCTCAGTGTAGTGTCTAGGAATGAAGTGAGAACAAGTGTTTACAGAGCAGCCAGTAGTATCTCTCTCCCTAATTGTTCTGTCTGTCCTCTCTGATTACGGAGTAGGAAGGGGTGCCTTGTTTTTCCTCTTTATGTTTTTCTTCCTTCCTATTTATCTTCTGGCAGTGCTTCTCAGTCTGCACCAAAGCATCTCTTCATAACATTTTTTCTGCCTGCTGTCTATGATTATAAGGCAGGCTATACCACCTGTGATTCTGATTATGCCTTTCTTCTGTCCTATCTGCCCTGCATGTATTCTAGCAGTGACAGTGGCATTGGAAAAAAATAAAGGAGACCCAGCCAGTTGCAAAACAGTGGATCCAACATATTTCTGCAAGCCTACAGACTCCTACAAATGAAATGCAAGACAGATTTTAATAAAGGTCTTTTTTTTCTGGTCACTTGCTTCTTCTGTATGATTCCTTTTTTGCAATGCTGAAACTTGCTCATACCCACTAGGCACTTTTCCATTGCCAGGTCTTATAGTGGGATTGAGTAATAACTAATGGACATACTGTGTACTCCACTGGAAGGCAAGCAAGGTGAATAGAACAAGTGGAAGACCCGTCAGCAAATTGAAAGCCTCCCTGTGGTGGATTTATGGAAGAATATGGACAGAAGTGGGAGAAGATGGGCAGGCATAGATGGATTTTGATTTTCTTCATTCAAAGGAGTACCCACATTGATGAGATCATGAATCTATTGAAGTATTTAAAAAAGTAACATTAATGATACTTAAAATAATCATATCTATCAGTTGGATAACAGTCCCTCTCTCCTCCATTACTTTAATGGGTACATATTTTATATTTCCTTACTTGTGCACATATCCTCCCTTCCTCCTCTTTGAAACATATGGTCCTTGATAATAGGGGTTATAGGCTTTTGTATTGATATCTTCAGTGCCCAGCAGTGCTTAGCACATTTATTATTCCAAGTTTAATAAATGGTTGGATAACTGTATTGAATAATCAGGTAGGAGGGTTATAGACAAAAAGGTAATTTTTTCACAGAATTTTAAAGTTGAAAGTCTAGAATCATTTTTTTGTTTCCCTCTTTTCTTTTCTTTTTTTCTCTTCCTATTACCCTAATTAATTGGTGAGGCTGATTGATTCATTAATTGACCAATATTAGACAAGCAATGATAAGGGAGGGAAAAAATTCAACTTCATTTAAGTCATATGCCTTCTTCTGTTTGACTTGTAAAGCCCTCCACAACCTGCTTTTATAACTTTATTATACTTTATTTTCCTTTCCATACTTTAGTTCATCCAAATAAGATTTCTTACTGTTTTTATTCATACAACATATCCTAGCTTAACAATTTTAAACTGGCTATCCCCCATGCCTAGAATACCCTCCTTCTTTATTCCCTCCTCTTAAAATCCCTTGCTTCCTTCAAAACTGTTCAAAGAATACTTTCTCCATGAAACCTCTCTTGATCTCCCCCTAGTTAATTCCAAAAACTAGTTTGTATTTATTTTGCGTATATTCTGTCTATAATTATTTATGTACATATTGTCTCTCTATGTAGAATGTATACTCCTTGAGGTCAGGTATCATTCCATTTTTATCTCTGTATCCTAGCACTTAGTTCAGTAGCTGGCACATACTATGTGCCTCAGAAATATTCCTTGATGAGTTGGTTGATTTATAAAGAGTAAACAACAAGATTACTTTTCTGATTTACTAGATATGTGTATATGTATATAATATGTAATATATATGTGTTGTATGCATAATATATGTCTGTCTTATCTGTCTATCTATCTATCTATTTATCTATCTATCCTGAAGATACATGCATACTGCCTTTGTTTAATACATGTGGATTGACTCAGATGGCTAAAGCTTAATATTTTTGAAGCCAAGTTATTGGTTCACTTCCCCTAAAGATAGGCTATTTTTGCCCTGTTCCCATGGCCACCGATCATATTTCTGACATTGAATAGCTGTAGACATTGGTCACAAAGGAGCTGCTGAGGATGGTATTGGATCAGTTTATTTCTATCATCCATACTGGGAAAGCAATTTAGCATATACTCTCCTAACTTCAGGTTAGTCTAATCATGATGTCCAGTACAAATTTGCAGCCAATAAGCATGGAACCTGATTTTCTTGCTCAAATATTCTATTTTATCTTTTCATTATATTTTCCAGGATCATCTGTGATTTAGGGCTTAAAAAATTATGTCATTATATAAATACAAGCTTACATGCAGTATAATAAATCCTACTTTGATATCTACTGCCAGCTTGTCCAGAGTTTGGGAAAAACAGAAGCTTTACAGAAGCTTAATATATTTGGAACTCACCAAAGTCTGACCCATTTACTGGAGCAGAAAATACACTTTAGGTTTTCAAGATCTGGCTTTGTATTGCTTATTTCATTTTTTTTTTCCTCCAGGAGTGGAGAGATCATTGCCAGACAAGAAAGTGAACTGATCACAGATTCACCTGTTTAGAGAAGAAAAAGTCTTTTAGACTCAGAAGGAAACTTTCCAAATGAAATATCTTCGATTTTAGGAAGAAGTCGCACCATTAAAAAACAAACAAAAAGTAAAGCACACTTCCCAATAAATCTGAATGGAAAAAAATGTAAAGAATGATTTTATATCCTACACTTATTGAAAGTAATGCAAACCAGCCAGTGAAGGCTTATAGATTTATGCTGTCATTTTCCTTAGGTAATGTCTAGTTGGAATACAGAAGTTCATCATGTCAATATCTTCCAATAAACTGAAAGATAAGACAGCATCAAAACTTGGGACCATTTGAAAGATAAGTACAAAATCAGCTTGAGTCTTTGGTTTGATTTGTAGAAAAATGAAGTTTTCACATTATTGAATAATAGGAGATTTTTTTTAATGCTGGATTGTTAGTCCTTCCTCAAATTTGCTTTCTCACATCTGTGTAATTGGTAAAGTATTCACCATGTTTGGAATTCACTCTCATCTCTATTTCTTCAAATCATCATATTCAACACTGATCTCAGGAAGTGTATCTTCTGAGGAGCCTTTTCTTATTCCTCCACTTACTGGTGTTCTCTTCTGCCTCAATTTTCCTTTTACTCTACTTATTTGTGTGCATTCCTAAGAGATTGAAAGCTCCTTGAGGACATGAGCTGTCATATTTATCTTTTTGTATCCCTAGCACTTAGCACAGTTTCTCACTAGTTTGTTGTTCTTCAGTCCTTTCAATTGTGTCTTACTCTTTGTGACCCCAGTTGGGATTTTCTTGGCAAAGATGGAGTGATTTGCCATTTCTTTCCCGAGCTCATTTTTCATTTGAGTAAACTGAGCAAACAGGGTAAGTAACTTGCTCAAGGTCATACAACTTGTAAGTGTTTGAGACCAGATGTGAAATCAGGAAGATGAATTCCTGACTCCAAGCCTGGTACTCCATCCACTGTACTATATAGCTGCCCACACATAGCAGGTCCTTAATGGATATATGTTTAGGTTGTTGTAGAATAAAGGCAAGGATTGCTTGTAAATCCTAGGCTTTCTTATCCAACCTATTGCTGAACTCTAAGAACCACTGGACCTTTTAATCTACTCATCTACTGAACCCTCTTATGTCTTCTCTCCTCTAATTAGAAAAGAACTCTTTAATAGCAGAGATAGTATCCATTTTCTAATTATATCTCCAGTTCTTAGCATTATGCCTGGTATATAGTAAGCACAAATGTCTTTCCATTCCATTTGTGGGGATTTGATCAACAAGACCTACAAAAGGGGTGAGGGAACAGAAGTAGGGAGGAAGGAAAGTGCTTACTTAAAGTCACATTATAATAAGACACTATGGAATAGTTAAAATCAGGTACTATAGAATAGAGAAATAACATAAAAAGTAGATTGATGAAGATGCCTAGTAAAAAATTATAGGAGACAACCTTTAGAAAGAGGACCTCAGACTTCTATACACAAATGTGCAGTACATATCTAATAAAATAAAGTAGACATTTTAATATAAAGAGATAAATAGGAAATGACAGAAAACAGATTTATTGGGATGTGACTTATGACTGTAATACAGTAATAAAAGGGTAAATCTTATTCAATAGCAAAAACTCAGATAAATGGGTAGTGGGGGAATATTGTAGAACAAAAATGTATATCTTATGTGTACATTCATGAAGCTGAGATGGAGGATATTTGGGTGGGAGCAGCAACTCAACTTCTCAGGGTTTCAGTTTATCATCCATAAAATGAGGAGAGTGGACAGAATTTTCCATCTCAAAATCTATGATTCAATGAGGAAATGAATTTATTGACAAATTCAGATTTTTAGAAAAGACAACTATCCAAGATAGAATTGGGGGCAATTAGCCAAGGATACTTAAAAAAAAAAACAGGATTGATCTTATAAATTGTCAGATGTAACTCAGAATTTGCTAGGCATACAATAAATGTTAAGAACAACAAAGAGAATTTTTCAAAAATGTAAGGAGAAAGAAGAAAATCAAAGAAGGGTTAGTACTAATGCATTGGGGAATATGAGATGAAGATGGCAAATAAAAGAATGAAGGCAAAACTAAGGGAAATGAATGTAAAAAAAACCCTGGGTTTCAACTCACACAGTATAAATAGGCAAAAAGCAAAAATATAGACATAAGCAATATTGGAGATATTGTAAAATTAGTAGCACACGACTGCATTGTTGGTGTAGCTTGGAATTAGCCCATCCATAATGGAAATAAAATTGGAATAAGAAGAAATTGACTATTATGTCCATACCCTTTAATTCAGCACACTATACATTATACACATATGTGCAAGCTCTCTCTCTCTCTCTCTCTCTCTCTCTCTCTCTCTCTCTCTCTCTCCCTGCACTTATATTAATAGACTGGATCAGACACTGTAATGGAAATGCAAATTTAAAGATCTTCCCTGCCCCTAAGCCCTTTGATAGCCTTAAGAGATTCTGAGGAGCTTCATTGATTTGAAAATATACTCTGCCTCCTAATAGGCTGAATGTGGTCACATGGAGCCCGTGGCAGGAGGCTTGGTTTTCAGGAATGACCACACCTTGATGCTGTGTGATTGGGCAGTGGGTCAAGAGGGTTGTTACATTCTCTGACCCAAGAGAAGGCTATATAATCCCTGATGTGAGGCTTTGCTTTGGGGCTCACTTTGAGAAGTGTTGTGTGATTTGAACAGATGATACTCTGGCCAGCCATTGAGAGCCCCTCCTCACACCCCCCAGCTTTGAAAACCCAGATGTTAATGCTTCCCTCTCTGGTAACTGTGATTTGGTATTGATGTAATGGTTGGGCAGTTTGGAAGCATGTCTGCTTGATCTGTTTGTTTCTCTGTCTTGTAAGTTCTGTCTATATACTTTGAAGTTTGGGGTGCTGACCTTTTTCCCTTGAACTAGGTAAATTATATATGTTTGATTGATTAAAGTAAGCTTGTTAACCCATTTTGAGTTGCTTTCCTTTAGAAAAGCAGATCTAAGAACCTGTACTGGCAGCCACCCTGGGAATGTTGGGGTACTTGCTGCTTCAGAGACTCAATCTAGACTTCCACCCATTTTCTCAATTTCTTTAGGTAAAATGTAAATGAAAAGATTGTGCATAAGGATTTAAAAAGAGTTTCAAATGTATTTTAAGTAATTTTTTGCTCTCCCTCATGCAAAGGGTAAGTCAGGCAGAGCTATAATAAACTGTATCAAAGTAATAGAAAACAATTCATATATACATATAGCCACCACATATGTATGTATTTGTGCATATATGCATGTACCCACACACATATATGCACATACATATGTAAACTGTAATATACACATGAACAGATATACACATATTGTATATATTGTGTGTGTATGTGTATGTGTATGTAGCATTCTAGGGCCAAACAAAAGAAATCTCATCCCTCTTCCCAATAATTTCTCTTTAAATATTCAAATACAGCTTTCATCACCTAAGTCTCCTCCAGACTTAATATATCTAATTATTTCAAAAGATCCTCATTTACCTTATTATTTTTTCTTTTTAATGTCTTACATGAAATGTCAAAATAATGTACTCCTGACCAAGCAGAATATAGGGGGATAATCATCTCCTTATTTGGGGGTGCTTTGACTCTCCTAATGTATCCCAAATATGAAAATGGGAGAGCATAGGATATCTATCAGTATTGCCTTTGATGAGGTAGATATATATGTAGGTATTCTAGGGTAGTAAGTGCTGCCTTTGAAGAAAGGGTTTTATACAGTTATACACACACACACACATACAGATGTATATATAAAACAATAAATTATACACACACACACACAAACACATACATGAGGAGACACATATAGGTGTGTAGATATATATATACGCATGCACAAATGTATATATACACATATGTACAAGCATGCACATTTTTGTGTATATACTTAAACACTCTGTGAACCTGGAATGTGTATGTATACACATACATACATTTATATGTGTGCTTATGTGCATACACACATATGTATATACATATATATGTATATATATATATATACTCATCTTTCTTTGTCTCTGTCTATGACTATAAAACTCTTCTTTAAAGGCAATATTTAATTCTGACAACTATCCTGTGCTCTACCATCTTCATTTTCTGGATGTTTTGGAAAATTCACAGCATCTATGCATAAGGAGATAACAGTCCCTCAACATTCCTCCATAAGATGCAAATATCCATAGATGAGGAACACTGGAAGGAACTGGAGATATTTAATTTAGAGAATACTTAAAGAGGAGATGATATCTGTGTTTGAGTATTTTAAAGGCTATCATTGGGAAGAGGGATAAGACTTCTTTTGTTCTGTCCCTGAATGTAGACCCAGGAATAAAATGGGTGAAAATTGCAAAGCAGTCACTTTATGCACATCAGGAAGCAAAATATAAAATGAACAACAACCACCACAACAACAAACTTCTAACAATTTAGAGCTTTCCAAAAATGGAAAGGGCTATCCAAAGAGTTAGATATTTTACCTTCAATGAAAATCTTAGAATAAAAGATGGATAATCACTGCTTAATTATGTTATATAAAGAATTCTATTCTGGTTATCAGTTGGAGTACATGGCTTCTAACAACAACAATAACAAAAAACCATAGCAATTCTGTATGCTTTCTTTTTTTTTTAAACAAATGCTTTATTAACTTCTGTTTTACATCATTCATTTCTGCCAGATTTTGAGTTACAATTTTTCCCCCGTTTTTCTCCTACTCGCCCTCCCAGAATAGCAGTCCCACAAGATATCGCTTACTCCAATCTGCTCTCTCCCATATCTTCTCCCATACCCCCTTTGACTTTTCCATTAGAGGAAGGTGAATCTCTGTGTTCTAATGCCTGCACATCTTATCTCCCTATTACAAGCAAAAGAATATTAATAATAGTATTTATATATATTTGAAACATTTAATTTTAAGAACTCGAATTTCAGAACCATTCCCTTCCTCCCTTGTCACCCATTCCCTCTGGGAAGATAAGTAATTCAGTATATGTTGTACATGTCTAACTACGCAAAACTTTACCATAGTAGATATATTGTACAAGGCTGCTTATAATTTCCTCCCACCCATCCCACCCGCCACCTAGTCCATTCCCTACTTGATCCTGTCCCTCTTCTATAGTGGGTACTTCCATCCTCCCCTCCCCCAAAGAATTCCCTCCCATTCATCATCCCTTCTCTCGTCCCCCTTCCCCCTATTCTGCTGCAGGGTGAGATATCCCATTTAGTATGTATTTCATTCTCTACCTGAACCAAATTCAATGAGAATGTGGTTTTGCCTTTTTGTCTTCCTATTCTTCCCCTCCCATGAAGCCACTTCCCCTTGCTTCTTCTACATGAGATAGTTTACCCTACCCTGTCTCTCCCCATCTCCTCTTGCCACTTTCCTCTCTCATCTCATAATTTCACCCCTTGAGTACCCTCCCTTCCCAACAAATTCAACCTATGCCCTCTATCCATATATAACTGTAAACATAGGTACACACATTCACATATGTATTCATATGGCCATACACCCTTCTTCCATTATTTTCATACTGAGAAAGGTTTTGTCAGTCACAGTTATTGTTTTTCCATATAGGAATGTAAATAGGTCAACTTTGATAAGTTCCTTTTGATTTCTTTTCCCTGATTACCTTCTCAGGCATCTCTTGCTTCTTGTGTCTGGATGTCAAATTTTCTATTCAACTCTGATCTTTTCCTCAAGAATGCTTGAAAGTCCTCTATTCCACTGAATGACCATATTTTCCCCTGAAACAAAATACTCAGTTTTGCTGGGTAGGTGACCCTTGGGTTCAGTCCCAGCTCTTTTGTCCTCTGGAATATCATATTCCATGCCCTTAGATCCCTCAGTGTAGAAGCTGCCAGGTCCTGGGCTATTCTGATTGTGTTTCCACAATATTGATATTGTTTCTTCCTGGCTGCTTGTAGTATTTTCTCCTTGATCTGGGGATTCTGGACCCTGGCTATAATATTCCTGGGAGATTTCTTTTGGGGATCTTTTTCAGGAGGTGATCAATGGATTATTTCAACCTCTATTTTGCCCTCTGGATCTAAAACATCAGGGCAATTTTCCTTGAAAATTTCTTGAATGGTGATTTCTAGGTTCTTTCTTTGATCATGGCTTTTGGGTAGTCCAATAATTTTTAAATTGTCTCTCCTGGATCTATTTTCCAGGTCAGTGGTTTTTCCCATGAGATATTTCACATTGCCTTCTATTCTTTCATTTGTTTGGATCTGCTTAACCTCCCTGGATCTGGATTGTGATCTGGGATGGAAGCCATGGGTGGGTTTCCAGCTTTCCAGAAACGGAAGTTGTCCCCCCACATGTTTGGGATGAAAGTTCACCTGTCTGGCGGCCCAGCCATACTGTGGCAGCAAGCCCAAAAGTAATTAAGCCAATAGTACCTATCTCCCAGGCTTGTTGTGAGAATCAAATGAGATAAAAATTATAAATCACTTAGCAGAGTGCCTAGCTTATAGTAAGTACTATAGAAATGTTAGCTATTATAGGTATGCCTCAGAGATATTGTGGGTTTGGTTCCAGACCACCACAATAAAGTGAATATTACAATAAAGTGAGCCACATAATTTTTTGGTTTCCTAGTGCATATAAATTTATGTTTACACTATAGTGTCATCTATTAAACGTGCAGTAATATTATGTCTAAAAGAAGTACACTTCTTAATTTGAAAATAATTTACTGCTAAAAAAATGCTAACAATTAACTGAGCCTTTAGCTATTTGTAATCTGTTTGTTGGTGAAGGTTTTTGCCTTGGTGTTGACGGCTGCTGACTGATGAGGGCAGTGGTTTCTGAAGGTTGGGTTGACTGTGGCAATTTCTTAAAATAAGACAACAATGAAGTTTACTATATCGATTGAATCGTTCTTTTACAAAAGATTTCTCTGTAGCATGTGATGATATTTGATAGCATTTTACACACAGTAGATAGAACTTGTTTCAAAATTGGAGTCAATCCTCTCAAGCCCTGCCTCTGCTTTTTATGTTTTGATTTTATGTAATATTTTTCAATATTGTTGTGTCTCAGGGGATAGGGAGGCACAAGGAGAAGGAGAGAGATGGGGAAACAGCTGGTCAGTGGAACAGTCAGAACACATACATTTATCAATTAAGTTTGCCATTTTATATGGGTGCTATTCATGGTTCACCAAAATAATTAAAATAGTAACATCAAAGATCACTGACTACAGATCACCATAACAGATGTAATAATAATGAAAAAGTTTGAAATATTTCAAGAATTACCAAAATGTGACATAGAGACATGATGTGAACACATGCTGTTGTAAAGATGGTGCTGATAGACTTGCTCATTGAAGGTTTACCACAAACCTTCAATTGCAAAAAAAAAGTAATATCTGGGAAGGGCAATAAAGTGAAGTGCAATAAAATGAGTCATCTGTACTATTACTATTCCTTGTAACAAAGAAAAAAAATCACTACATGAAACAAAAAGACAAAATGACCACATTTGTCAGTGCAATTAAAATTTTGTTCCCACAGTCCCACACCTAGACACATGTTCTATTGTCTGAACTTCAAGACTAAGATTAGTTATCACAATAAATTGGAGTTCAGTCGCTTTTTAGTCTCTGTGTATCTTGTTTTCTTTGCTCTGCTTACTTCACTCTTCTTTGATTCAGTGCAGGAATACACACACACACACACACACACACACACTAACAAATAACACACATTTATTAAGTAAAATAATTCTTTTCTGGTCTGATGGATTTCAATTCTCTAGTGATTGAGACAGATATAGCCTTTGACAGGTTGGAGGAGGATTATCCTACATTTCTTTCCTCTGTTCTGCAAAAGTCCACCTGAGAATTGTCACTGTCTTACTTTAAACAACCCGATATTGGACACAAGGGGACAGTGAAACACTGAAAAGTAAACTCCAGGCTTTCCTATACAATGGTGATCATAGCTCAGAAGACTATATTATGGGATCTGCCTATACAGGGACAAAAGGATGCTCCTCTCCAGTGGGGCTGCTATCTTGGACATGCCTGATAAACAATACTTTCATAGTGACTAACCAAAAAAAAAGAAAGAAATTTTCCATGGCTAAGCTAAGGAAGCAAGTCAAAAAGCAGGAAATCCATGGTTCTTTTGTACCAAAACAGCTCTTCTAGTAAAGGGAAAGGGTAGAGTCACAAATCTGTGATTCATGCTTTCTTTGTATGAAATATATTGACTAGAGCAGAAATAGAAATACAGAACTGAAGAAAACATTTTGACAATGACCTGTGGTAATCATTTTTATATTAGATTGGATTTCTTCCATCTTCACAGTTATTCTCTCCCACCTCCATACATGCCCTCATCAATTTGAACCAAATAAAGAACACTGTGGGCTGGATGAATTTAATAAATACATATCCAATATAAGCTTCTGTTTAACATTAGAAGTATTCCACTAAGTTCTCTAAGCCCCACTCCCTCATCACTTGTTAGTTCCCTACATTGGTATACTCATAAAAGTGTATCTACATGCTTGGAGGTCTCTTGACTAGGGGTATGGTTTAGAGGAGCTGAGATTACTAAACCTAAGCTGACAGTGCTAGAGTCATAGACCATATGTGAAGTTAATTATTTTTATGCTCATCCTTTGATTTCATTGTTATAAAGAGTTCCTATTGACCTAAAACAATTCGAAAAGACTCATGATGGAAAATGCCATATACATCCAGAGAAAGAAATAGGGAGTCTGAATACAGAGTGAAACAGACTATTTTCTTTTTGTTTTGTCCTATTTTTTTCTTTCTCATGGTTCCTTCCATTCATTCTAGTTCTTCTACACAACATGACTAATGTGAAAATATGTTTAATCATTATGTATATGTAGAGTATATCAGAATGCATGCTGTCTTGGGGAGGGGGAAGGAGTGGGAGGGAGAGAAAATTTAAAACTTATGGAAGTGAATGTTGAAAACTAAAAATAAATAAATTACCTTGTATAAAAAAAGAATTCCTACTGAGGAAAATCTCTCTAGTAATACTTAGCAATTTGTAGTGTTATAGAATTGCTTGGGGGCACTGAGAGCTTGTCACACTATCTTTGTGTAGATGTGTGTGTGTGTGTGTGTGTGTGTGTGTGTGTGTGTATGTATGTATGTATGTAGTGGTAGTTGAATCCAGATCTTCTTGATTTAGAAACCATCTCTCCAACCAGTTTTAAGGTTAAAATTTCAAAATTAATTTTAGTTAACTTTAAGAGGTTTATTTATTTATTTGCCTATTTACTAATGTATTTGTTTTCAGAAAGAGTCTCTTCACAGAGACCTCACCCTGAAGAAATTCAAGGTCTACTTCAGTAATGTTTAGGTGCACAAGAAGGTAGCAGTCAAGGATTGTATGTTTGCTTTTCTCCCATCAACTCCTAACTAATCAGAAAAAAATGAGCCTCAGGAAGCTAGATGCTTTATCTCCATAAAGATAATGTCTGCGTACTCAGAAAAGGACAATGTGTTCACTACTGACTGTACTAAGCATAAATTACTCTTAAAGTAAGCCTTTATGTATTTCATGTCTCTCTGTTCAAAATAGAGAATATACATATGAAATGAAGTCATACAAAATCAGCCCTAAAATATTTCCTCATAGAAACTGATTCAGCATGAAGGCAGAGGAGAGCAGCAGAACAAAACACAATCACTACAATAATGCAAGTATAAATAACACTAAAAGGCTGCTGAACTCATATTAATTGTAATGATCCAAATATAAACAAGAAACCACACCTCCTGCAGAGAGAAGGGAATGAGAGAACAGGATATTGGTTACATTAGCAGACAGACTGACTTTTTTTTTTCTTTGCTTACCTGTTTTCGTTGCTAAAAGGGAGGATTTGAAGGAGAAAGCATATAGCAAGCAACAAAGGCATTGTCTAGATAGACTCTGAGATCCTCACTAGAACCAGATTTATGACCTTATGGCTGTGGTTTAAAAAGTAAAAGACACTAAAATATAAAAAAAAATAAGCAAATACATTCCCTTCCACATTTTCCTCATATGGTTAGAGAGGCAGTGTTTTTTGGACACTGAACATATGTGTAGGTGCAGAAGAAGGGAAGCTTTCCAAAATTTGCTTGGGAATAAATACTACAAAAATGCATTTTTTTAAATTGGGGTATGTGAGCTTGTCCTATGTTGAATTTTCCAAATCCAATTTCCTAGCTTCTAGATAATTTGATAGTTTGCATTTTGAGTGGTGTTATCCTTGAAACAACCGTGTCTTGGCAATTCTGAAGAAACTTTTTTGCAATAATAGTGAAATATTTTGCTTCCTATGCCCCAAAGTCTTATTTCCCAAGGGACCCAACCACACCTGCTAATTAGCCTAAGCCATGAATGATCAAATCCTAGTGCACAGAAGCCTGTTTCAGAAAATATTTACAAAGCAACCAAGTACAGTCAAGGGCTATTTTTTTTCTCTCCTTCCTTCTTTTTCTCTTCTCCTGTTCCTCTTCTTCTTCTTCTTCTTCTTCTTTTTTTTTTAAAGCAATTGGGGTTAAGTAACTTGCTCAAGGTTACACGGCTAGTCATTATTTATGTGTGGGTGCTCATTTTCTGAGGCCGGATCTGATCTCGGCCGAGGCCAGCGCTCTTACTCACTGCGCCACCTAGCCGCCCCTTTAGGGCAATTGGGGTTAAGTAACTTGCCCAAGGTTACACCGCTAGGTTTTTTTGTTTGTGTGGATTAAGTGTCGGTCCGAACTCAGGTCCTTCTGATTCCAGGGCCGGCGCTCTATTCACTGCGCCACCTAGCCGCCCCTCCTGTTCTTCTTAATGTAATTTCCTTTCCTCTTTCTCTTCCTTTTCCTATCCTTTCCCCCATATTAGTCCTTCTTCATTAAGCATTTATCAAATGCCATGTCCTATTTCCAATATGAAATCATTCAACAGACATTTATAATTATCTATTTGCAAAACAATGTCTGAGAGGCTAGGGTAGGCAAAGATTAGATCAAATAAAATGTCTGCCCTTGTGGAACTTACAGTCTAATGACATCCTGGGAACAGTGGGTTTGGAATCAGAGAACCTGGGTTCAAAATTGCAATTATAGTTGTGTAACCTTGGGAATGTCATTTAATATCTCCAAGTTGAATTAAATGACTTTTGAAATCAATCAGTCAATAAGCATTTATTGCATATCTAATGTGTGATAGTCACTGTTGATACAAAGACAAAAAAATAATCTCCACTATATATCTAAGATATAATGATTTTTCCCTTTGCCCCTAATCAGGATTTGTTGACCTGGGGGACTTTCTTAAAGAGGGATTTTTCTTTTCTTTAAATACAAAGACTATAAAAGTATGCATTTACAAGCTGTTCTCTCCTGTTAGATATGATTCATACACACACACATAAATACATACATATATGTATATATATGCATACATATACATTTTCAATTTTAAGCCAACTCATGTAATAAGTGACATCAACATCTGAACCCAGTAATAGAATTGGAATTAGAGGACCTGAGTTTCAGTTCTAGATCTGCTACTTCCTACCTGTGGGACACTGACTAAGTAATTTCACATCCTTGTTTCTCATTTTCTTCAGATGTGAAATGAGGTTACTGGACTTATCATTAGATGACTATAATCTGACTGCCTGTAAATGCTATGATTATAAACAAGGAATGTTCCAAACCCAAAGTATCACTTAAAGGTCAGACACTGTTATATTACTGGGTTATTTATTTGTTTGTTTGTTTATGCTGTTTGGAATGATAATTCCCACAGTAAATTTTCCTATTCCTTGCCCAATTAAGAGCTTATCTTTTCCCTTCTCCTAAAATGCATGTATCCTATAAATATATATAAATTACAGTAAATTCTCTGTCATTCTTTTGATGGGCAACAATGATTTTTTTTCTTTCCTACTCCTTATATCTTCTAGCTTTTACTGAAACCTGACTTCCCCTGATGACACAGCTTCCTTTATCATTCTTTCCAATACTACTCTCACCTTCACTTATTCTCCTATGCTTGGATAAAGGTGAGGGAGCTGGAATGCTCCTTACTTCCTATTGCCACTTGTAGGTTCTCCCTCTTCCTCCATCACTCAGTAACTAATCTCTCTTCTTTTTTTTTAACCTAAAAAGGCATTTTTATTAACTTCTGTTTTGCATCAATCATTTCCGACAGATTTTGAGTTAAAATCATTCCCCCCACCCTGTTTTTCCCCTACCCACCCTTCCAGAATAGCAGTCCCACAAGATATCGCTTCCTCCAATCTGCTCTCTCCCATACCCCCTTCAACTTTCCCATTAGAGGAAGGTGAATCTTTGTGTCCCAATGCCTGCACATCTTATCTCCCAATTACAAGCAAAAGAGTATTAATAATAGTATTTATATATATTTGAAACATTTAATGTTAAGACCTCGAATTTCAGATCCATTTCCTTCCTCCCTTGTCACCCATTCCCTCTGGGGAGATAAGTAATTCAGTATATGTTGTACATGTCTAGCTATGCAAAACATTATCATAGTAGATATATTGTACAAGGCTGCTTATAATTCCCTCCCACTCATCCCACCCCCACCTGGTCCATTCCCTACATGATCCTGTCCCTCTTCTATAGTGGGTACTTCCAACCTCCCCTCCCCCCAAGGATGCCCTCCCATCCATCATCCCTCCTCTCATCTCCCTTCCCCCTATTCTGCTGCAGGTTGAGATATCCCATTTAGTATGTATGTCATTCTCTCCCTGAACCAAATTCAATGAGAATGTGGTTTTGCCTTTTTTTAGCCTTCCTATTCTCCCCCTCCCTTGCAACCACTTCCCCTTGCTTCTTCTACATGGGATAGTTTACCCTACCCTGTCTCTCCCCATCTCCTCTTGCCACTTTCCTCTCTCACCTCATAATTTCATCCCTTGAGTATTCTCCCTTCCCAACAAATTCAACCTATGCCCTCTATCCATATATAACTGTAACCATATACACACACATTCACATATGTATTCATATGACCACACACCCTTCTTCCATTATTTTCATAGTGAGAAAGATTTCATCAGTCACAGTTATTGTTTTTCCATATAGGAATGTAAATAGTTCAACCTTGATAAGTTCCTTTTGATTTCTTTTCCCTGATTACCTTCTCAGGCATCTCTTGCTTCTTGTGTCTGGATGTCAAATTTTCTATTCAATTCTGGTTTTTTCCTCAAGAATGCTTGAAAGTCCTCTATTCCACTGAATGACCATATTTTCCCCTGAAACAAAATACTCAGTTTTGCTGGGTAGGTGACCCTTGTGTTCAGTCCCAGCTCTTTTGCCCTCTGGAATATCATATTCCATGCCCTTCGATCCCTCAGTGTAGAAGCTGCCAGGTCCTGGGCTATTCTGATTGTTTCCACAATATTGAAATTGTTTCTTCCTGGCTACTTGTAGTATTTTCTCCTTGATCTGGGGATTCTGGAACCTGGCTATAATATTCCTGGGAGTTTTCTTTTTGGGATCTTTTTCAGGAGGTGATCTGTGGATTCTTTCAACCTCTATTTTGCCCTCTGGATCTAAAACATCAGGGCAATTTTCCTTGAGAATTTCTTGAAGGGTGATTTCTAGGTTCTTTCTTTGATCATGGCTTTCAGGTAGTCCAATAATTTTTAAATTGTCTCTCCTGGATCTATTTTCCAGGTCAGTGGTTTTTCCCATGAGATATTTCACATTGCCTTCTAATCTTTCATTTGTTTGGATCTGCTTAACAGCATCTTGATTTCTCATAAAGTCATTAGCTTCCATTTGCTCCAGTCTAACTCTGAAGGAATGAATCTCCTCAGTGAACTTTTGAGATTCTTTTTACATCTGGCAAATTCGACTTTTTAAGGCATTCTTCTCCTCATTGCCCTTTTGGGCCTCCTTTGCCATTTGAGTTAGTCTATTTTTTAAGGTACTGTTTTCCTCAGTCAGGCTGTTGACCCTCATTTCATACTTTTCCTGCATCCTTCTCATTTCTCTTTCCAATTTTTCCTCCACTTCTCTTATTTGATTTTTAAAGTCCTTCTTAAGGTCCTTTATGGCCTGCAACCTGCTCATGTTTTCCCCTGGGGCTTTTGGAGCAGGACTTCTGACCTCACAGTCCTCTTCCCGCCCTATGCTTTGACCTTCTCTGCTCCCAAAGCAGGAGTCTAGGGTTGCATTTTTCTGTTTAATTTGTTTCCTTTGCCTTGGCATGTTGCCACTTAATTACTTGACTTTTGGGCTTGTTGCCACACTATGGCTTTGCGGCCAGATAGGGGAATTTTCATCCCAAATGTGTGGGGGGACAACTTCTGTTTCTGGCAAGCTGGAAACCCACCCACGACCTCCACCCTAGATCACAATCCAGATCCAGGGAGGTTAAAGCAAGAGAGATTACACCCCAGGACTGATTGCTGGATCTCCCTACAGTTCGCAGGCCAGGAGCTGGAGCTGCTTCTGAAAACTACAAAATGGCGTGTCTCCTCAGCAACTTCTAGCCCCCAGGGGAGGAAGCCAACATGTTCCCCAAATACTGGTCCCAAAGTCCATAGGGCACTAACCTCTCACTTTTTCTTAGGCATGTCTGTGTTGATAATTCTGGAATCGCAACAGCTGCTGGTGTTCTGGGGTCCCTCTAGCCGGCTGCTGGCCCTGCCACCCTGGGGCTAAAACCATGACTCAGGCAGACCCGTGCTTGGCTCCCCATGCTCTGCACACTGCGCTGCTGGCTCCCAGACCACTGCACTGTTCCTTCCTGCAGGGCTGCTGGGTTGTCCTCAGTGGGAGGTTATGTTCTCTGTGTCATTCTGTGGGTGCTGGCGCTCCAGAAGTTGTTCAGAGTCCCCTTTTACATAGTTTGGAGGTAATCTGGCGACAGAGTGGATTGGACGTGCTGTTTCTACTCCGCCATCTTCTAATCTCTCTTCTTTTGAAGTTCATGAAAATAATATCTACCATCCAATCAAAATTTTCGTAGCTGTTCAGTAGCCCTATGTCATTCCCCTCCATTTCTCAATGAATTCAGTGCCTGGCTTACAATTTTCCTCTATTCCTCAACTACTGCCCTCATACTAAATGACTTCAACTTATAGATTGATTCTTTATCAAATACCTTAACCACTCAATTATTCAACCTTCTCATCTCCTGTAAGAACCGCTTCACCCTACTTCAGCCACCATTTACAAGTGTACTAAATCCATGGTCAAGAATTCTGAAATCAAATTATTGCCTTTTCAGCTCTCTCATTGACTTCCCTTGCAAACCCTTATTCTGTGTCTGCATCGTCACCTCCAGTACCTTGCCACCTCAATTCTCAAAATGACTTATTCACTCAAAGTTGTTCTTAAAATAATATTGCTGTTGCCATATACAAAAATCTCTTGGTTCCACAAATTTCATTCTTCATTATTTCATGTAAATCTATCCATTTTTTCTAAGATCATCAAGCTCATCATCTTTTATAGCATAATAGTATTTCCATCACTATCATATACCACAACTTGTTTAGCTATTATACAATCAACACACATACTTATGTCATCCATTCTCAACTGGGTCCACACTGATGTTAGGCAATCCTATTCTACTTCCTTGATCAACTCATTGTCCCTTTTTCCATTGTAGTTCTTCCAAAACTTTTCATCCCTCCTTATAACTTCTATGACTCCCCATCCCCCCATTTTCTTTTATAGAATAAAAAATTGTGGCCATTTTCTGTGAACTCCCTCTTATCCTCTCTTCCTTATCACCTATCACTCAGAGTCCTTTTGCCACTTTCTCTTCCTTCACCCCCTCTCATGTGATGAAATAGACTTACTTCCTATCAATGCTAGTAGCTCTACTTATTCAAATGATTCCATTCCATCCTCTCTCCTCTGATTGCCCCCTCTGTCATCCTTACTCTTTTACTTATTTTTAATCCAGTACTAGATTTTAACAATACTGTGTTATATGCTGCAGATGTAAATACAAAAGCAAAGCTGAACCCACACTAAGGATATATTCATCCAAATGTGAATACATGAAATACCCTATAGTTATAGATATAAAAGCACTTTTATTCAGAATATTTAGAAAAAATACAAAGTTGGGGGTGGAGCCAAGATGGCAGAGTAAAAGCAGGAACTTGCTTGAGCTCCTGTTCAAATTACCTCCAATACCTGTAAAATATGACTCTAAACAAGTTTTAGAGCTACAGAACCCACAAAGTGACAGAAAGTAACAAATCTCCCACTGAAGGCAGCCTGGCAGGACAACAGGAAGAGTTTCTTACACTGGGCTAGGAGCTGAGCAGAGTCCCACTTGAGCTGTGCAGGCCCAGACCCAGGGCAGCCACAACCAGCAGAGGCACAGACCTGCTAGAGAAGACTTCAGGAGAGTGAATCACTGGCAGCTGTGGCAGTTTCCAGACATCTCAACCCAAAAATGCAAAAGGGAAAGTAAAAGGTCAGTGGGGAGCTCTGTTGATCCAGGGTGAGAGAATAGTGTGGTCTGGCCCCTGCCCATGGGGAGAGGTACATGGTAGCAAGGCAGCTGCAGCTGCTGCAGCATGTCTGCCTCCAGAGCTCCTGGCCTGCAGATTGCAGGGATACCAAGCAATCATTTAGAAGGTAATCACTCTTGCTTTGACCTGCTTGGATTTGGGTCACCATCTTGGGGGTGGTCCTAGGGTGAGGAACACTAGTGTGATAGAGCTTGTGGTGGCTTTACAGAGGGCCGCCCCCCCCCTCATAGGTCTGACAAGAGCTCTGACATTTGTGAAAACCCCAGCAATTGGGGACACAGTTCTCTCCAATCTGGAAGCAGAGTTCTACCATGCAAACAGTTCAAAAGTCAAGTAATTGGCTGGCAAGGTGAACAAACAGAGGAAGTTGCAATCAGACCATAGAATCTTTTTTGGAGGACAAAAAGATTCAAAACATGGAACCAGAAGAAGACAACAAAGTCAAAATTCCTGCATCAAAAGCTTCCAAGAAAAATATGAAGTAGTGGCAGTCCATGGAGGAGCTCAAGAAGGATTTTGAAAATCAAGTAAGAGAAGTGAAGGAAAAAGTGGGAAGATAAATGAGAATGATGCAAGAAAATCATGAAAAGTGAGTTAACAACCTGACTGAAGAAAATGACACCTTAAAAAATAGACTAACTTGGGTAGCTAGGTGGTACAGTGAATAGAGAATAGGCCCTGGAGTCAGGAGGACCTGAGTTCAAATCTGACCTCAGACACAACACAAAAACTAGCCATGTGACCTTGGGTGAGTCACTTAACCCCAATTGCCCTCCACAAAGCAAAAAAAAAAAAAAATGAGAGTTTATAGTTTATCCCAAGGGTAACAGTGAATTTTTGGAGCTTCTTGAGCAGGGCAGTGATGTGATTCAACCAATGTTTTAGAAATATTCATTTGATAGCTATGCATTGGAGAGGAGCGAAGATATGGATGGTTTAAGGAAGGATATGGGTGAGAATTGCACAGGATGAGGAGGTATGAATGAAATATAATATTCACTGGTAGAAAGAATACCCAAACCCATGAGATCTGAGTGTCATGGAAATATCAGAACATAATCCATTGAAAAGGTAACTGTCATTCAGTTAAATTTTCACATACTGTTTTTACATTTGAATTCTTTTTGCTCAATCAGTCTGTCTCAAATACACAATTTCTCAGGCAGCAATTGAGGGAAAGTTAGGGCCTATATTATATTCCTTGAATGGAACCAGGTACAATTTACACATGCAATATGAGGATGACCACAAGCATTCATGAATTGAATAGGAAATTTGAGTTAATTCAGCTGCAATTTGCTTTCATTTCTGTAAGTGAAGTGTTGAGCCAAATAAAGCCCTTGACTATTTTGCAAATTTTCAAATATTTGAAAGAAGATATGCAGCTTGAATTCATAAGAAGGAATTTAGGGGAAAATTCTGAATAAATTTGCTTTTTTTTGCTTGCTAATGGCATTTCTACATTTATATAATGCCTAATAGCCTTTAGTATAGGACTATATATTGCTAGTCTCAGATCATGCTTCACTTCTATCTGCTCCTGAGAGCAGAGAATATACTACCTTTTGCCCTGAGGTCTTCATGTATTAACTCTCTTCCCCATAGTTTCCCTCACCTGACTACCCAACTTTACAACCTTTGTTCTAGAAATACAAGTCAAATCAATATTACTAGTACAATTGGTAAGGGAATGACAATATACTGACTTTTTATTCAAGTCAAATTGCACCTTCTTCATGGAGGCTTCTCTTTATTATCTCATCTGAAAATATTCTTTCTTTACTATGAACTTCTACGGATTTTGCTATACTGGAAAGCAACATATATGGATCTCTAAACTCTGCTTTTGAGACTTTGAACTTACTTTTACTATTTGTGTGACATTGGGTGAGTTACTTTACTTCTCTGGGTCTCAATTTCCTCCTCTTCCCTGTCTAATTAACAGGGCAGACGTGAGAATCAAGTGGGAATTTATAAATTGATCTAATGAAATAATTTTCAAATTCTGCTTATAGTCATGTTTCTGAATAAGATTTTTATAGGAACCAAAACTTCATGGAGATCCATTTGACATAAAAATAAATATATTCATCATTTTTACTCTACCACTTATAATCAATGGAAAAAATGTAAGTAAGAGTATTCAACTTAGAAAAAGGGTTTAGGAAAGATTCCTTAAACCGCACAGGAGTAACATTTTATCTGAAAAATAGCCTTTGCATGTTTTGTTGATCACTGACTTAACTATTCATGCAAGTGGTTCCATGTCCTCACCATAAATATGTGCTGCCCTGAGAGATTACTATCCCTGGAAAATTCCTAGAACCAGTGGCAGGCAGGAATAGAACTCTGACATATAAATATCTCAACAGCCACAGAAAAGGCCTTTGATAAATTATAATAAAAATACCAAAAAGGATGAGTAGAAGGTTGGTTTCCCCTCCATATGTGAAATATGAGCGGTTCTAAAAAGCCCAGTTGAACAAATAACATGACATCATTTATGTTGACTCACTAGGGAACTCTAATACTTCTTTATAATGATACAACTATTAGAAATATCTTTTTAAAAATTATTTATGTATTTTTGATGGCTTCATTTGCTTAAGGCTTACTTCATGTGAACAGGTTAGCTCAAGAAGTGACAATCAGTTTCTTCTATTTCTTAATGATTGATACTATAATTCAATGAGTAAATTGTACTATAAATTCCTTCTTGATCCCTCAGATTGTCATCTTATTTCTGCTTCCTTTCAGAAAATTCTTCAAAGCATTTTCTATGGTTTCTGCCTGTTTCCTTATTAGCTACTCACCTCCTTTAATCATTCTCTTAGGTTGTCTATTCTAATGATATAGCTTTCTTCAAGGTCATCACTGACCTGTAAATTGCTGTATCTAATGGTCTTTTCTCTTTCAATCCTCATCCTTCTTGATGAGTTTGCTACTTTTGACACTGGGGAATATCCTCTATAACTTTTCTTTAAAAAAATAATTTAATACATTTTATTGAAGTTAAAAAAAATTACTCCACAATCATTCCACTGCTAGTCTAGATTGAACCTTTCTTTTGACCAAAAAAAAAAAAATAGACAAAACACTGATACAATGATTGCATCTAACAATGTATGTAATATTTTATTTTAGAATGATTTCCCCACTCATTGATATGAAGGCACAATTGTTTCACTAATTTTTTCCTGCAGAATTTTCTTTGGTTTTTCAAGTACTTCAAGTGTGATTTCCTTTTAGTCTCTTCATTTACATCATTATAGTTTTTATTAGGTATAGCTAAGATTTGTATGGTTCCTTAAGGTTTGCAAAGTGCTTTTCATATGTTATCTCCCTGATGCTCACAAAAGCTATAAGTTAATTGCTATTATAATTCCCATTTTAAAGATGGGGAAGGTGAGGTTGAAAAAGGTTAATTGAGATACCAAAAGTTACATATGTATTAAGTGTATCTGAATCAGGATTTGAAGTTAGGTTTTTCTAATTTCAATATGGGCATTCTAACCACTATGCTACCTGAATGCATCTGTAATAATAGTTGTTCTCTACTCTGTAGGATTATGATGAAGTTTGTCTGAATCTTCATATATTTCTCTGAATTCGCATGCTTCTCTGAATATCTTGGACTGGATGTGATTTTTACTGGACAAACCCACCCCTCTTCTGAACTTCCAGATTTTAGCCAAAGAAAATATACTTCTAGGTCATCCAGGTTGACAATCTATGTGATCATCAGGTCTTTACTCTTCCTTACCCCATGCACCTGCCAAATTTTGTCCTTTATACTTTCACAATATGTATACCCATCCTCTTCTTTCCATTCAGAGAATAACAACTTCATCACCTCTTGCCTGGATTATTGCAGTAGGTTCTTCTTTGATTTCCCTGCCTCATGTCTTTCCCCTCTTCAATCTATCCATCAAACCGCCACCAAAATGATTTTTCTAAAGCCCACATCTGATCATGTCACTTTTCTATTCAGTAAACTCTAATCGTTTCCTATGGCCTCCAGGATCAAATATAATTCCTCAGTTTGGAATCTAAAATCCTTCACAGTGCTGTCTCCATCATCCTCCCTCTCCAACTACCCAGGCACTGGCAGAGTTACTGTACCCGAGGAAACAGGGTGTGCTTGTAATTATTAGATACTGGAACCCTCTTTGGTGCAAGTGGAGGGCAGAGAATGGAGGGTTCAGGTGAGAGGGAGGATAGGAACACATTAATATGGGCCAGGTGGAAAATGTTTTCCTGCTTGCTTGCTTCCTAGCTGGCTCTCTGGTAAGGAACACCCATAACTGACCATCCAGCACAGTCTATACTGACCAGGTTCCCCCCAAGTGGGGAATGACAGCCCACTTGCTTGCATGTCAGGGGGGTCTACTTAGGGAAGAGTATACATCCAGTATTGAAAAAATGCAGGACAAATTCATGTCCACCTGTCTGTAAGTGCAGAAGCACATATGACATAACACAGGAAAACATCTTGCTCAGCACTGAGGCCCCTGACCCCAATCTGGCAACCATTGGTCTTTATAGGATAGAATACAAATTTGCTAGTTTAGAATTCAGGGCTTACCACAATCTGTTCTAGCCTAACTTTCTATCCTAATTTTATGCCCTCCCCTTTGCCAACTCTCCTTTCTAGTCGAACTCTATGATTAGCAGTTAACTAAGTTTGATCTAGCACTTTCTTTCCTCCATGTGTTTACACAAGCCATTTTTAGGTTTGGAAAGGGCTCTAACAACATCTCAATTCATCAAATTTCTCTCTTCCTTCAAGTGCTTCCTCAGGTAAAACTTATTTTATTGTCTTCCCTTATTCCCCCAATTGGAGGTGACCTATCTTTCCTGAAATTTCACATGCTAAGCTATTTGCCCTTTCTTTGATTTGAGTGAAGGAGGGCTATGCAAGATCACCAGCCTTACTTTGTCCTCCACAGTCATCTGGATCCAGTGACCAGATATTCATTAGTATGATTGGAGATGACCCAGGATGCAAGGGGAGACTCTGACCCTTTTAGGCTAAACCCTTTCCAAGTACTCACTCAGACACCCATTCGTGTCATCATTTCCCTGATTCCATGTTCCTCTTTGAAAATGAAGGACAAACACAACCTGTGAGTAGACTGAGCTCCTTGAATGGGGACTCAGCTAACTGGGTAACTCAGCTTGTCCTCATCCTCTCCCTCTCCCTCTCCTCTTCTTTTCCAAATGAAAGTAAACTTTGATAGTCAGAAGCTGCCAACTTAACTTGAGGTTTATTACCTAGAGTTCTCTCTCTCTCTGTCTCTCTCTGTCTCTCTCTCTCTGTCTCTCTGTCTCTCTCTCTCTCTTTCTCTCTCTCTCTCTGTCTCTCTTTCTCTCTGCCTCTCTGTCTTTGTCTCTGTCTCTGTCTTTTTCTTTCTCTATCTCTTTCTTCAAGAGAAAACCTTAAAACCAGTTCACTCTAAAGCTCATAGATTGGACCACAAAAGTCCCTGCCCAAACTCCACTTAAAGGCTATATGTTGGGCCTTCTAGGTTTAAAGTGAATGTCAATGCTAACTGTTTCTCTTTGGAACAGAAACCCTGAGGGTCTTTCCCTCCCAGCTTTATTTTTTTTTCTTTTTTTTCTAATTAAAGGGGCCATCCCTTGACTCACTTCTTAAAGAAGCCTATTCATTGAATGGGTGTTACCTCACTCTAAGTGAATACTTGGAAAGGCCTTAGGCTAAAAGGGCCAGGGTCTCCCATTGCATCCTGGGTCATCCTGATGAATAATATCTGGTCATTGGTTCCAGATGTCTCTAGAGGAGAAAGTGAGACTGCTGACTTTGCATAGCCCTCCCTCCCTCAAATCAAAGTCAACTGCAAGTCATGCCATAATTTCTCTGATGCCATGGTCCTCTTCAAAAACAAATGACAAACACACACAGACACACACAAGTTGTCCCTTCTGATAGATTTATCTTAATTTAACTTGTATTATAGACATTGGTTTAGTAAACAAATAGTAAGTTCCTTGAGGGTAGACAACATTGTTTTCAAATCTTTATTTCTCTCTTCTATCATGACATCACTTTCTATATGAAGTCATTGCTGATCCCCTCAACTTCTAAGAATTCTCCAACCCTCTTCCAAACTAACTTGTATTTGGCTGTTTTTATGTATTTGTATTTATTGTCTTCATATTTATTTTGCATATAGTTTCATATGTCCGTATTGCCTCTCTCACTAGAATGTAAAGTCCTTATATATAGGGATTATTTCATTAATTAAACTCATTTCTCCCTAAATTGGCAGAGTGCCTGGTTTAGAGTAGGTTTTAAATAAATATTGTCGACTGATTGCCTCTAATTTTGCTAAGTTCATACAATAGCACATACCATAATAGCTTTTTTCTAGTAGGTGGTTTCCTCTGTCGAAGTCAAGTTGAACAGTTTTTTTTGTTTGTTTGTTTTTCAGAAAATATATTAACACTTTCTGGCCAACAGGTTAAAAATTATTTTTTAATGATGAAAAATGTACTCATTTATATTGATATGCACAAATAGAAGTATAGAAGGTAAGAATTGTATGATAATCTTTAGCAAATTACATTGCTCAGCTTTAAAAAAAAAACAAACTTCAGTTCAGGACTCTATATATACACAAAGTAAAGAGTTGAAACATGGCCTGAGGGAAACAATACAAATTATTTATAAAGAGAAAATTGGGCCTATGGGGAAAGAACATGGCCTTTTGGCCTGGGAGTGAGAATGCTAGGATAGAAAACATGTTACATAAAAGACTAAAAAGCATGTGAAGAATGGGAAACAAATGTTCTCTATTTCCATTGAGTTCTGCTATGATCTTAAATGCTCACAGGAGGTAAGGCAAAAGGAGGTTTGCTAGCATCTCCCAATTCTTGTCAAGCTCTCAGGAAAGGTGATTTATTCCTCTTTGGGGGGAGGTGATGAGGGAGGCTGGTTAATCCATTATTCCCTGGAACCCTATGACTTGCCTTTTGGGCTTTCCCTATTCCCTGATATCCTGGGGAGAAAATGCCATTTATGATTAAATGTTGGGAATCTGGAGCTTCTTGAAAGATTTGAAAGTACCTGTTAAATCCAGAAGAATTATCAAACTGAGATGGAAGAAAACAACATTTTTTTTTTTTTTTGATGTATCAGTTGTAGTACTGTAGAAAGCATCTTTTCCTAGGGTTTTTATTAAGGTTAGAAAATAGCTATTTTTCTATCTGGGTTAATTTAATTGCAGAATCCTTTGGCAGCAATGGATAAAACAGTTAGGTATTATGATTCTCTGAACTCATAGTCCATTACATTATATCCAAATGAAGAATCATAATACAATATTTTACTTCTGGGAAAATCTTCCTGATATTCAATACATGAGCTAATGGGACACCCAGAGTTATAAAAACAATCTATAGTTATCTTTCTGTGGACACTCCAAGTAACAGCCACTCTATCTTTATTGATCATAAAGATCTCTTGATTTGATTCTGAATAGGAAATCAATAAAATTTCTAAAATACACAATTTATCAATCAACCAATCAACCAGCCAAAAATATTTATTAAGTGCTTACACTATGCAAGATACTATACTAAAGACTGAGGATATAAAGTCAAAACTGACATAATTCCTGCCTCCAAGTAGCTTGTATTCTAATGGAGGAGACAACTTGAATGTGTGTGTGTGTGTGTGTGTGTGTGTGTGTGTGTGTGTGTGTGTGTGTGTAATGTATACAAGATGAAACGAGCTTGAGGAAAGAGTCCATTAGCACTAGGAGACACCACAATTTTAAATATTAAACCCAATTAAGTATCTTAGTTTTTAGACCCACTCTGTGGTTGGGGTTGGAGGGTAGAGATACATATCCTTTGCCTTTTCATATTAATAAATTCAAAATAAAAACCATGCTTTTTTGACTACTTCCTCTCCACTAGTAGATCCAGGTCAAGCCTATTTTGACACAATTTTAGACATTTAGTCACCAAGGAACTAGGGGAAGTTTTCAGTAGACTATTCTTTTTGAACTCTTCTTCCCTCACCAGGAGAGAACCAAAGATTTGTGTTCTGTGTATTTGATCTCTACGCTACAAAGTGATCACTGAATGCACAAAGAGACATTGACTCTTTTATCAGAAGACTTTACTATATGCTAGGTCAGTGCAGTACCAACAAAGAGCGAACATTATAAAATGTGAATGTAGGAAGGGACCTTTGAGATCCTCTAGTTCTACAACTTTATTTTCTAAACGAGGAAACTGAGGTCCAAGCAGGTAAACTGATTTGTCTCAGCTCACACCACAAGTGACCTCCTAGACTAGACCTCATGTTTCCTGACTTTCTAGCATTTGAGCCATTATTCTTTCCATAATGACATTCACCCTTTTTAAACATTCAGCTAGATAAGCTGTGAGTTTTCAATTTAGCATGAGTTTTACTTTTCTAAATGGCTTAATAGAGTAGTGAACATTGTACAACACGTGTCCAGAACACAATATATTATTATGTCCATTAAATATCCATTACAGATCATGCATTTGTAATGTTTTCTGAGGTACTCGTATCCTTCTGAATAAATATTCTAGCATGGAAGAACAATGAGAATATTCATTAATTTGGGGCCTGTTTGTACTCCTATTCTTAAATACAATGATTTCTTTCAATTAAGTCCCTTCATTTTCATCAAAATCAGTGGTCTAGTCATTTTTTATTTAAAAAATATGAATTTTCACAAGTATGTTTGAATTTTATTTGTATTGCATAGCAGCAAACAAGACAGTACATTCACAAACTGAAATTTGGTGTTAAGTCAGCACTAAAATTCTAAAGTCTAGGATTTATTATTCTTTCTTGCTGTGGTCATGAGCATAAATTCAGTCTTTACTATATATCTCAATAGACACAGACTGTCTCTTTCTCTGTCTCTGTCTCTGTCTCACTCTGTCTCCCTCTCTCTCTTTCATATGAATATAGAATATAGTAACTAAACCTATGAGAATTGTTTGGATTATCAATCCAGAAAGTATATATGGAGAGATGATGGCCCAGGATAGAATCCTGGTAGTTGAGTAGGGGTGGGGTACAGGAAACTCATGCTAAAGTGATGGGAGACAGATAATGATTCAGCAAAGAAAACTGAGAAGGAATCATCAGTCAGGTAGAAGAACCATGAAGGAACAGTGTTCTAAAAATCAAGGAGGGTGGAGGGAGATATACAGCGAAGGAGGGAGCAGAGAGAGAAAGAGAGAGACAGACAGACAGACAGAAAAAGAGAGAGACAGACAGACACAGAGAGAGACAGAGAGAACACATCCAGGAGGAAGTGTTAAGGGTAATAAAAATGGGTGTCAGGGAGGTGAAGGATGATGGGAACTAAGAAAGGACCACTTGTTTTTTCAGTTAAGGGATCACTGACATCTTTGTGATGATAGAAGCCTAATTACAAAGGAAATCTTGACATTATTATTTTGAGGTCATGAGGAAGGGATGAGAAATAAAAACTTTGTGATATGATGGGTCTCTTGATAAAAAAAAATAAAGAAAGGAATGAATAAACACACAGAGTTTGAGAACCATTGAGTTAAAGGATTGATGAATAGCCGTTTTTGAAGAAAGAAGGCCAAAGTTTAATAGTTTATTATAATGAATTGATTTCTATATCATATACAACAAAACAAAAGGAAATAGGATTATTGTATCATGGTAGATTTAGTTTACATGAAGGAAAAAAAACCCTAATATTGGAAATGGCCTGAGGTGTGTTCCTTTAGATGTGGTTTTAAAAATCCATAAAACCTAAAATCTTATGTCCAATATTCAAATTTTGTTAGAATGATAGACATGGAGTAGGAAAAAAAACTATAGATCTAGGCAGGATGATGATTATTACCTGCTTGAATAATTCAGTCACTTAAAGATTAGTAAGCATTTACTATGTGTCGGGCACTGTGTTAAACACTAGGGACACAAAGAAAGGCAAAAAACAAATAACCCAAATGGTTTCTGTCCTTAAAAACCTCAGAGTCTATTGAGGGAGATAATGTGTGCAAACTATTATGTACATGTGAAGCACACACAGCATAATTTGGGGGTAGTCTCATAGAGAAGTCAGTAAGGTTAGGGACAACTAGGAATGGTCTCTTACAGAAGGTAGGACTTTAGCCAAGACTGAAGAAATTCTGGGAAGTTAGATGGTAAAGTTGAGGAGAGAGAGCATTCTAGTCATTGGGAAGAACAAGTGAAATAGCCAGAAGCAGGATACGCTTTGTTAAATCTGAGGAACAGCAAGGAGAACAATTCCCCTGAATTGCTGTATAGTGGAGGGGCATAAGAGGCCTGGAAAGGTAGTAGGATGGCACATTATTAAGGGCTTTGGAAACCAGATGATTTTATATTTGACTCTGCAGGAAATAAGGACCTACTAGAGTTTATTGAATAGGGTGTTAATATGATCATATATGCATTTTAAGAAAATCAATTTGCCAGCTGAGGTGATAATGATTTTGAATTGGGAGAGACTTGAGAGAGAATGAGCCCCCTGTAGGCTACTGCAATAGCAAAGGTTTGAGGCCATGATGGCCTGAATCAGGATGGTGACATTGCCAGGGGAGAAAATGGAGTGTATACAAGAGATATTACTTGATGCTGAAGGGAGATAAACGAGAGAAGAGAGTCCTGAGACAAAAAAAAAAGTGAGTGGGGGGGCGGGGAAGAGAAAAGATAGTAATATAAAGTAAAAGTAGGATAGATTAGAACCAGATGATAGAGGATATTGAATGCCAGATTTAGGACTTAATACTTTATTTGTGAGGTAATGGTTTCCATAGAATTCTTCTGAATAAAGGAGACATATGGCAGGAGGAAGATTACTTGGGCAATTGCATAAAGGATTATTTTAGGGAGTCAGGACAACCAGTTAAGGGACTATTATAATAGTCTATATACATATACCACACACACACACACACACACACACACACACACACAAACTATAGACATATAACATATACAAATATATTATAAAATTAAAACACATACATACATATACATGTATGTGTATATGTATATAATGAATAAGGGCGGCTACATAGTACACTGGATAGAGTGTGAGACTAGAGTCAAAAAGGTCTTCTTCCTGAGTTCAAACATGACCTCAGACACTTAATAATTTTGTGACAATGGGCAAGCCACTTAACCCTGTTTGCCTCAATTTCCTCATCTGTAAAAAAATGAGCTGCAGAAGGAAATGGCCAACCATTCCAGTACCTTTTCCAAGAAAACCCCAAATGGAATCACAAAGAGTCAAACATGACTGAAAATAACTGAAAAGAAATTTGAGTAAAAAGGAAGGCTTTGATGTGATAGTCAAAGAAGATTCCAAGTGTTCTAATTTTATAAGTCAGGGAGAAAATGAGAATACTGTGACAGAAATACAGAAACAGAGAAGTTGGAAAGGGATTAGATTTATACTAAACATAAGTACCATTTTAAATGCATTCAGTATGATGTTCTACTAGAATATCCAGCAGTTGGTTGGATATTCAGCTCTGCATTTTGGGGAAAGATTCTGGTTATAGATAAAGATTTGAATGTCATCTCCATATGGGCAATAATTAAAAGATATTAATGTGGATGACAAATTTGTTTTGGAAGGAAATTGGTTTATACCATAAGCATTTTTAATATGGGTGCCATAAGGGATATCATTCAGAAAATATATGACTGGAAAAAAAAGAGGGAGATGGTCACATAATGAGAGCAAACAATAACAGATAGAAAGTCTGAAAGTTTCGTTGCTATCCATGAAATATAAGAAGATATGGAAGAATGAGAGAGCATGGAGAAGGGTATAGTAAGATGCAAATATCTGAATATGTTGTAATCTGCACAGGTGGAATGAGTTCTAATATCACTGAGATCCACTGACAGTACTAAAGAACTAGGTGAATGCATGTATAATATGTATGATAAAGCTTATATTAAACTCTTGCTTTATTTCAGGAACTATGATAAAAGTGATGGATCAAAAAGCAAATTATCATGAAATAGTATCTATATCCTTTATTTAGAATGAGTAGATAAGGAAGGACAATCAAATGACCCTGTTAAACATGACAGTGGCTAATTTATAGGTGCCTAGAAGGATTTGTGGAAGTATTTTTTTTTTATCTACGATACTTGTAATTCTTTAATAGTCAACTTTTGACTATTGATGATGACAAAATAATCTGGGTAACATAACTAAAATTCAGTTATTCTAAGTATCTTTTAGATAATAAGCAGTTATTGAGATGCTATTTTAAAATGTAAAACTATTTTTCTTTCTCAAATGCTTTATTAACTTCTGGTTTACATCATTCATTTCCGCCAGATTTTGAGTTACAATTTTTCCCCATTTTTCCCCTACCCACCACCCCAGAATAGCAGTCCCACAGGACATCCCTTCATCCAATCTGCTCTCTCCCATCTATTCTACCATCCCCCTTCAACTTTTCCAGTATGGCAAGGTGAATCCTCGTGCCCCAATGCCTACACATCTTATCTCCCAATTATATGCAAAATAGTATTAATCATAATATTTATACACTTTTAAAAAATTTGATTTTTAAAGGAAGATAAGCAACTCAGTATATACTGTATATGTGTAGCTATGCAAAACATTACCATAGTAGATATATTATAAAAGACTGACTATATTTCCCTCCCTCCTATCCCACCTCCCACCTGGTCTACTCCCCACTTTGGTCCTGTCCTTTTCCAAAAGTGCTTCCATCCCCGCCCCCCAGCCTGCCCTCCCTTCCAGTGTCCCCCCTCTCATCCTCTCCTCACCTACTCTCCTGTAGGGTGAGATATCCTATTTAGTATGTATGTCATTCTCTCCCTGATCCAAATTCAATGAGAATGAGGTTTTGCCTTTTTGCCTTCCTGTTCTTCACCTCCCTTGTAACCATTTTCCCTTGCTTCTTCTATATGAGATCGTTCACTCCATTCTGTCTCTCCCCATCTCCTCTCATTACATTCCTCTCACCTATTAATTTCACCTTTTAAGTATCATCCCTTCCTATTAAATTAAACCTGTACCCTCTATCTATGTATACCTGAAAAATATATACACACATTCACATATGTATTCATATACCCATATACCCTTCTTCAACTATTTTCATACTGAGAAAAGTTTCATCTGTTACAATTATCATTTCTCCCTGTAGGAATGTAAATAGTTCACCTTTGATAAGTTCATAATGATTCGTTTTCCCTGTTTACCTTCTCAAGTATCTCTTGCTTCTTGTAGCTGAATGTCAGATTTTCTATTCAACTCTGGTTTTTTCCTCAAAAATGCTTGAAAGTCCTCTATCCCACTGAATGACCATACTTTCCCCTGAAACATGATACTCAGTTTTGCTGGGTAGGTAATTCTTAATTTTAATCCCATCTCCTTTGCCCTCCAGAGTATCATATTCCATGCCCTTCAATCCCTCAGTGTAGATCCTACCAGATCCTGTGCTATCCTGATTGTGTTTCCACAATATTGAAATTGTTTCTTCCTGGCTGCTTGTAATATTCTCTCCTTGATCTGGGAATTCTGGAACCTGGCTACAATATTCCTAGGAGTTTTCTTTTTGGGATCTTTTTCAGGAGGTGATTGGTGGTTTCTTTCAACCTCCATTTTGCCCTTTGGTTCTAAAATATCAGGGCAATTTTCCTTGAGAATTTCTTGAAGGATTGTTTCTAGATTCTTTTTTTATCATGGTTTTCAGGTAGTCAACTAATTTTTAAATTATCTCTCCTGGATCTATTTTCCAGGTCAGTGGTTTCTCCAATGAGATACTTCACATTGCCTGCTATTCTTTCATTTGTTTGGATCTCCTTAATAGCATCTTGATTTCTCATAAAGTCATTAGCTTCCATTTGCTCCAGTCTAACTCTGAAGGAATGAATCTCCTCATTGAGCTTTTGAGATTTTTTTTTTCCATCTGGCAAATTCAGCTTTTTAAGGTATTCTCCTCATTGGCTTTTTGAGCCTCTTTTGCCATTTGAGTTAGTCTATTTTTGAGGTGTTATTTTCCTCAGTCAGGCTGTTGACTCTCATTTCATTCTTTTCTTGCATCTTTCTCATTTCTCTTTCCCAGTTTTTCCTCCACTTTTCTCATCTGCTTCTTAAGGTCCTCTATGGCCTGTAACCAGCTCATATTTTCATTTGGGGTTTTAGGTGCAGGATTTATGACCTTACAGTCCTTCTCCTGTTCCATGCTTTGATCCTCTTTGCCCCCAAAATAGGAGTCTAATCTTGAATTTTTCTCTTTATTTTGTTACCTTTGCCTAGGCATGTTGCCACTCAATTACTTGCCTTTTTGGCTTGTTGCCACAGTAGGACTCTGCCACCAGCCAGGGGAGCTTCTGTCCCAAATGCTGGAGTTTTCTCAAGTGCCAAAGGTATTAGTTAGGTGGCCTCTCTGAAGCCTCCACACACTCTTTCAAATCTAAGAAGTTTAAAGCAAGAGCGAATACCCCCCCCCCCCGCCCCACACAGATTGCTGGATCCCTTTACAGTTCACAGGCCAGGAGCTGAAGCTGCAATGTCGCAACATGGCGCAAGCTGTGCCAGCTCCTCAGTGGCTTCTTGCCCCCTGGGGAAGAAGCTGATGAGCTCTCCCAACCCATCCCAAAGTCCATAGGGCACTGACCTCTCTCTTGGTCCTAGGCATCTATGTGTTGATAATTTTGGAAATGCTACAGATGCTGGTGTTCTGGATTCCCTCTAGCCAGCTGCTGGTCTGGCAGCCCTGGGGCTAAAACCTCTGACTCACAAGTGCCTGGGCTTGGCTCCTAGAGCACTGGGCTGGCCACTCCCTGCCATGCTGCCAGGCTGTCCTCAGTGGGACATTAGCTTCTCTGTGTCATTTTGTGGGTTCTGGAGCTCCAGAGGTCATTCAGAGTTCCCCTTTTACATAATTTTGAAGTGGTATGGGCAAGAGCTCCATGGAAGTGCTGTTTCTATTCTGCCATCTTGACTCTGACCCCAAAACTATTTTTAAAAAATGAAATAAAGTACACATTTCCACAAACCTGAGTCCAATTGGACATACAAAATACACACACACACACACACACACAAACACACACACACATGCACATACACACACACATTGCAAAACAATGAGTCAAGCATATAAAATAATCTACTACAAATGAAGTTAGGAGTGTGTTAGACCTTTGGAATGTTTTCTCCAAAACTGGTAGAAATAGCACTTGATTTTTCTGTGCCTCTGAGGATCATACAGGTCTTAAAAGCTGGAAGATCTTTGAGGCAGTCCATGGATGTTGTGCCTTCTCTCATGTAATAGGTAAGGAAAATGAAACCTAGAGAAGTTAATTGATTTGAATAAGGACATTCAGGTAGTATGTAGCTGAAAGAAAATTTAAACTTAAGTCTTTAAATATCAATGTGAGATTTCTTTAGAGAGAAGCAGTGTAAAATAATACACTTTACTAGACTAGAAAACAGGGAAGAGCTGTTTTTATTCTGCCTTCAATATATACTAGCTATGAAGGCATAAACAAGTTACTTAACCCCTCTGAAACTTCTGTTTTCTCATCTTGAAAATGAGTATAATAATATACTTAACTTTTATCACATTGTATATTAAGTGTGCATTTGATGAGAAGTCCTTTTTTCCCCCCAAGGCTAGTCTTGATTATAGCTATAGGTTTCCAAGAGGGTCTAAGTTGGGGGAGTTCCCATGTTATTGAAACACTTCCATCTACTGGCTGTATTTCTTAAACTCAGTGTTATGTGTCATAGTACAAGATCTGGTAGTAACATTCTAACAACTTTTGGTAATTTCTTTAATTATGGAACAATTGGGGGTGGCTAGGTGGCACAGTGAGTGGAGCGTCGACCCTGGAGTCAGAAGGACCTGAGTTCGGATCCGGCCTCACACAGTTAACACACACACAAACAAAAACCTAGGCATGTGACCTTGGGCAAGTTACTTAACCCCAATTGCCCTCCAAAAAGAAAAAAAAATTATGAAACAATTATGCTTGTTGATATAATAATATATTAATTATATTTCATCATTCCCTCAAATAGGCATGTCTTCTAGAGCCATTAGAAAAGTTTTTGATTTTTTTAAATCTTCCACTCATTGTGTGATAAATGTTTTCCAGTCTGCTGAATATGCCCCGTTCTTTACTGAACTTCTGAGAGCTTTTATATAGTCTTGAATGAAAAAAAATGAGTTTCATTAATAAAAATTACCTTTTTTCCAATCTTCAGTACAGTATTCTTTGTATTATCTTGCATGACAAATTTTTTCCCTAATAGTAATAGTTAACAGCTATTTGTGTGTGTGTGTGTGTGTGTGTGTGTGTGTGTGTGTGTGTCCCTTTCCTTCTGGCTTTTGTTTTTTAGGAATATATATATATATATATATTTTTTATTTTCTTAAATATTTCCTATTAGATTTTTTAAAATTTAACATTGATTTTTTTAAAATTTCAGGCTCCAAATTCTCTTCTTCCCTCCTGGACCTCTCCTACATCTTGAGAAGACAAGTAATATAATATTGATTATACATGTGAAGCTATGCAAAATGTATTTACATGTTAGTCACATTGCAAAAGAAAGCACATTCAAACAACCCAATAAAAATAAAGAAAGTAAAAAATATACTTTAATCTACACTAAGATTTCATGTTATCTTTCTGGAGGTAGAAAGAATTTTGCATCATGGGTCCTTTTGAATTGTGTTGAATCATTGTCTTGATCAAAGTAGCTAAATCTTTCCCAGCTGATCATTATTATAATATTGCTATTATTATGTTCAATATTTTCCTGGTTCTGCTCACTTCACTTTGCATCAGTTCAAATAAGACTTCTTAGGTTTTTCTGAAACCATTCTTCTTATCATTTCTCATTGCACAATAGTATTCCATCAAAATTATATATCCCTACTTACTCAGCCATTCCCTAATAGATGGACATCTATTCAATTTTTAATTCTTTGCCACCCCCAAAAAAGAGCAGTTATTTCTTTAATGGACTTCTCACTGTTTTTCCAACTTCAAGAAGCCCACATTACACTTTAGAAAAATCAGTAATAACCCCTCCAGTAGTTATGCCTTTCTGAAAGTCTTTGCTAGTTTACTGAGGATTAATTATATCATTTTATAGTAATTAGTTGTCAATTCTTAGCATTGTTTTAAATTTTCAACTTCACTTTCATTTGTAATTTATTGTGATTGTCCTTGTTTGATTGTGCACTTGAATGATCCTTAAAAGATTAGACTTCTTCATAGCAACAATGATGTCAACATTTCTAACAGGCACTGATGTGTGTTCCTTAAGAACTACAACCTTTGCACATTTCTTTGGAATAGTACCTGTGCTAAAAACACATAGAACTAAAAATACAACAAAAGAGAGCAATGGCACACATACACATTACATGGAAGCCAGAACCCTGCTGACAGAGAACTAATCAAATGTGCACAAAGCACCTCTATCTGCCTTCATTTGGCCAAGGTCAGACATTCTGTGTCAGCCTAGTGTAAATAGAAAGACATACTCATGATTGATGTCACATAATGAAACCACATAATAAAATTGTTCCTTATCTCATGTAACTTGCACAAGACTGTACTTCATAGAGGTCTTTAAACTTGTGCCTTCGTTGGACTACAGACATGTACAAAATCTACTTTTTCTGCAAGACCTATGCATAGAAGGTGCTCTTAATCTAAGGGCTGTGATTTTTAAATTATTTTGATAACTATTTCAATAATATTTGTTTCTTTTGTAATCCTACATAACATTTCTGTGTATTCATTAAAAATTTATTTTAAAAAGAGGTCCATTGGCTTGACTGCCAAAGGTCTCTATGACACACCAAAAGGCTACAAACCTCTGGGGTCTCTGCTTTAAACACATATTCTCATATGACACTCTTCTTTATTTTTATTTCTTTTTTTTTTTTTTTAAGGAGATTGGGGTTAAGTGACTTGCCCAAGGCCATATCGCTAGTTTTTGTGTTACGTGTCTGAGGCCGGTTTTGAACTCAGGACCTCCTGACTCCAGGGTGGGTGCTCTATTCACTGCACCACCTAGCTACCCCATGATACCATTCTTAACAGTAGAGATATTTAATACAAATACAAAACAGCAACAGGTTGGAACAGTCCATTTCTTGAAGAATGAGAAGAATTCAAAGAAATGTGCTTCAAATAGGAAAAAGGATATCTGTATCATTGTTTTTTAAAAAAATGTGACAGTTCCTGCCCTCAAGGAGCTTACAACCTAATGAGGAAAAGAGTATATAAAAAGAAGCTGAGGGGCGGCTAGGTGGCACAGTGAGTAGAGCATCGGCCCTGGAGTCAGAAGGACCTGAGTTTGGATCCGACCTCAGACACTTAATGCACATACAAACAAAAACCTAGCCGTGTGACCTTGGGCAAGTTACTTAACCCCAGTTGCCCTCCAAAAAAAAAGCGGAAAAAAAAGAAGAAGAAGCTGAAAGGAGGCTGGGATGGGTGGATGGAGAATGATGATATTCCATAGAGTCAAAGCCAAGCAGAGTAGCTGTTAGAAAATGGAGTTACCAGAAAAGCTGTGACCACTCTGTCAAGGAAGGCTTTGGGAGGAGTTTGGTGCTATGTCCTCCACCTTTCTAGAGAGGAGAAGCAACTGAATGTAAATTGAGAAAGTATAGATTATCAAAACCTTGTTGTCCCTTGGTGTGAGGATAAACCATAAGCTATGCCTTCTCCCAACTGACATTGAACACAGTCTGCTCATGATTAGAATTCCAATTCAGCAAATAGAAGAAGCGTTCCAAGGTATAAGAATGACCCAGGATAGCAGCAGTTCCTATTCTTCCCAGTATAAATTTCTCTCCTATTCCTCCCTGTGATTTGTTTGATAAATATTGAGAAAACTTACTATGATGTTCTCTACTTTTAAGAAAGAATACAATTCATTGGAAGATTCTGTTTTGGATCACAAACTAGTGACTTTAACTATCCAAGAAGCAGAAGAATCTCATAGGGGTGGCTAGGTGGTGCAGTGAATAGATCTCCAGCCCTGGAGTCAGGAGGACCTGAGTTCAAATCTGGCCTCAGACACTTAACATTTACTAGTTATGTGACCTTGGGAAAGTCACTTAACCTCAATAGCCCTGCCTTCCCCCTCCAAAAAAACAAAAGCAAAAAAAGAAGAATCTTATAAAGCAAGAAAGGAAATGTACATTTATTAAGCATAGGATGACTAGATTGAGCTTTAGAATATTATCTCATAGGGCGGCCAGGTGGCACATTGAATAGAGCACCAGCCCTGGAGTCAGGAGGACCTGAGTTCAAATATGGCCTCAGACACTTAACACAAAAACTAGCCATGTCACCTTGGGCAAGTCACTTAACCCCAGTTGCCCCTCCAAAAAAAAATAAAAGAATATTAGCCCATTTGACATTCACAAGTCTAGCAGGAAGGTGCTATTATAATCCTCATTTTGTGGTTGAGGAAACTGAAGCAGAGAGAGGTTAAGTGAGTTGCCCAGTGTCACACAGATAGTAATTGTCTGAGTCTGGATTTGAATTCAGATCACCTATAAATTCAAATTGAAATCTCTCCATGTATAAAGTGATAGGATATTAGGAGTGATAGTTACCATGTTCGATGACAGTCAGGATTCACAAACATCTTAGATTAGAATACTGAACTGAATAAAATTCATTGAAAAATAATAGGATTTTAAAATAAAGCCTAGTGGTTGGGCTTACAAAAATTAACTTCCTAAGTACAAAATAGGGCAGATGTTGCTATATATAAGTTCTTCTAAAAAGAAATCTAGGGGTTTTAGTGAACTGCAATTTCAATGTTAGTCAATACTATTTCAGTATAGCCATTAAATCTAATAGAGTTTTGGCCTACATTTAGGGAGACATAGAAGCCAGGAGGAAGGAGGCAGTGGTCCCATTCAAACCACATCTGTGTACTGTGTTCTGTGATGGTTGCTCCATTTTATGAAACATATTGATAAGAAAGAGTGTTCACAGGAAGGCAATAAGGATGGTTTATGTCATGTGAAGACCAACTGGAAGAACTGGAGATTGTTAACCTGTAGAAGAAAAGGACTGGATGAAGGGAATGGAATATGATAACTGTCTCCAAGTATTTGAAAAGCCATCATATGCATAGAGGACTCTACTTCTTTTGCTTGACCCCAGAGTGTAAAATCGGAAGTAATGAGCTGCAAAGAGTTAAAACTTGGCTGCAACATGGTACAATGGAAAGACAATGGATATGGAGTTAGAAGACCTAGGTTTGAATACAACCTGTGCCACAGATTACCTGTGTGACCTTGGGCAAGTCACTTAAACTTTCTGTGCTTCTTTTTCCTCATCTATAAAATAAGCATGTTGGACTACCTCACCTCTGAGGTAGCTTCTAGCTCTATATCTGCCACTTATCATAAATTTTCTGCTCTAAGAAAAAAAGAAAACCACAATTAAAAAGAAAAGAGGAGAGGTTGTCTTGGGAAGTAGTGTTCTCCCTCCAACTTGAGATCGTTAAGGCTGATATAATATATATGACTTTACAAGCATGTCATAGAAAGCATCCTTTTTCAGATAAGCTTTAGACTGTATGTCCTCCTGCGTCTCTTCTAAATCTGAAATTCTATGTTCTATGTAGCTGTGATATGCCTTCATAGAGAATCTTCCTTGGTATCTATGGTTGGAAAAAATCATAGGCCCAAGAACCAACCATCTCTCAGATAATGAACCTCTTTGAACTCATCTATGCTGCTTCTCAGGTGGTACAGGGGATAGAGTGTCAGGCCTGGAGTCAAAAAGCCTCCTGTTCTGAGTTCAAATGTCACCTCAGATACTTACTAGATGTGTGATCCTGGGCAAATCATTCCTGTTTCTTGTCAAGAAAACCCCAAATGAGATCACAAGGAGTCAAACAGAACTGAAATAACTGAACAACAAAGCAATTATAAATCATATTATAATAATAACTAGAACTTATAAATAGTGTTCAAGCTTTACAAGGTACTTTATATATATTATCTTATATCTTTTTTGGCAAACTGAAAGAGCTGTCAGTTATACATACACTATAAAAGGTTCAAATACCTTCCAAACTCTATCCTAGTAGGATTTGCAGCAATGGAAATCCTAAAGAACATCTAGGGAGGAAATTGAGGGAAATGGTAACCTGACTTCATCTAATTATTCTCTCAGGAATTCTTCTTTTTTATTCAGTTAAATATTAAACTCTAGTAAAGTAGTGTTCAGTCTCATTCACCTCCCTGTTCTCGTCATTATAGTCAACTATTCACAACTGAGTCTATTCTTCTCCCTGATAATGTGGGTGTAACTACAATTATTCTTGAAGAAAGCTGCCTGTGGCATCAAGGTGAGGGAAATCAACTCCTGAATTATTTTTCAAAGACCTGTTCATTTTGTTTGCAATTATTTATATTCAACACAAAGCATGAGTTTGGCTGATTTCATCAGGAGCTTATAAAGACTTATATAAACATGCTTATTTCTTGATTCTTAGTCACTGAGTATCCAGGCATGAATTAAAGGGACAAAAATACGGTTCTTATGAGAATAATTTGGAAGAATGGTAGAGGGAAGGAAGGCAGAGAAGCCTTCAAATGAACTACTTCTAGTTCATTAGTCTTCAATAAATTTATGGACCAGAAGAAGGAAGACAAAGAAGAGGAGGAGAAGGAGGTACAGGAGCAGGAGGAGGATGGACAGGAGGAAGAGGAGGAGGAAGAAGAAAGAGATGGAAATAAAGATGCATGCTAGGTTCTTACCCTCAGTTGCAAGATAATGTTACCCTATAGTCAGTATTAACCCTAAGGGTTTGTATTGGATTTCCTCGGATCTGCTGCTATCCCAAAGTTTTACCTAGAATAGAATTGCAGGTAGGCAAAAAACTTGAAGAGCTTCTATAATCACGCTTACCATCTCAGAACCAACCAAAAGGAGAATAGGAAAAAGGAGACCAAGTGTTAAGTGGAAAGAACATTGACTCTGAAGGTGGAGGTATAGGGGACATCTTGATTCAAATACTAACTGATATTTACTATCCTTTGTGACCTCAGGCAATCATATAACCTCTCTGGGTCTCATTTTCCTCATATATGTTAAAACAAAAATAAAAACGAGGGGATTAAACTAAATGGCCTCTATGGTCTCTTCTGGTTCTCTCATTAAAGTTATTCAGTTGTGAGGTATAAAACTGTTCTTATATAATGTGCCACTCCCCTGGCACCCTCCTTCCAGTGATTATATTCAAAAGTAAAGAATAAAATTATTTTCAAAGCTGGCTCACATTGAGGATGTTTAAAGAATTCAGAATGAATAGCCTAAGTCACTGAAAATAAATTTGTCATAATGAAATCTATTTATTATAGATGTGAACTTGAAGCCTATATCCAATTTCCATGACAAGAAAGATGCCATGGTGCTTATCTTTCAAACTAAGTTTCAAATCAAATAATATGCTAACTTATGGACTGAAATACCACAAAGCCTTAAGCAAAGTGATAAAAAAAAGTACTCAGCAGACACAGCAGAAATTATTAGTGCCATCTTTAAAAAAAAATCATTTTACTTTTAAGTTTCAAAATTCCATCCCTCCCATCCCCCTACCCAAATGAAAAAGCAAGAAAACCAAAAGCTATTACAAATAGGTATAGTCAAGCAAAACAAATTGTCACATTAACCATATCAAAAAAACAAACAAAAAGTAAAACTAATAATGTCATAGAATGAGTCAGTGAAAAACTTCTAGGAATCTGAAATACACACACACACACACACACACACACACACACACACTTCTATGGAAGCTCAGATTTGGATTTTTTTTATGAAAAAAATGGAATGAAAAACTGTGTACCTCTGCTTAACAGTAGTCGATCTGGGCCCATCTCTTCCTTCAGGCTTTCCCTTAAAATCCCATTCTACACTGATTTCTCCTTTATCTTCAAAAACTTATAACTTGTTCCATATGATTTATTATGCCTTATAATATTTTATCTTATTGCCCAGTTGCCTGTGCCACAAAATTTAGCATGCTAGCATATCAGTAGGTAGAGTTCATTGGTATCTACATAAATATATGTGGATTTTAATAACTGTGATGCATAGATGTGATGTATACATGTGGATAGACATATGGGCATATAGGTATATATATATATATTATTGTATATACATATATGTGTATATAAACATCCACATACACAGATATACTTATGCACTATGGCTGTCTTCCTTGAACTCCTCATCTCCATCATCTAATTCTTCTCCCACTAGAAACTTGATCTATACTTAGTATAGTGCCTAGAAAACAAATGCTTATAGAATTCTTTATCATTTCCCCCCTCTCTCTCTCTCTCTCTCTCTCTCTCTCTCTCTCTCTCTCTCTCTCATCTACCTCCCCTTAATTCTCTTCTTTCTAGTTACATTGTATGCTTACCTTGTGGGCAAAGGATATCTTTTCTACTGCTGCTGGTGGCTTTATTTTGTTTTATAATGCATTCTGGCCATCTAGGTAGCACAGTAGATAGAGTGCCAGGCCTGGAGTCAAACAGATTCCTCTTTCTGAATTCAAATCTGGCCTGAAAACACTTCCTAGCTGTGTGATCCTGGGAAAGTCACTTTACCCTGTTTGTTTTAGTTTCCTCATCTGTGAAATGAGTTGGAGAAGGAAATTGCAAATCATTCCAGTTTCTTTGACAAGAAAACCTCAAATAGGTTCATGAAGAATTGAACATAACTAAAAACAATGAAAATAATTTTGCTTTCCATTGCACTTAAGATAGTGTTCAAAATATATTATAGATATATGTTTATATATTGACTGGGATGGGACTTATGAGTTCAATAATAAAACAAATTCTCTCTACTAATGCATGTTGGCACCTTCTTTGCAACATATTTTTCCTTCAAATTTTGTTTTTTAAAGTAAATGTATTTAATTTTAGTTTTTGACATTCACTTTTGTAAGATTTTGAGGTCAAAACTTTTTTCTCCCTTCCTGTCTCTCCTCCCCCCACCCCAAGACAGGAATCTTATATTATGCCACATCTATTCTTAAAGAGTTGTTGGGCAGTTAGGTGGCACAGTGAATAGAGCACTGGCCCTGGAGTAAGGAGGACCTGAGTTCAAATCTGGCCCCAGACACTTAATGCAAAAACTAGCCTTGTGAGCTTGGGCAAGTCACTTAATCCCAATTGCCCCTCAAAACAAAGGCAAAAATAAAAAAAAAAGAGTTGTCTAGAATACTGAATGGTTAAGTGATTTGAATCCAGGACTTGCTGGCACTGAGGCCAGCTCTCTATCCTACAGTGTCAATAACATGTTATCTCTCTATCTGCATAACAGTAGCTTAAATTAATATATATGTGTGTATATATATATATATATATACATATGCAAATTTGCATATACTTTATGGGAGAGACAGTTTCATTTTCCTTTTTTTTATACCCAGTGCTACCACATAGCTGGTGATTAATACAACTATGAAGATAGCCCTCTACTTTTATTAGAATGGAGAATTACATAATAAGATACACCCTCTATTGATATACATCAGCTACCTATCTATGAAATACAGTCTTAGAAATATGTCTAAGTATCCTCCCTTGCCTAGGATCATACAACAAGTATGTGTCAGAGACAGTACTTGAACCTAGATCTTCCTGACTCTCAGCAAAAGCCTCTATTCACTGTTAGGCTGTTTCAGTGAAATAAGCTTATAGGTATATATCATTTTCTCATTTGAACCTCACAAAAATCCTCACAGATAAGGACCATAGGCATTATTGGTACCATACAAATAAGGCAATTAAACTTCAAAGAATGAAAATAACTAACTAGTAAGTGCTGGAGATGGAACTGGAATCCTCATCTTTTTGTTTTTCTAAGTACAACAACATATATATATATATATATATATATATGTATGTATGTATATGTATATATGGAGAGAGAGAGAGAGAGAGAGATGATAGAGACATACAGATACATATCTATTTCCGAATTATCTTACTAGCATTTGCTGATTCAAAAAGTGTTAGAAAAAATCATAAAGGAACAAGTGAATATGAAGCACTGAAAAATATTATTATAAACTCACTTGATTCTTCATCCCCAATTTTTTTGGCTATAGTGAAACTAGCCTATACTTGATAGAAACAGACTTAAAGAGAAGTAGAATCTAATAGTAAAAAGAACACTGGTGTTAATGCTCAGAGATCTCGATTCAAATGCTGGCTCTGATACTGTATGACCTTAGAAAAGTTACTTTAGCTTCTTAGAATATTATTTTCATTATTTATAAAATGAGGATAATCATACTTTTTATATCTGCATCATGGAGCTATTGTGAGAAAAAAAATTATAGCACTCTAGTTGTAATTAAGGCCTTTCATTCAATATTTCTTTCTTGAAGAAAGTCAAAATCAGGCCTACATAGGCCTCCTGCACAGAAACCTAGAAGAACCACTTATGTAACATGATTTTACGGCAACTGAGAAAACCATTCCCCCCTGCCCCAGTTCACAGTAATTTCTCCATCAGCTTGTCACAGTTCCTACCTTTCTAATTTCTCCATTGAGTGGTAGCTTTACCCTCAGAGGGAACCAGACAGAATATAAATATCCTACCTAGGGAAGTAACATATTAAAACCATTAGTGCTCATTTAGCACCTACTGAATACATTAGCACTGATTAATTTATCATATACCAGAATGGAGATTTATGATAGAATAGAATTAGTATGGAGCCCTGTGATGGAAAGCAATTGAGTTTTGAGAGATCTTTAGGAGTGGTCCAATGCATGATGTAAGTCTAGTGGTTGAGTTCAGGTTACTATATCAAGAGAACTAAGATATCCTTATTTCAAATACCTCTTTCTCTCAGTTTCCTCAAATCCATAAAAATTCACAATGTGCAAAATTCTTTAGATACAAATATATTTTGTATAGTTAAAAATAGAATTTTAGAAATTTTTCCTTTCATATCACAATAAAATTTACAAAAGAACCTGCTTGCCTGAGTCACATATCAACTTGATCTCCACAGAATACATACTTTCTTAATATGAGCATAATTAGTATTACTTAGTCAAAACCATAATGATATTGGAACATCTTCACCCTTTAGGGCTGTCTTGGCCCCAGATGGAACTTATATAGCCACAGTTACTTCCCAGGTGGTAATGAAGCCCTAATACACTGTAACTCCACTCCTTAGGAACTTATCTTTAGAAAACAATAGTCAGCAATGGAGAAGATGATATAGTAATTGCTCAGAGTTGGTGAAAACCAAGACTCTCTCAACATCTTCCTCCTTAATGCTAGAATACCACTATCTCTAAGGCACATGATAATCTTTTAGGTAAGAGACAAATTCTTTGGCATTGAAAAAGGAATATAGAAGTTAATTGTCTCTCAAGGTTACAGACCTAGAAGTGTCAGGTAAGAGATATAGAAGCAAATCTTTCTGACTCTAAACCCAGCACTATCCACTATGCCATCCTGTCCCAAATAAGATTATGCTGCCTGGAAAGTTATGGTATTACACTGATTAAAGTGTACTGATTAGTATAATACATATAGGAGTGTGCTGTATGTGCATATATATAAATCTATATTTGTATATGTGCACATATATTTATATGCACACATACACATACATAAATATCTCAGAACATGGACATATAAGTCCTGAAATATGAAAATTTTTGGCCCAGGAAAGTCTCCATATTCTGACTCTGCTATGGCCACTTATAATGAAACCAAAATAAACACTTACTTGTTTGGCATAAATTTGACATCCCACTTAGCACTGATCAGATGCAAAAAACAGCTTCATTCATTCAAGTATTTCTGTTCCTGTTCTCAAAATGGAGTGTTGTGTACCTGTCAAATAAGCAGAATTCATAACCAAAATCAGAAATAGATGAGAACTCACCTTCCTTGTTAAAAACACCAAATCTCCAAAGGGTAAGTGTCAGATTTATTTCAGCCACCAGTTTAACTATCATAAATCTTCACCTATATTCTCAAATAGGAAAAAACCACAACTTTAAAGCATTAGGCATGCACATACATATACATATGAGTCTATAAGGCACTATGGTTTGGAATATCAATTTGGCAAGTGGCAAAGTTAATGATGGCAGCAGTTGTCAAACATACTCAAAACAAAATAAATCAACCATCCAACCTCTTGTATTTAAGTGCTTTTTATTTTCAGTGTTTTAGAAACAGTTTAATTTTAAACAGCATTCTAGTTATGAGCAGTCTCTCTTGAGGAAGTTTTTTTATGAGATTGAATGGAGATAATGACTACCATTAGTCACTGCCATTAGCATAAAGCATTAGAAACACTACAATATTTATAACGGGTGATGACATGACAGTAAAAATATGACTTCCTATCACTTATGCAAGCTTTTGACTACAGCTGACTGCTATTTTATAAAGTTAGACAGATAGAAGACTGGTAATAGTACATTTAATGGCATGTTCATCATCAGACCTAATTGTTTTCCACCACAGGGTATGAAGCTTTATGTCCTCCATCAACCCCAAACAAACAGCTATCCTGCTTAATGGCTGTTCAATTAATGTTTATGGGGCCACTTTTATCCCCTGAATTATTTGATAAATGCACTTGAAGAAGACATGTAAGAACCAAGTTTCATGGGTACCCCAACTCACATTAAACATCCCCCCAGTTCTGAGCATCCCAACAGTTTAATTGAGATGTACTCTTTTAGAATCAAAACCATTCATCAAGGTTCACTATATCTTCCCCCTTGCCAACTCCCTGCCTTTGGTGTTCATTGTAAAAGTCAAAGAAAAAGATCAAACCTGTAAAGGCAAATGGTCTGTGTAGCTTCAGCCTTGTTGCCTTGAAACTGCAGATCAAATCAGGGCTAAAATAGAGATGACGGGGTCAGGTCAACTCAGATAAGGGGCAGATAGTTCATCCCACCAGAGAGACCAATCCTTTACATTTCAATTGCCCTCCTTAACCTGATACTCAGCACCTGTTCATAACTCTGCCTTCCTTATATTATTGTCTATGTTAATCTCTCCTCCCCCCCAAAGGTAGATCAAATATGGGCTTCTAGCCAATTTCTTTGTGCATATTAATTCATCTCTCTTTCTTTAGGCAGAAGCCTGTAAAGAGCTGAACAACTTTCCTGCAAATATGTTTTCACTGAGAGCAGGCATTGGTCTAATTCTGAAAGGAGCTGATTTCTGACTGGTGTAAGGTAATTGTACAGAGCAGTAATATATTCATCCATGGCTTCCCCTTCTAATTCAAGAGCTCTGATCTCTGGATGTTAATGATGTATTACAAGCCTGTTTCTCTGAGAGAAAGGCTATTAATCATTAATATGCCTTAGCTAAAATAGCTGGACACAATTAGACATGGGGGGGCGTGGAGTAAAAATAGAATTGAAGGAAAGGTGGTAAAAATTTCTTTTTGGAAATTGAGCATCTTTTCACACCATAAACCCCTGACTGATATTTGCTGCATGCAGCAAAATAAATATACATATTTGTATATATACATACATATATAATATTATAGCTAGATAGATAGTTGTTTTGTTTTCAGTTGTATTCAACTCTTCATGACCCCATTTGAAGTTTTCTTGGCAAAGATACTGGGGTGGTTTACTATTTCCTTCTCCAGATGAGGAAAACTGAGGTAAACAAGGTTAAGTGACTTGCCCAGAGTAATGCAGCTAGGAAGTGACTGAGACCAGATTTGTACTCAGATCCCTCTGATTCCAGGACTGGCACTCTATCTACTACACCACCTAGATACCAGTACATATGTATATGTATATATAACAAGTCATTTAATATATATAATCACTTAATATGTATACATGCATCTGTATATGTAAAATATGTGTCTATGTGTATGTGAAAAAATATATATATACATATATATACACACACACAAACACAAACACATATATGTATAGATATCTGTTTTGCTCAAAATGTCATTATGGTTCTCTATCTCCCCACCCAGCAGTTTTTGTAGATCAACACAAAGTTCATTAACAGGGACAAATGAGGTGGGCAAGTTTAAGGGCTGTCAAACCTTCCTGACAACTTCCTGCAAAGAACAGAGCTGAGAAATGACAAACTTATCACCTGACTGACTGATGTTTAAAGCTGACTGCATTTGATTAAGAGGCAATGAGCCTTCCATTGCCAAGTTCATTTGGCATTTCCTAAGCACCTCTTCAGCTGAAAATTACGCTGTTGAACTGATTTGAATTTGATTAGTTTAACTCTACAGTTTTATTATTTGTAATAAATAAAACCAGCTTTTATGGTGGTGTAGCACATTAAGAAACATTTTAGCAGAGCAACTGACTTATTTTTATTTCTTATGTATTATTACTTGACTTTTTTCCTTAAGAAGCACATTATATAACTTATCAGGGTATAGCCTATTTGATATTTGATTCTCCATGTTCCCAGATATGAATTGATAACCTCACAAACTTCTTGTCTACTTCAGAAGCTTCAAAGAAACGATAACAACAATCAAACATTTTGGTTTCTGTGCTCATACTGGAGGAGTGCTTTGTACCTGTCAAGTAAGTAAAATTCTTAACTAAAATCAGAAGTGTTGATTTATTTGCATAACATTTACTAAGCCCTTTCTCATGTATCATCTCAAAATTGCTACAAAATACTCATGTATTGGTTTTCAGGAATGAACACACCTTGATATGGAAGCCTTTAGTAGGAAGATAGCAGGAAGGAAACCCACTAACACATTAAGGAAAAATTCCCATGCTCAATTATACAGAGGCATCATGGCAAAATAGCCAGGTTTAGAGTCAGGAGGATCAAAATTTATATTCTTCCTTTGACTTTGTAATAAGTCTGGGATCATGGTCAATTTGCTTAATCTCTTAGGACCACTGCTGTCTCCCAAAGAATTTACCTTATAGATATTCTTGTTCTTCATAACCAAGTTCCCCACCCCAAGGAAATCACAAATCCTGATTTAAAACCAAAAAACACAAAAACGATTATGAGCCAGATATTGAGAATCAGCCTGGTTTAGTGGATAGACTGATAGGCTTAGTGTCAGGAAGATGTTGTTCAAATCTTGCCTCTTACTTTTGCTAGTTATGCGTACCTGGATAAATCACTTAAGCTCTATGTACCTAAAACCTCTCCCTAGGCCTTATCTATTAAGTCATGAATTCCATGGAATTCCTGCTTTGGGATTTCTCATTGATAAAAAAGCAAAAGATCCTTCCTTCATTCTTGCATTTTGAATTTGATTGTTTCTTTAAAAAAAGAGGTTCAAATGCAGCAAGGATTGGACTCTGGTCTGAATGTTAAATAAGAAAATATGGAATATTCTTGTGAATAATATGACATTTATCAGAAGGTCTCACTAACTTGGGTCTTGTTATCTTAACTTTATAATATTGAATTTGAAGATACAGTGTATTTCTGAAGAGTTATTGGATAGGTTGGTTTTTCTCACAAGCTGTGAAGTTATGAAGTAGACTTATTAATTAGAACATTTTCTGGATGACCTGGAGAAGACAGGCTAATTTGCCAGATACATGCATTCTATACACTGAGTGACTCTAGTTATATCTCCAAAGACAAGAGTGAGGTGGGGACTGAGGCAATTTGAAAAGCAATTTAGAAACAACTTTAAGGACAGGGCATAAAATATATTTAAATAATAATGATTTAATTCTGAAGTTCAATTGTGAGAGATGTCATGGTACAATTGATAGATTTAGAGTCAAGGACTTGAGTTCAAATTCTGCCTGCTTCATTTACTAGCTGGGTGGCACTGTTTAAGTCACAAACTGTGAGATTCATTTCTTTTTTCAAAAAATGAGAAAGTTAGACAAAATGGCTTCTAAGGTACTTTCTTGGCTTAGTATTGTTTTATGGGATTAACTAACAAAACTGTAGGATTTTACATTATGATGCTACCTAAATATTCTGAGAATTAGGAAATTGTTAAAATGAATAAAGTTCCTCTAAGGCCTTTGAAAGGAGATAGCTTAGTGACTCAGTGGAAAGAGCACTGGGCCTAGAGTCAGGAAGACCTGAGTTCAAATCCTCCCTGAGACACTAGCTGTGTGATCTTGGGCTCTGTTCAACCCATTTTACTTCTGTTTCTCTTTTTTTTTTTCTTTTTGGAGGGCAATTGGGGTTAAGTGACTTGCCCAAAGTTACATGGCTAGTAAGTTTGTCAAGTGTCTGAAGCTAAATTTGAACTTAGGTCCTACTGACTCTAGGGCGAGTACTCTATTCACTGTGCCATCTAACCACCCCCTCTGTTTCTCTTAATCCACTGGAGAAGGAAATACAGAATATTATTATCATTTTTTTAATATTTTTTTGCCTTTTTGGAGGGCAATTGGAGTTAAGTAACTTGCCCAAGGTCACACGGCTAGGTTTTTGTTTGTGTGTGTTAAGTGTCTGAGGCTGGATCCGAACTCAGGTCCTTCTGACTCCAGGGCTGACTCTCTACTCACTGCACCACCTAGCCACCCCAAGGAAATGCAGAATATTATAATATCTTTGCCAAGAAACCCCCATGGATGGCTGTAATGGAAATGCAGATTTAAAGATCTTCCCTGCCCCTAGGCCCTTTGATTGGCTTAAGAGATTTTGATTGGCTTTAAGAGACTCTGAAAACCTTCCTTGATTTGAAAATATCTCTGCCTCCTAATAGGCTGAATGTGGTCACATGGAGCCTGTGGTAGGAGGCTTGGTTTTCAGGAATGACCACACCTTGATGCTGTGTGTTTGGGCAGTGGGTCAAGAGGGTGGTTACATTCTCTGATCCAGGAGAAGACTATATAATCCCTGATTTGAGGCTTTGCTTTAGGGCTCACTTTGAGAAATATTGCGTGATTTGACCAGATGAGACTCCGGGCAGCTGTTGAGAGCCCCCCAGCTTTGAAAACCCAGATGTTGATGCTTCCCTCTCTGGTAACTGTGATTTGGTATTGATGTAATGGTTGGACAGTTTGGAAGCCTGTCTGTTTGATCTATCTGTATACTCTGAAGTTTGGGGTGCTGACCTTTTTTCCCTGAACTAGGTAAACGATCTATGATCTATATTTGATTGATTAAAGTAAGCTTGCTAACCCATTTTGAGTTGCTTTGCTTTTTTTTTTTTTTTTTGCTTTTTGGAGGGCAATTGGGGTTAACTTGCCAAGGTCACACTGCTAGGTTTTTTTATTCGTGTGTGTGTTAAGTGTCTGAGGTTGGATCCGAACTCAGGTCCTTCTGACTCCAGGGCTGATGCTCTACTCACTGCGCCACCTAGCCACTCTTGCTTTCCTTTTGAAAAGCAGATCTAAGAACCTGTGTTGGCAGCTACCCTGGGGATGTTGGGGTGCTTGCTGCTACAATGGCATGGTCCATGGGGTCATAAACAGTCAGATACAACTGAAGAACAATAAGACTTTGATCTGTCAAGAATAATGGTGTCAAACTCAAATAGAGATAGTGGCCACTTCCTTTGAACCAGCAATACCACTACTAGGTCTGTGTCCCAAAGAGATCATAAAAAAGGGCAAAGGACCCACATGTACAACAATATTTATAACAGCTTTTTTTTTGTGGTGGCAAATAATTGCAAATTGTGGGGATGCCATCAACTGTGGAATGGCTGAACAGGTTGTGGTATATAAATGTAATGAAATACTATTGTTCTATAAGAAATGATGAGCAGGTGGATTTCAGAAAAACCTGGAAAGACTTACATGAACTGATGTTGAGTGAAGTGAATAGAACCAGAAGAACATTGTACACAGTAACAGCAACATTGTGAGAAGATCAACTATGATAGACTTAGCTCTTCCTAGCAATATAATGATTTGATCTAATTCCAAATGACTAATGATGGAAGATGTTATCTATATTCAGAGAAAGAACTATGCAGTCTGAATGCAGATAAAAGCATGCTATTTTCATTTTTTGTTTTTTTTTCTTTCTCATGTTTTTTCTCTTTTATTCTGATCCTTATTTCACACCACAACTAATGCAGAAATATGTTTAATACGATTGTACATATATAACCTATATGAGATTGCTTTCTCGGTTGGGGACAGGGGAGAGAAGAGAGGGAGAAAATTAGGAACTCAAAATCTTACAAAAGTAAGTGTTGAAAATTATCTTACACATAATTGGAAAAAATATTATTGAGTGCAAAAATAAATAATGAGTGAATGAAGTAATAGATAAATCAATCAATCAATAAGGGAAAAAGAAATAGTGGCAACTAACACGATCGTTAGTACAGAACAAATATTGACAATTTCAAAATGGAATATTACTTATTATGTTTTATTTTATTTTAATTCATTTTGTCAAATATTTCTTAATTACATTTTAATCTGGCTGCAGTTGGGAGTATTGTAGGCAATATTTAGCCCACAGATTGCATGTTTGACAATTCTGGTAAAGTCAACTCCTGGAAACAATAGTTATAAAAAAAAAAAAGGTACTTTTTTAAAAACAAAAATTTTCAGGATGTTTCAAAGTTATTTTCCAGATCCCAAGCTCCCTATAAAAGCAAAATACACCTATATAACATTTAACATGTTGATGAGGTTGGCTGTATGGCAGCTAGTTGAGGAACACTATTATCTCTGAAGAATTGAGGTATCACACAGAAGTCAATGGGGAAGTATATAGAGGGTGTAAGCGGGCTTTGGTAAATAACCAATAAGGAGTTCTAAGGAAGAGGAATAAAAGATATCATCAAGGGCTGATAGGCAGAGAAGATGGGCTCATCATGTGACAAGATAAGAAAGCCAGATGGCTCCATTAACTCTCTCATGATGTCCGGAGAAATGCTTCTAGCACAGTGCGTGAACCTTATGGAAAACTTTGAAGATATGGATAAGTGTTGCATAGATTGGGGAAATATGGATGACGTGACTGGAATCACTGAAGGGAGCTCCAGAATCAGTTAGATCACAGATCCATTTGAGTGTGAGTACTTAAGAACTGGATTAATGCTTAAAATTTTTGGCACTGACCATCTTCCTTTTTAAAAAAAAAATACATAGATTCATGGAAAGTAAGACACAGAAGGGATAGAATTTGGCAATTTTCAAAGCACTACATAAATGACTATGCTATTATTTTTAAAATTATATTTATCATTATTAATTAAGAATCTGAGGCCAAGCAAGGTTAAATGATTTGTTCAAGGTCACAAAACTACTAAAGGCAGAGTATTTTAAGCCCAGTCTTTTTACTCTACCATACTGCTTCATTTATTGCTACAAAATTAACTTTTTTAAAAAAAGTTATAATTTAGAAAATATAAAGAGGTGTTCGATATTTGGTTTCTGCTTTAAGATTAGCCAGAATGATGCCTTGTTGTAATAAAAAGATGGTGATACACACATATGTATGTATACACATATATATCTACATACATACATACATATACATATATACATATTTAGCTAGGTATCTGTCTGTCTATCATTCTTACAGACTATTAGGGAAACAAGAAATCATTATCTCCTAATTTGTTAATTATTAACAGATATTATTTTAGTTACTTTAGCTATGCTTTAGATACTTTAGTTATCACACTAATTACACTTGTATTTCTAAAAGCTATTTTGATCTAAGAGATAAAGTATGTTTTTATTATAATTTTAGAAATGAACTCTAAACACAAAAACAATAACGTGCTTCTTATGTATTTATTTTTCTATTAACAGATCTAGCCTCGGAAGGCAAAGCATTTATTAAATAAGTCTGGGCAATATAAATAAGAGTATGCTTTAGAGAACCCCTGAATGATGTCAGTATTGTACTTTGTTATAGAGAAGGCTGCAGAGCAAAAGGAAATGATTTAGTATTCTGTCTTGGCTTGTATAAGATTATCTTACATCCGCAAGAGCATAAAGGCTGTTTTGTCATTAACAACTTAGGTGTTATATCTTGTTTACACTGACTAAGTCTTCATATTTTAATTAGTCACCTATGCTAGTCTAGGAAGTAAATCCATTTCTTGATCTCACATGTTAATCAGGCATCCATATGGTCCTGCATGCATGAGAACTGATGTTGTGTGATGCCTATCTAGTTATCTGAAAACATGACCATGAGTCAGTAACAAAGAGTTTGAAAGCTTTCCTGATTGATATTTTTCAGAGACATTTTAGGGTCAGCTCAGGATTTTTGAACTGGTTGCCTTTATCTTCAAAATGAAGATAGACACAAGAGAAGTATAATTTGGGTGAATTTGCAGTGGGACAATAAAATACCTTCAACTTGATTCACTGGAGGCTGGCTTAAAGCCCCATTTGTGACAGAATGGGTATTTCAGGGACCCTGCTGGGCCATGTAGCCATAAAGGTGAGCTGCAATGAATCAGAACAAATGTTTTGAATCTATCCAATTCATCTGCTCTCATAGATTTAGTCTGTCTAGGTCATCTGCTAAGTGACATGGAGGGCAACAATTGCTCAATAAATCCAATTAAAGATAACAGCTGATCGGTCTAATTCAGACCCAAATCTTACTTTTGTTTTTCTTAAGAGTAGAGTATATTTTTCTTTCCAATTGGAAAATTGCTATAACTTTGCATTTGATTTTGTAAACACATTTTAAATAACTGTATATATAATCCACAGCAGTGAATTAATACTTATAAGATAAAATTGAAATCTTGATTCTATAACCTATTTCATTTATATGACTTTGATCAACTCATTTAAACACTCTGGACCTCAGTTTCCTCATCTATAAAATGAGGATTGTTGAATAACCTCTAAGTTCTTTTAGGTCTAAAGTTATGATACTATCATAATATTCCTAGTACAAAGTTTTGTTGCTTCATGTTTAGTGGTAGAATCTTAATACTTTTTCTTTTTCCATTCTTTTCATCTTGAAATCTTTCGATGTTTCACCTCACTCTTTCTTCCTTTTCCATAATCTCTTATGATGATGTGGTCCTTCCCCTTGCCAAGGTTATTCCCTCTGGAATTACACTTACTCCTATTCCTTTCGGCTTTTCCAGAAGATTATGTGCTCAATTATCCCCCTCTCTCTTGAATTGTCTATCTCTTCTTATCAACATGCTTACTACATTTAAATATGTTCATCTCCCCATGCTCAAGAAAAAACAACAACAAAGTCTTCATTAGATACCACCATTTCCTCAAGCTATTGTCCTATATTTTCTCCATTTCTTAGCAAAACTCCTTGCAAAATGATGATTTCCATTTCCTCTCCTATCACTCAACTCTCTATCCATTTGCAATCTGGTTTTAGACTTCATTACTTAACCATTGTTCTCTCCAAAGTAATTGATGATTTCTTTTTAAAAAAAAATTTTTTTTTTGCTTCTTTTTTTTTTGGAGGGCAATTGGGGTTAATTGACTTGCCCAAAGTCACATGGCTAGTAAGTGTGTCAAGTGTCGGAGGCTGGATTTGAACTCAGGTCCTCCTGACTCCAGGGCCGGTGCTCTATTCACTGTGTCACCTAGCCACCCCTAACTAGTGATTTCTTAATGAACAAGACTGTTTGTTATTTTTTATGTTTTTTTTAATAATGCTTTTCTTAATGAAACTGTTTCTTGCATTTGACAATATTGATTACCCTCTCCTCCTGGATACTGTCTTCTTTCTGGGATTTTGTAACACTATGCTTTCTGAGTTTGCCTTCTACATTTTTGACTGGTCCTGAGAAGTTTCCTTTGTTGACTCATCATCTACATTGTACCCCTTAACTGTGGGGGTTCCCCAGTACTCCACCCTGATCCTTGCCCTCTCTTTATCTTGGTAATCTTTTTTTTTTTTTTTTGTCTTTTGGAGGGCAATTGGGGTTAAGTAACTTGCCCAAGGTTACATGGCTAGTTGTGTGTGTTAAGTGTCTTAGGTCGTATCCGAACCCAGGTCCTCTTGACTCCTGGGCCAGTGCTTTTCTCACTATGCCAGCTAGGCACCCCCTATCTTGGTACTCTAATTGTTTTTAACTATCATCTTTACAAAATTACTCTCATACCTACATACACAAGCTTAATCTCTCCCCCAAGCTTCATTCTCAGATCATTAATTACCTATTTTACATTTCAACTGTTATGTCTAGGACACATCTTAAACTCAAAATGTCTAAAACAGAATTATCTTTTAAATTTGTATTTAACATTCGATTAATTTTTGAGTTCCAAATTCTTTCTCTCCCTCCAGCATTTTGCCCACCCACTGAGAAGGCAAGCAACGTGACATCAGGTATACATGTAGAGTCATGTAAAACATCTTTCCACCTTAGATATGTTGTGGGGGTGGGGGAAAGCAAGGAAAAGAAAGTGAAGAAGTCTACTTCAATCTGAACTCAGAACTCATCAATTCTCCTTCTGGAGGTGGACAGCATTAAAGCAAAATTCATTTTCTTTTTTTCTAAACCCTCATCTCTACCAAGCTTCCATATTTTTGTCTTCTAGGATAATGTCTCAAATCTTGGCATTATCCTGGAGTGCTCGCTCTCCCTTACCCCACATATGCAATAAGTTGCCTGATATTACGCAAAAATCACTCTCATTCAACCTCTTCTTTCCATTTTCCACAGCCATCACCTTAGTTAAGGCCTTCATCTCCTCTCTTCCTCTTCATCACCACCTCTTAGTTCCCTAGCTTTATTCAAGTGTCAGATAAATTCCTATTTTCTCCAAAAAGATTTTTTTGATCGCTCTTTTTCCCTTTTTTATTAATTTGTTTTAAATTTAAATACCAAAACTTAAATGTATAATAAGAAAAAAAGGAAACACGTTATGAACTTAAATACTTAAAACAAATACAAAATAAAACAAGGGAAAACAATTGCCATGTGCACAGCAGAATGTAAGAGAGGATTCAAAATACACAGCAAAAATTTCCATTTTAAAAAAGACTATATAATAAATACTACGCATTGTGTTCAGAGAGGTTCATCTTTTCTTTGCTTCCTTGTAAGTTTTCTTTTGCTCTCTGCTGTGCCTTTTTAAACTTTTTTTTTTTTTTTTTTTTGCAGGGGGAAGGCAGGGCAATTGGGGTTAAGTAACTTGCCCAAGGTCACATAGCTAGTAAGTGTTAAGTGTCTGAGGCTGGATTTGAACTCAGGTCCTCCTGACTCCAGGGATGGTGCTCTATTCCCTGCACCACCTAGCCACCGCCATGTCTTAACTTTGTTGTTTTTTTCCTCATTCCTCTCCCTCTCCCCCAAGAAGGATACAATTAAGTATGGACACACAAACACATACATACGCAAACACACACACGTATATGCATATATACTTTGAGATGTATAAACATATATAAATACACATACATGTGTACATATACACATTTACATACATACATACAATCTTATGCATCTATGTAAGACCATACTATACTTGTTTGTCCTCTATTTGTCTGAGGGGTTGATAACATTTTCCTTCCTAAGTCCAAGTCTTTTCATATTTTTCTGGGTCCACTAACTCATCATTTCACATACCACAGTAATATTCCAACTTTATTCTGCCTAGTCATTTCAAATAGTCTAAAAAAATGTTGATTAATATGACTGACATATAGCGTAGTTTCACTATTTTACTCTTTTGATTAAATCTATTTTAGCTTTGACTTCTTCTGATATCATGATTACTACCCCTGCTTTTTCTTCCCTAATAAATTCTACTCCTGATCTTTATTTTAGTTTCGTGTGTATCTCTTATTTCTTATACCTCCTGACTCCTCTCTTTTCCTTCTACTTGCTAGCTTGCCCTCCTATTACTTCACCTACCCCCAACCAAGATCCCTCTCTTATCCTCTCCCACCCCCACCCTTTGCCCTTACCCTCTTGTTTATACCTAAATTTGACGATAATATTCCTATGATTCCTCATAGAATCTCTTTTAAGTGGTGACGGATAGATTTTTTCTATTTTTACTTTTCCCCCTTATTCTAATTAAATTGTCCTAATTCTTTAGGACAATTTTCTTTAATTATTTCTTGTATTATTGCATCAAGATTCTTTTTTTGATTATAGCTTTCAGTTAGTCTGATTATTTCTATGTTTTCTCTTCTTGATCTGTTCTCCACATATGTTCTTTTTTTTAAGCTTATAAACTGTTTGTATAATGGTTTTATAGCCTTCCAAATATATATAAATATATATATATACACACTATAATATATATATATACATATATACATAAAACATATATATATATATATATATATACTATTCCTTCTTTATCCCATTCACATTAACCTAGATAACCTTCTACAATCCCCCTCCTATTATCCTATTCCCTCAACTTCTTATTTCCATATGTATTTAGAAGACTTTTATTCCCTTCCAAAAGTATATATTATTCTCTTTAACCCAGACCTGATGTGAGTGGGGTTACCTCTAAAAATCCTTCCCTTATCCTCTCCCCCCTCCATATCTCCTTAGTCTTTTATTTCTTTTTGAATTTAGAAGATTTTTATACACCTAGATATAATATATTGTTCTCTCTTTAACTTATTCCTGATGAGAGTAGTGTTCCAGAAATACCAGCTGTACTTTCCCATCTAATTCCTCTGTGTCAGTTTTTCCTCCCACACCTCATTTGTATAAGATAATTACTCTTTTTACCTTTTTCCTAAATGGTTTTATTTTTTTAATCACATCATACTCAGGTCTACCCCAATCTTTCTTTTGAACTACCCAGTTACTAGTAACAATCTTAGACACATGTTTTACATTTCCTCATATCAAAAATAAATGGTCTGTCCTTATTCAGTCCCTTGTAATTAATCTTTGATTTGCACCATATATTTCTCTTGGATCTTGTATGTCAAATTTTCTATTAAATTCTGGATTTTTAAAAAACAAAATCCTGAAAGCCTGAAAATTCTCATCCTTAACTTTGCTGGGTATTACATTTTCAGCCACAATCCCAGTTCTTTAGTTCTTTGATATATAGTGTTCCAAGACGTGTGGTCTGTCACCATTGCAAGGTTTTGTGTGATTCTATAATTGTGGCTCTGCCATATTTAAATTTTTTTTTCTTGTTGCTTGTAATATTTTCTCCTTCAGCTGGAGGCTTTGGAATTTAACTTTGATGTTCCTGTAGGTTTTCCTCATAGGATCTCTTTCAGGTGGTGCTTGGTGGATTTTTTTTTTTTTTCTGTTAGTACTTTCCCAGGTTGTTCTATCATTTCTGGACGATTTTCTTTAATTATTTCTTGTATTATTGTATCAAGTTTCTTTTTTATTATCACAGCTTTCAAGTAGTACAATTATTCTTACATTTTCTCTTCTTGATCTGTTCCCAGATTGTTTTTCTTATGAGATGTTTCCTCAATCTCTTTCATTTGATTTTTAAAATCTTTTAAAAAATAATTTTAGACTCAAACACAAGAACAGAAATACAGAATAGAAACAAAACATAGCATAAACGCACATATCAGAACTTAAATACAAAGTGAGAAAGCAAAAAAAAAACACTTCATGTTCATAGCAGAACATGAGAGGATTCAAAATATGCAACTATACATTTTCAATGCTATATGTTGTGTTGAGAGCTGTCCATTTTTGCTTCCTTGTAAGTTTTCTTTTGTTCTCTGCTGTGTACTTTTTTACTTTGTTCTTTTTTCCCCTCCAAATCCACACCACCATTTCTCAAAGGCTACAATTAAGTGCAAATATATTTCTCTATATTTATAGAGATATACATACACATATACCTATCTACCTACATATATATATATATATATATATATATATATATATATATATATATATATATATACATACTTTCCCAAACAAATTCTACTCTTGATCTTTGTTTTTATGTTTGTGCATATCTCCTATTTCCTGTCCCTCCTGCCTCCTCTACTTTACTTCTTCTCACTACCTTGCCCTCCTATTACTTTCCTTCCCCCCTCAAAAGATCCCTCCTCTATCCTCCATTCCCATAAATCTAAACACCATTCTATAGACCCCTATAACCTATTCTTTCACCCTCCCCACTCAAGATCCCTCTTTTGTTCTTTCCCCCTTCCCTATCCCCTAACCATTTTATTTCTTCTTAATTTAAAAGACTTTTATACTCTTCTAAATATATAAGTATTGTTTCCTTTCAACCCATTCTGAAGAAAATAGGTTACCAGAACTACCACCCTTCCTCCACCATGTAATTTCTCTGTATCAATTCATCTTGCACCTCATTTGTGTAAAATAATTATCCTTTTTAGCTCTTCCTAAATGATTTTACTTTTTAAATGCATATCATACACAGTTTTACCCCCAATCTTTCTTATAAGCTACTCAATTATTAGTAAGGATCTTAGACATACATTTTTAATTTTAAATATATAAAGAGCAACTAGTCTGTCCTTATTGAATCCCTTGTAATCAGTCTTTGGTATATACTTTATGTTTTTTCTAGGCTTTTATATGTCAAATCTTCATTAAGTTCAGTTTTTCTTTTTTTAACAATTCTTGAAAGTGTGACAGTTGATCAAATGTCAACTTTTTTTTTTCATTCAAGATTACGTTTAACTTTGCTGGGTATGATATTTTTGGCTAAAGCCCCACTTCTTTTGCTTTTCAGTATACAGTATTCCAAGATATATCCAAGTCATTTAATGTCTCCACTGCTAGGTCTTGGGTGATTATAATTGTGGCACCATAATATTTAATTGTTTTATTTTTGTTGCTTTTAATATTTTATTGTTGAACTGGGATTTCAGAAATTCACTATAATATTCCTATGAGTTTTCCTCATAGGATCTCTTTTTAAGTGGTAATCGATGAATTTTTTTCTATTTCCACTCTTCTTCTTTGTTCTAATGCTTTAGGACAATTTTCTTTAACTATTTCTTGCATTATTGTATCAATATTCTTTTTTTTTATTATAGCTTTTTGTTAGTTTGCTTATTTTTATGTTTTCCTGGTCTGTTCTTTTACTTATGTTTCACTTTCTCTTCTATTTTTTCATTATACATATTTTGTTTTTTTCTTGATCTCTCTTGCCTTTCCCAATGCTAATTTTAAAGGTGTCGTTTTTTTTCCTTAAGACTCTGGATCTCCTTTTCTAATTGGTTGACTTCCATAATCTCTTTGGAATATTTTTATATATTTATTTATTTAATTTTAGTTTTTTCTCCATCCCTGTCATTTGATTTTTAAAGGCTTTTTTTTTTTTGCTTTTTGTAGGGCAATTGGGGTTAAGTAACTTGCCCAAGGTCACATGGCTAGGTTTTTTATTTGTGTGTGTTAAGTGTCTGAGGCAGAATCCTAACTCAGGTCCTTCTGACTCCAGGGCCGGGGCTCTACTCACTGCACCACCTAGCTGCCCCCTAAAGGCTTTTTAAAGATATTCTATGAATTATTTGGGGGCAGGTCACCATTTGATGTTTTTCTTTGGGGTAGAAGGGGATTTCTTTACTTCAATATCATCCTCTGAAGACAAACCCAAGTCTTCTCTATTCCTGTAACAGCTTTCTATGGTTGGATTCTTTCTCCTTTGCATGTGCATTTTTGTGGTAATAGCTTAATTTTTGTAATCTCCTCTAGCCCTGGGGTATAGGGGATGGTGCCCCTTGCCCCAGATCTTCAGTTCTTTCCTCCAGCCTGAAACCAAAGCCAAAACTCCAATCTCCTATAAGTGCCCACAACCAGGGGCTTTCTGCCTCACTGCTTCTATACTCACTGGGTGTGTGCACTTTCCTTCTCACTCCTGCATTTCCATGCAGCACAACTGGGTTTGGCCTACATTGTTCTAATGGTAATGGAAATTTGAAGATCTTCCCTGCCCCTTAATAGGTTGAATGTAATCACATGGAGCCTATGGTGGGAGAAGTTTGTTGAATGGGTGGAGCAGGAAGAGGTAGAGCAAGAAAGGATTTGGAGAAGTTAGAGCAGAGGGAGAAAGAAGACAAAGGCAAGCAGACAGCTAGGATTGTGAGTATTTGTTTGTGGAAAGCCTTGAGCAGGGGGACGGCTTAAGGATGGTGGTGCCCACTGCAGTGCTATTGTGTATAGATTTCTTTATTGCTATGATTTCTTTATTGCTATGATGTATTGGGTTTTCTAGTGTTGGGATTCAACTTTCTGGTGTTTGAATAAATGTTTTGGTTCTGTCTTCCATGTGGAAATTCTTATATTTTGAAATTCAAGACTATGTGGGCATATTCATAGGTGCTGTTGGTGCTGTGAATATTGCCTTGGCGATATCCTTGTCAAAAGAGTTTCCCTCAATCTTGGCAGACTCAGATTCCCTTCAATATCTAGGGCTAAAAGCTCCTGTGGCTGGGGCTAAGGCAGCCTCCCAAACCCACTAACCCCAGGGCATCCTGCTTGTTGTTACAGTGGACTTTAGCCTTGTTTATTCTTCACAGGGACCAAACATTGTCTTTGGATTTTTCTTCTGATCTTCTCAAATTGTCCCAGGAAGACCCCTGTTGTGACCCTATTTTTATTTATTTGTACCCCAACTTTGTTTGCCTTAAGGTACTTTTGTGGGGGAAAATCTTGAGAGCTTGGAATTTTCTGACTTACTCTGTAATCTTCCCAGAACCCTCTCTAGGCTATTCTTAATGATAGTGTCTTCTCCATAGGATTATCTCTAATTTATTCTGTGTGTAAGATATTTGTACATAATAGTTTACATGTTCTCTCTTCCATTAGACTGTGAGCTCCCTGAGACCAGGAACTGGGCTTGATTTTTTTTGTTTGTTTGTTTTTGCTTTTTTTCCCCCTTTTATTGTATCTAAAGAGTTTAACACAGTGACTGCCACATAGTTGACCCTTAATGAATACTTGTTGATTTCACTTAATCTTCACCTAGATTATTGCAACAGCCTCCTAATTGATAATCTGATTTGAATTTCTCCTCACTCCTATCTATCCAACATAACTGCTGCCAAATTTCCTTCACCACAGGTATGACCATGTGATTCTTCTCCTCAATTAACTCCAATGACTCAAATCCCCTGAAAGATAAAAATTGACTTCTGTATTTCATTTAAAAACCCTATGCAACTTGCCCTTAACCTATCTTTTTAGAGCTAGTTGGCATTACTCTCGCTCTCATACTCTGTAATGCACCCAAATCTCTATTCCTCCTCACTCACTATACAACATCATCCATTTCTGTGACTCTACAGTGGCCATTCTCCCTTGCCTGGAATATACTCTAGGTTTCCTTCACCTTATAGTGTCCCTCCATTCAGGTTTCTATCAACAAGAAGCATCTCCAGAACCCCAACTGCTAATACTTTCTCCTGAAACTGCCTAATATTTTAGTTATTCTGGGTGAATGCATTTCTTAAAGTTGTATATATGTGTGTGTGTATACATATACATATGCATATACATATACACACATATGTAAATATGTATTAATTCATTCCTTTATTACATCATGAGCTCCTTAAGCACAAAAATTGTTGTATTCTTTGTGTGTGTATTCCCAGAATGTAGTACAGTAGAATAAGGCATATGTATTGACTAAATGATAGAATGATTGATTTTCTTCAACTACTGATCAGATGGTATGACAGATATTTTAAGCTCAAATTTAAAATAACTCCATTAATTTCATACCTAGCATTTCACAACTTTAATTAGTTTTAAATTTTGTTGTCTTCCAATTAAAGCAAGAGAAATGACATTTAATTTGGGTTTCTTAGAATCTCGACCCTCTGAAATTATTATGATCCTTATTTTGTTTTCAAAATCATAATTTGGTTCATTCAATGGCATGTTATATTAAAAAATTATACCAAATATTAAATATAGTAATTCTATATGAATGTTATATTATATCAATTGTGATAAATAAATCAAACAATATTAATTATAAATATGTTAATTAAATGCATCACTATATTAAGTATTATATAATAAATAATAAATATATCATATATTATATATAAAATTTTAAGTCAAAGGTTAAAGTTTCAAACTTGGCTCTGATATTTATGATATGGATTATTTGCAGCAAGTCTTCCGACCCCTCTGAGCCTCAGTTTCCTCAACTGTTATACAGAGAAGTTGGAATAAATAACTTAATGATTAAGTTCCTTTTTTATTAGCTGTAAATCTATATTCCTGTGGTCTATAAAATGAGATTGCTGGATTAGAGGAAACTTAAAGTCCCTTCTAATCTTTAAATGTTAGGATCTAATATACTTTGTCAAAAAGTGTTCTGCATTTAATAATGTCTTCAGTAACTACTCATGATGAAGACTTCACAAATCCCAATTTGTATGCTCCAATTCTCTTTTAACTTGTCTTAGAGTGAGAAGATAACATTTAAGGGTAGGTGGAAATAAGCCTAGATAAAATCAATTAGTATTGTAATTAATAATAACACAAATAATAACAATTAGTACTTCTATAGATTTAAGGTTTACATAGTATTTTGTATCATTTCATTTTCTCTTCACAACAACTGTAGAAGGTACCATTACAACTCCATTTTACAGAAGAGGAAAGTAAGGTATATAGAGGTTGTGACTTTCCAGGGTCACAAAGTTAGTAAGTATTTGAAGCAGTATTTGAACTGATTCCACATTCAACACTCCATCTACTGTGTCACCTAGACATTTTAGGGGAAATTGCTTAAGAATTAAAGATTATTAAATTTGGAATAAATGGACTCGATCATTTGCTAATTATGTGACCTTGGGCAAATCACTTAAGTTTGAGTCTTTGGTTTTTTGTTTTATTTTTCATTTAAAAAAGGGAAAGACACCACTTATACCAGCTATCACATGTAGTTGTTCTGAAGATTAAATAACACGATATAAGAGTTTGGCATGTAAAAAATGCAAATGACATTTTGCAAAGGAATTGCTTATACTTAAGGTCACAGAACAATGAATTTAGAGACCAAGGACCAGAATTCAAATTTGACCTTATCAATAACTATTGTATGACACTTGACAAGTCACTTAACCTATTTGGGTCTCAGGTTCCTCATCTGGAAAATGAGGCAATTGGATTAAATGACTTCTTAGTTTGAGGTTGATAATAAATATATAATTCTAGGAACCGATATTAAAACAAATATAGTAATAACAATATCAATTTGAGTAGTACTGCTAAACTAATATTGAACTTTTATCAACATAGGATGCCCTACCAAATTGGTTGCATTATTAGGTCCCACAACTGACTGTGAGATCAAAAGGATATAAGTAATATGGCATTTTGGCTTGAATCTGTAGAGATATAGAGATATAGTAGATGGTAAAAGTGTTATCTTATATACATTATTTTCACTTAGTGATTATTCATCATTTGCATAAAGCACCTTGACCATTAGGTATAACCATAATCCCAAGGCCTCTATCTGAAGTGAACAGAGTATTAAGTTTCCGACTCTAACCTCCTGCTTTCCCTCCCATCCAAAATTAGTCTCCCTTGGGAAAGATGGGGAAGGGGAGAGGGAGATTAGAGATTTCTTTTCTGCCTCCTTTCCAGACATGGAATGACAATGCCATACTCCCTCAATATATCTTTGTGGTTCAGTCATTTTGATCTGAGGACACATTTAAATTCAGGAAGATGAATCTTCCTGATTCCCAAACCTGCGCTTAATCCGCTGTACCATCTAACTGCCCTTGATAAACAGCTAAGAATAAAAAGGGGTCAGAACTGATTATTCTTTAACTAAATGTTTTTTTCTTTCCCCTAGAAACATCCCATCCAACCAGAAGAATGGACATTTTTGAAATAAGAGTTTTGTTGAAAGATTTCCTGGGGTAGGCCAAGTTTTGCTGCCAGTAAACTATAACCTAACAAGATCTTTTCAAAATGTCTCTTCACCATACATGGACTCAGAGTTATGTTTTTCTTTTGTCTTCTAGATTCACTTTTCTTTCTTTCAGATGTCTTCTTTTCCCCCTCATGTGGAATTTAAATTGGGCAATTAGTGTTTCATTTATCACCAGGTAAACATATTTGCTAAATGAGACATCTTTCTGACTGGTGTTAGATAAATATTTTCTCTATACAGGAGGCACTTATGTATATATAGTAGGTGTCAATTCCAATCTAATTTTTACATTAAGGTAGACCCATTTTTTTTTTTTGGACAGTGATGAACTGGCTGAATTAGGGATGAGAAAATGTCATAGAATTTGGATACTTATTTGGATTTTATTTATAGTATTCATAAAACTAGAATTTATATATCAACTAAATATGTTAGTAGGAGAAATTGTAGTTTTTTGTTTGACATATCTCACAGTCATTCTCTATCACTTTGGATTACAAAACCATAAATCTATAGCTGTAAAAGACATTAGAGATCATATAGTTCATCTACCCTCATTTTATAATAGATGTGGAGACTGTGGCCCAGGGAGAGTAAATGGCTTATTCAAGATGACATAAGTAGTAACTTGGAGAGCCAGGATACAAAAACATATCCTATGACTAAGTTTAACTTTTCCTACCACATATAATATATCATTGCATGCTACCAACTTTCCATTATTATTAATTAATATTTCATAATAATATTGTTAAAAAAACTTGAAAAACTGCATAAGAATTTACATGACATCCTTCTAGCACTTTTTTTAAACTGTCTTTTTTTGTACTTGAATATTGGGTGGGCTAACCCATCAGGAAGCCCTGCTGGCTTTTAAAATTTCAATGACTAAAAGAGGAACATAGAAATAGAAAGCAGATAATATCAGTAAAATTATAGCGTGAATTGAGAAAACCACTATTTTCTCTTATCCCTTTCATGTTGCCATCTGCTTTAGCCCTTCTCCTATCATATTCTATCTTTGCAATCTTTTTGTCTCCATTCTCCTCTTTTTTTGTCCCCACTGTTGACCTTTTCCATAGTCTATCTGCATGGTGGTATCTGACTATTTGGTTTAAAATGAATGCCATGCAATAGTAGGCATCACTTACATGGGCAGAGGGAAAGAAAATGGAAAATCCATTTAACTACAGAAATCACACAGAATGGGGCAGTTCAGCAAATTACATCAAATCTTGAGTAAACGAATAAGTGGATATGACTATTTCTTACAGAGAAAATGAAGGAATATTACCATTTATTATACATTTTCTTGGATATTTGTTGGTAATAAATACCCTTTGGGAGTATTTCCACAAACCTCAGTGAGGGTCAGTCTACCCTTAGAAAGACATAAACTGTCTCCATTCATTCAGTAGTAGACATGTATATGAAAACAGGCAATCAAGAACCTTGGAAGGTTATGGGCTATTGTACAAGATTCTCATTTCCGTACAATTTGAAGAAGATACATGCTGAGATTTTTAGCCTATGTTTGTGGATGTGTTTAGATAGTTTTCACTGATCTGTCATGTCAACGCTGACTTTGTCCACTATGGCTAAAATTTCTTTCTTTTGATCCCTTTATTTCTAGATTAAGAAAACACAAATGTGCAAAACACCTGTTAAGACTTTAAATTTCCATCTACGTCTTATTAAATGAATAGGTGCTATGAAGTGGCGCAGTGGATAGAACACTGGGCCTGGAGTCAGGAAGATTCATCTTTGTGAGTTTAAATTTCACCTCAGATACTTTCCAGCTGTGTGATAGTACATAAGGCACTTGACCTTATTTACCTCAGATCCTTATCTATAAATCCTAAAATCTGTAAATGGCAAAACACTTCAGTATCTTTGCCAAGAAAACTACAAATGGGGTGATGAAGAGTGAGATATGATTGAAAAACAACTGAACAACAAAGAATTCCTAAAATGTCTTTTCATATTCTGATTAATTTAATTTTTAGCCCTGGTCATGTATTAATTTGAACTTAATTATAGGGTTTTTGAGGATAGTTCCATGGGGAAAGTTCCAGTCATCTTGTCCTAGTTATTTCTCTCCTCCTAGCCTTCCTCTCAACCATCCAATCTAACATTTGCAGAAAAGTGTGCAGTTTAACAATTAGTCAACTTAACAGACACCCAGGATTTTAGATTTATGATAATCAGTTATCATGAGGTTGACAAGGAGAAGACTAAACAGAAGAGGGAAACTATTTAAGATAGAGGAAACTACCGTGATAGGGATTATGTGGTAATAATAAGAATTACCACTTATGATGAATAAATGAGACTTTATTAGACATTTATTATGTATCAAGTGGGCAAAGTGTTGAAGTTATGCTATCTTATTAAGCCTCACAACAACTTGGTGCCATCAGTATTATAATTATTATTATTCATTTTTGACATGTGAGGTTACTGAGGTTTAGAAAGAATAAGTGACTTGTCCATGGTCAGTCACATAGTTAGTTGGCATATGAGGCTGTCATCTTCTAAATGAGGGACAGGAAACCTCTGGTCCTTTCTGTAGGAAGACTGGAGATATGATATTTCAAGGCAGGATGAAAAGTTAAAAGAACAAACAAACCAATGATTGGTTAAGGGAGGCAACTAGGCAAATCTTTAGATTACTGATCACAATACTTAAGGATGAAAAGAGAAGTAGGGTAGACCTTCTGTACACTCATTTTTTAAAATTATATGCACCTTGTACACATTTTTGGAATATGTTTCTGAATTAGTTGTAATTTTTCAGATCTCTGCTGAATTGTCGATTTCAGAAATAGAGTCAAATATAGGAAGAGAAGGCAGTCTAGTGATAAACAAGAAAAATGGTATCAATAATTTTATATACAATTTCTGCTTTAACAAGTGAACAGCATGATTTCATCCTTTGCTCATTATAGGTATCTAGGGATCACTAAGAAAATGAATCTTTAGCAAATTAATTAGAGGAAAATGATCCATAGAAAGCGAATCAAAACATTAAGTGACTATAGCAAAAACTATAAAATATACATGGCTTCTCATTAAACATTTAAGCCTTTTCATTTGGTGAAAAACATGAGGAAAAATAAAACATGTCACATTAAAAAAAAAACAGTAGTATGGCCCAGTAATTCTTTTCTCCAATTATCCCAAATTTTCTCTGAATTGAGGATAAATACTATGATGGAAAATGGAATTTCAAAAGGAACGCCCTTTTTGCCAGAAGCAAACTATTTGTCATCAATTAATACATTTTGAATAGCAAGCAGTCAGAATAATAAACTTCATAGAGATTAGAGAAACAGAGTGTCAATGAGTACACCCACATCATTGTCTACTCAGACATTTTCATAGGAAATGGACTGACAGTGTCTTGTTAACTGTGCAGAAGCAAAGTTTTTGTTCTTGATCATGTTAAACAGAATTTAACCTCCATTTTCTGCTTTTAACACATGACTGCTTGCTTGTTACAAAGGTAGCACTGGTTTGATTTTGACCTTTGTTCTATAAACCTGTGTTATGATTTATAGATTGAAAAATGAAAGACTGAAATGTGCTTGTGCTCATGTAACCTAGAGAATGTTGAAAGGGAGATGGTTGGTTAATTAGCATTAAAATGAAATCTAGATTAAAAATGTATTCATTTTTTCCACAAAAGGCCATATTTATGCTTTAAAAATATGGAGGTTCCTATCATTGAAATAAAATCTTTGGAAAGAATGATGTTTTAATACCAAAAATAAAGGCATTCAAATTTATTTTTTTTCTCTTTAATAATTTTATAGTCAAAATTCCTCATGTACCTCTATAATAGAAATTGGTTAAGGAAACCTAGACTTAGATGTTCACTTGCATCACTTCTGAATTAATATTGCTAAATGAGCAATATGAGGTATCAGCAGAAAATAGCTTTCTAATCATAAACTCACAAGAACACAACTCACTAACATTTCAGAGACCCCACAAATACCCTTGCTGCCAAACTATTAAGGGCTTGAGTCCTTTGTTAATTACTCCATGACTGATTTTCTTTAATAAAATAATTCACAATATAACATCTCGTATAATAAGCTGAGCTCTGGAAAAGAATCTGCCAGAGACACCATTTGGTATCAGGGTTTTAAAATTTGGGCTATTTAAGCCAATCTGAAACATCTGTAATACTTATTGGGGGAAAGGGGAAGAAGGAGATAGGGATGAGGTTGGCTTTCTCTTTTTTGCCCAGGCTGGCAGTGCAGTGACCAGTCATTTGTCTAATTCTACTATGATTGGCCAAAACTTTTGATCTATTCCATTTCCAACCTGGGCTAGTTTCCCCTTCCTTAGACATCTTGGCATACCTCCCCTCTCCACACACACCCACTTTGAGGATTCACTTCTTTTTTGCAGGGGGGAAGACAGGGTAATAGGGGTTAAGTGACTTGTCCAAGATCACACAGCTAGTTTGGTGTTAAGTGTCTGAGGCCACATTTGAACTCAGGTCCTCCTGACTCTAGGGCTGGTGCTCTATTCACTCTGCCACCTAGCTGCCCCAGGGATTCACTTTACTGGTATTGGACTTAGTGTGAGCACATAATCGCTTAGGCTTCTCCAACTTAGAACTCCCAAACTCAAATGATATACCAGCAGTAGTATCCCAAGTAGCAGAAATTAACAGCATGTATCACCATATTCAGTGCTATCTGAAATATCTTTAAACGCTTTTAGAATATCTTATCAATTAAAAAGAACACTCTATTAGCCATAAATCATTAAATTATAAATTAATCAACTTTCTAAATTAATTAGGATATAGTTCATACAAATACCAAAAATCTATATGAAATAAGGCATGCAAATTGTCCAGAGCCCTAAACTCACAACTTAAGTAAGCTACATAGGATTTCATCTTCATGTAAATGTCCCTTTGGAATGTTATGTTCAATATTTACAAACGTGAAAATTTCACTAAAATCTTTTCTTCCTCCTGGTTTTGAAAGATAACATCTTACAGTGGGTAAGGTGTTAGATTTGGAATCTAAAAAACCAGGTTTCAATTTTCGCCTTAGATGAAAATTGTGGTTATTGCATTTGACTCTTCTGAATCTCAATTTCTTCATGTGTAAAATGAAGATAATAGTAGTCCTGTCTTCTAAAAGTTGTTGTATGACTCAAAGATAATGAACACAAGGTATTTTGCAAATCCTTACGTTATTGTTTTCTATGAGTCAGTGGTACCAGTCTTCACCCTGTACCTCATAGTTGAAATCTTGGTGCTGTCTTTAACTCCTTTATCTCTCTCCCATTAACTATCTAATCAGTTATGCAATCCTGCTAATTCTATCTCTCCCTGAAATATCTCTCATATCTTTGCCTACTTCTTTATTCTTACACTAGAAGAGGCCCTTGGTATCACTCACCTGAGTTAAGAGTCTTCTAACCAGTCCTCTTCCTGCTTTTTCCCTCTGATCCATCCCTAAAATCGCTGTCATTTATTTGCACAGAGCTAGTTATGTTCCTGCTGGGCTAAGAATTCTTCAGTCATTTACTATTTTGACAAAGTTCAAAAGTCCTTGGTCTGTCACCTACAACACTATATTTACACATCAGCCTATGGACAACTTGAGATCAAGGATTGAGTTTTCCTCCTTTTAAATATGTTCTTAGCTACTTGGAAAATTCCAGGCATACAGTAGGCACTTAATAAATGCTTGTCAACTCTCTAACTCTATAGTTTAACAAGGCATTTCTAGATTTTTTTCACATACAATTATCTTCCATATATATCACACTTAAACCTCTCTAGACTTTGCCTTCTCCCACATATATATCCAGATTCCCTGTGCCTTTGCTCATGCTACTACCCTGAACCACTTTTCCCCTCAATTCAACATATATGATGAATTTCTATCAAATTTTGAAGTTCAACCCATTTATCACTTCCTCTAAGAAACCTTCTTGATCTTACTTATAGTCAACATATATCGAGTTATGTTATAATTAGTTCTATGTGTCATCCCTTTTACTAGCCTTTAAGGTATGTCATCTACATCATCATCATCATCATCATCATCATTTATTCAGTGACTACTATGTGCCAGGCAAGGTGCAAATTACTTTACAAATTATTTCACTTACCTTGGTAGGATACTTTCCAGGGATATCCACATAGATGATGAGGTTAATACACACAATCCTAGAACTAGCTCATTGTGTGGGAGGCTCCAAAGGAAAGTATGGGAGAGAAAAGCTATTAGGCTGCCTGCCAAACTGAAGATCTAAAGAGCTATTTTGCTGACCTCATTGTTATATGCCTGTGAAACCTGGACAGTATACCAGCGCCGTACCAGGAAACTGAATTGCTTCCATTTGAATTGTCTTAGGAAGATTCTGAAGATCACCTGGCAAGATAAGGTAGTGGACACTGAGGTACTTTTTCAAGCTAAACTGCCAAGCATTCAAACTTTACTGCAGAGAGCAAAACTCTGATGGGCTATCCATATTTTTAGAATGACATGTCCATTTGCCTAAAAGAAAATTTATGGAGAACTCATGCAAGACAGGCACTCACATCATGGTCAGGAGAAGGCATATAAGGACACTCTCAAGAGCTCTCCGAAGAACTTTAGAATTGATTGTGAGGCATGGGAGACACTGGAGAAAGGACCACCTAGTATGTTGTACCTGCATCAAAGAAGGTGCTGTGCTGTATGAGTGAAGCAAAATTACAGTAGCTCAAAAGAAATGTGAATGCACAAATTTAAAGACATTTCTACCCCAAATGTTCATATGAACTGTTTGTGCCCGACCTATGGTAGAGCCTTCTGAGCTCTTATTGTTCTGATCAGCCACAGTCAGACACACCTTACCTGGACTTCAACATAGTGATATCATTTTGTTCCTCTTCAAGAAAGAAGGACAACAACCATTTAACCATTGCAACACAGGAGTAGATGCTATTATCTCCATTTTATAGTGGAGGAAAGGCAAACAGAGATAAAATGATTTATCCAAGGCCATATAACTACTAAATATCTGAGACTGGATCTGAACTCAAGTATTCTTGATTCTAGGCCCAATGCTCCATCTACTTAAAATATAAGAGCTTTCCATCTCTCCCAGAGTTGAGAATAATGACTTACACAAAGCCAGTACTTAACAAAAATGTAGAATTTGAATTTAATTAGCTTTTGCCTAAATTTCAAATCAAGCAAATAATTATTTATTGAGCACTTGCTATAGACAAGGCACTATGCCAAGGCATGAGAATATAAATCTAAGCAAAAATATGGTTCCTGCCTTCAAGGAACTTACATTCTGATAAAGGAAGATCACACTTAAAAGTGAGCCAAAGCGGGTGCTGGGAAGCTAGGTGGTACAGTGGATAGACCACTGGATTTAAAATGAGGAAGACTCATCTTCATGAGTTCAAATTGGCCTTACATAGTTACTAGCTATATTGACCCTGGGTAAGTCACTTAACCCTATTTCTATCAAGTTCTCATCTGTAAAATGAACTGGAGAAGGAAATGGAAAAACCACTCCAGCATCTTTGCCAAGAAAACCCCAAAATGGGTCACAAAGAGTGAGACACAATTGAACAACAAAATGGGTCTTGGGGAGGTGTGGAGAGAGAAATGAAAGTATCCTCAGTATTGGCATTGTAGAGAAAAACCTGGAAAGTCAAGAGTAAAGTCTATAGCTCTGTTTCTCTTTCCTTAATTTACCACCTCATCTTCTTTTTTTTTTTTTAAGCAATTGGGGTTAAGTAACTTGCTCAAGGTTACATGGCTAGTCATTGTTTATGCGTGGGTGCTCATTTTCTGAGGCCGGATCTGATCTCGGGTCATCCCAACTCCGAGGCTGGCACTCTTACTCACTGCGCCACCTAGCCGCCCCTTTAAGGCAATTGGGGTTAAGTAACTTGCCCAAGGTTACACGGCTAGGTTTTTGTTTGTGCGGATTAAGTGTCGGAGGCCGGCTCCGAACTCAGGTCCTTCTGATTCCAGGGCTGGTGCTCTATTCACCGCCACCTAGCCGCCCCCACCTCATCTTCTTATAAGAGTATCACTGTTATTTAGAACCTTTAAATATATTTGTAATATAGTCTATAGAATGGTTACTAGAGCATAGGGTCAGCTAAAACTAAGATTAATTCTATCTGCCCTCTTTCAATATCCCCTTCTGGTAATCTAAAGCATATCTAAATCATCTACATTTTCAATTTTAAGGATGGAAATGTTTTTTTTAATTCATTTTTCTTTATTGAAATGTCTTTTTTTCACCAGGGATTAGAAAAGAATGTTGCTGCCCTTAAGTTTTTGACCTCAAGGTTTGCAATGGAAAGACCGTAATTTTAGAGAAATGTTAAAGAATTAGAATATAAATAATTCTGTTGTTTCTCTTGATGAAAAAAAAAATAACCATAATATGTCACTAGTCACTTAGACTTATCATGTGTCCTTTTCTCATCTAAATAACAAACAGTCTACACTTCACAATCAGACTGTCCATAATAAATATGCTGTGAGGATTGGAAATCATTTATTTGATGAAGAAGAATACTGAAAAATGAATGAAAATAGTTTACTATAGTTAAACCTTAAAAAGTAACGCAGTTCATAGAATCCTAGAAGTAGAAGGTACCTCAGAGGTCACCCAATCCAACCCCTGTGTAGAAAGGAATTCCTTCTAAATGATAATTCCAAGAATTGGACAACTAGGCTTGACAACCTCTAAGAAAGCCATGAGTTACTGAGAAAACCTATTTTATTTTTGGACCACTCTCGTCCTAATATTTTTCCTCCTATAGATATTGAACCTTCCTCTTGGTCACCAATAAACAGAACAAGTTGAATTCCTCTTCTATTAAAACCACCTAAATCCTTAGGATCAAAGACTCATAGATCTAAATATGGATGGGACCCAGTAGGCCATCTGGTTCAACTCCTTCCTTTTGCAGATGCAGAAATTGAGGCCTAGAGAAGTAAAATGACTTGTCCAATATCATAAAGGTGGGAAGAATCAGAGGTAGGATTTGGACCCCAGCCCTCTAAATCTAGAGAAGACTATGCCAAGCTCCCTACGTGAAGACAGAAGATAGCTAACATGTTGTTCTCCTTATAGGTCTTCTTCAACTTAAATATAACTAGATTCTTCAACTAATCCACATGTGATAGGTGTCTTGAGCTCTCATTTCCTGGTTATCTTCTTTTAGAGGTGTCCCAGTTTGTCATTTTCCTTTATAAAATCTTATAGGATTAAGTTCAACATACAAGATATGGTATGACTAAATCTGTGTAAAATAGATATTTAATATTTTTAACATATTAAATATCTCACCCCCACTACTCCTACCACCACCACCACCACCACCACCACCACCACCACCACCACCACCACACTACTACTACTACTATTGCTGCTGCTATTACTACTATTACTGTTTATTTGTGTAATTCTTGAAAGTTTTCAAAGCCCTACACACATACAACAATATCTGATTGCTGAAACAACTCTGTGAATTGAGTGCTGTTATTGGCTCCATTTTATAGGTGAGAAACTGAGGTTGAGAAAAGTTAAGTAATTTGGTCAGGGTCACACAGCTAGGAAGCATCTGAAGTGGGGTTTGATCTCAATTCTTCCTGATGCCAAGTTCAATGTTCTCACCCACTCACCCACCCAACTGCCTCCTATTGTCAACACTACCTCTTCTCCTGGACATTTTTTTTTTTATGTAATGGTGATACCAGAGGAAACGTGAAGTAGTGGGTGCAATTGTGCCCTTGTGATCTTCCTAATTGATCTCCCTGCCCCAAGTCTTTCTTGACTCTAGTTTATCCAGATAAAATGCTTTTTCTTAAGCATAGTTTTGTCACTCTCTTAATTAACAAATTCAATTATCTCTCTATAACCTCTAGAATGAAAATAAACTACTCTTAGCTTTTAAAGCCCTTTATGACCTTGACCCAATCTATTTTGTCAACTGCATTGTATGTTTCTCCATCCCCTGCACTCTGTTTCACAGAGCCAAACTGTTGTCTTCTGGCCACCCCTTAGCCCCTCTATATACTTTGTATTTTAATTCCCTTGTATTTGTCTATATTTATAGTATGGTATAGTATGTAGTGACCTGATTGTGAACCCAGAATGATCTACATTCCACATCTGTGTGACTCATTTGACTATGTGACTGAGTAGGCCACAATCTCTTTGTTCTGCAACTCTCTGACGATGTAAGATGCCAAGAAAGTGCCAAATTGCATCGATAGAGGAATTTTCTTCACCCAGGAATTCCCTATGTTCGTTCATGAAGTAGTAATTTTAGTCTCTATCTCATTCCCTTTATATATAGCTTACATATGTATCTATTTGCTCACCAAAGGTAAGCTCTTTGCAAGTAGGGGTTTATTCCTAGCTGACTAAGGAAGCTGAAGGTGGTAGAGCTCTGGAGCTCAGGAATTTTGAATTGTATTAGGGCTAAAGTGTTTGAGGTAAGCTCTGCATCAATATAGTGAGATCCTGGAAATGGGCACCAGGTTGAAAAAAAAGTAGGGGTTACTTAATACATTATATTTGTATTCTCAGCACCTTGTACGGTGGCAGGAATATAGGAGGCACTTAATAGATGTTTGTTGATTGATTGATTGTCATCTACTAGCACCAGCAGTGTTACCACAGACAAGTTGTTTACCCTCTTAGCTTTCCATAGGAAACTCTTAAAGACTGTTATAGATGAGTTATTGTTCCCATTTTTGAAGAATCACAGGCGTGCATCATCTCCCTATCCCTTTTTGTCGACACCCACCCACACACACACACACACACACACACACACACTCACTCACACACACTAACACACACACACTCTTACTTTTTGGTTAGAGGCAGTTGGTAGTGCACTGGATTGAGCACATGGCCTGTAGTCAAGACGGCATGAGTTCAAATCTGACATCAAACACTTAGAAGCTGTGACCATGGGTAAATCACTCAGTTTCCTCAAAGGTAAGATAGAGATAAGAATAGCACCTTCCTCTCAGAGTTTTTGTGAGGATCAAATGAGATAACGTATAAAAAAAGCACTTAACAAAATGCCTGTCATGTCATAGGTGATACATATCTATATCTATACAGTATATCTATATCTATATATCTATACACATACACACACACACACATATATATATATATACATATATGTATGTATATTTGAGTGTGTCCATGTGTGTATGTAGATATTAAAATAAAACAAAGAACCCTCTTTGTTCTGCAGAATAGGTGAGTGCGTATCTGCTAACTTGGGTATGGACTGAATTCCAAGGATGAGGATCCTTGCCTCACCATGAACACAAGTGGAATTTGGAAGGAGTGTGATACTAGGTGGTATGAATTGTTATACTAATGATTTATCAGCATGAGTTGTGATTCAATGTGCCTGAACATAAATCCAATTTTAACAAACCTAGGTTAAGGATATCCTTATTTAAATAATCAGGTTTCTCAGTTATAGACTCCTAGATCAGAAACAGAATGATGTGTAACTGAGATACTTATGGCTATATGGCATGCAAAGTTACTCAGAACAGGTTATATTTCACTTAAGTCAATTAAGGATTATATCATTCTATAGGTCATTCAGTTACTAATGGTAAACAACTTATCCTGTTTTGTCAAATTTAGTAAGCTTTAATGTCACTTAATAGTTACTGAAATATGTTATACATAAATCTTAAGGAAATTAATAAAAAGAATATTTTTACATGTGTAATCATAAAAAATCCCTCTTAACATATCAAGAAATAATCTAATACCTAGACTAGTTCTCTGTGTAGTGCCTTACACCTATTAGACATTCATTAAATTGTCATTGGATGAACTTAATGAAATAATTATGCAAATTCTACTTTTTGGAGATAAGGAGGGAGTATAGTGGTGGGTGGTGGTGGAAGAGGTATTCTGATGTTATTCCACAGACTTGAAACTCTGAAACTAGTCTCACTTTAGAACACTTTAAAAAATTCAATTTTTTCAGGACTTGTCAGTCCCTGTGAGATGTTTATACACATAAACCACTACTTTTCCAGGGAAATAACAACAAACTAACCAGGTTTCATTAAAAGAGGCATAGTCTACATGTCTAGAGAGTTGTTAATAAAGAACCATTGATAAAGCATCTACTATGTGCTAGGAACTGTATTAAGAAGCTCATATTCTTTTTGGGAAAGACAACATGCACATATATAAGCATTTAGGGAAATCTTGCTCTACCTTTCCTTGATTAGATTATATTAGTATTCTTGTGTTTCAATCTGGGACTGGGACATTTCAGGAATGACATTGATGAATTGGAAAGGATCCAAAGGAAGGTGATCAGGATGTTGGATGGCAATAAAAAGACTATTGAAGAAAGTAGTGATATTTAGACTGGAGAAGGGAAAAATGGAGTAGAATGGGGTAACCTCCTACAAGCATATAGAAGAAGTGTCACATGTAATACAGCTTTGATTTTTTTTTTCTGCTTGACTCCAGAAAACAGATCTCTAGTAATTTGTTGATGTCGCAATGGGACAATTTTAAGCTAGTTATAAAGTAGAAGGGAAAAATATGTGATTTAGGACTATCTCAAAGTGGAATATACTGCTTTGAGAGATGGAGTTTCTCTTATTGGATGTCTTCAAATGAAGATGGGATGAATACTAGTCACACAGTAGCACACTGAATGGAGTGCTGAACTTAGAATCAGGAAGACGTAAGTTCAAATCTTGCCTCATACAATTATGAATTGTATGACTAGACAAGTTACTTAACCTCTCTCAGCCTCAATTTCTTTATCTATAAATGGGAATAATAATATTTACCTCAAAGGATTGTTGTAAAGATGAAATATGATAATAAAAGCAAAGTACATTATAAACATTAAAGTTCTATGTAAATTTATTATTTATTAATTATAATGTCATTGTAGAAGGGATGCTTGTTCAGGCATTGGTTAAGATAATTGATCTCTAATGTACTTGTCAACTTTGAGATTTTATGAAATGAATATTCTAACAAATTATAATGAATATTTATGATATGCCTGTATATTCTACATGATTGTAATATGTCAAAAGTGTATTATTTTCATAAAAATCTATGGGATCCCTACATAACCATAGTAAAATGTTACTATGCTTCCCTACTTTCTTGGATCTTCATCAGTGTGGCTACTTCTTTAACAAACATAGATCAAAACCTCTATAGAATCTTTACAAACTTGGTTGATCTCATTCTTCAACTACAATCATGAAATTCTGCTGGATCTCTACTGATGGTCTTTCCAGTTTGGTAGGATCTGTAAGACCTTGTGATCTCCTGGACTAGCCATCAAGAACCCCAGATCATCTTCATGCCATAATGAAGTAATGTGGGAGGACTTTAACTGAGGGGGTGTCTATATACCTAGGTTATAACAGGTACTACGGTACCAATTCATGTCCTCAGGTTAACAAGCATGTATTAAGTACCTATTAAAGTGACAAGCACTATGATAAGAATACAAAGAAAAGTTTAAAAAATGAAAACAAAACAATTCCTGCTTTCTAAGAGCTCATAGTCTAATAGGGGAGGCCTTATGCAACTGACTAGTTACAAACGAGATGATAGAAAATACATTGGAGATAGATAATCTAAATGAATAAAGCACTTGAATTATGGAGGACTAGGAAGGCCTTTTGCAGATGTTGAGATTTTAAGAAAGCCAGGGAAGCCAGAATATAGAGATGAGAGGCGAGAAAGGAGTAAAAAACTGGGGATTTTACATAAAACATTGATTAGGTAGAAAATAGCAATATTATTTTCTACTTAGAACACTGATAATTCATATGCTATAAAAGTGACTTCAAGCCAAAAAAATTTTAAGGATATTTGTCTTTTATATTGAAGATGAAAGTATAAGGAAGGTATTTCATGACCGTATTTCAAAGAAAAAAAATTAAAGAATTAAAAAGATCCTAAAGTTGGGGGGTATAATGTGGATGGTATATGGTATAATATGTAATATATATAAGATGGCCCACTGGCTAATTTTTTCTTTTCAAATCAAATATTCCAATTCATTAAATTAAATATAGAAAATTTTCTCGAAGCAAGATAAGGAAAAATATTTTTCAAATCTACAACTCTTCTAGACTTGTTGTATGGTACTTAAATCCTATCTATATAACCAAATTAATTAACTATAGCAATAAGATATTTTAAAATGTGTATTCTTTCAAAATAATATATTAGTTGTTTTTCAACTTTAACAAATATTTATTAAGCATATACTCTGTGCCAGACACTGTGTTGGGCATTGGGAATAAAAATACAAAGAACGAAACAATACTTATTCTCAAGGAATTTTTATCTTAGCAAGAGAGTATCTAAATACTTTCTAACATGGCCAGTATTTCAAGACTGCAAATCTTGGCTTATCATAAGGAAAACTGAATATCTAATGAGGATGACAGAGACCAGTCTAACAGTGTTTAGAAATGGAAGGTAATTCAAGTAAACAGGTCCCTTCAATGACTTGTCAGAAACAAATGACAAAATGGTTCCTTTAATAGGTGATTTACATCATGCAGTGAAAATTCATTGCATTTTGAGAAGGAATGACCTTTCTAATTAAGAAATACCATTTTAATCTCTCATGTGTACAATTTTTCCAGAAATAATTTTCTTTCCCTTAATTGTTTAATCCCTAAACCTTCTTTCCAAAATATATCAATTGAAGAGATTTGTCCTTTGGTTTTTTGAGTTGTAGGAAATAATTTAGTCATGTATTGAAGTGCTATAAAATATTACCCTACCTGACACTATCTAAATTTACATATTTCTATGAAATTTAGCTTGTAGTACAGTAACAAAATAGGATGCATATAATCTGATAAATATGCAGCTATTTTAGATAGCATTTTATAGACATACATTGCCTTTGTAGAATGAAGAAAATATGTGCACTTAAAATGTGATGAACCTGAAATTACTTGCTAGTTTGACAAAATCATACAGGATATACAGGATACATACAGGATATACAGGATACATACAGGATATATAAATATTTGAGGCTTTCAACTCCAAGTTTTTCTATTGCAATTAAAAGAAAAAAAAAGGACCTACAAGACCTCAAAGGATAGTATCTCAAATGTATTATTTCTTTTCAATATACATTCATCTTCTTCATTCATACTTCATCTATTTATTCTTCATTCATTAAGTTCCTGCTATATGCATAGCACCATGCCAGATACTAGCCTAGATAAAAAGATAATAAGGACATAGTTCTTGCCTTCAAGGCACTTGGAATCTTGACCAGGTTGGGGTATAAAAATATGCGGGCCTAGAGTATGTGGAAAATATAAAATAACTATAATGCAGAATAGAAATAATGTCATAAAAGATATACATAAGCTATCTAAGGCCTTGGGAAAAATCACATCTCCAATTTATTTAATATGTTCAAATTGAAGATATGTAAGATGTTATGGTAATATACATAGAAATAGACTATGACCTCCTAAAATGATCATATATTCACTTTTCTGTTAATATGTGTTCTCTCATTAGAATGTAAGCTTTTTGAGAGGACAGAACAATTTTTTTTTTTTGCATTACCCTTTGGATTCCAAAATGCCTTGTATTGTGCTGCCCACAGTAAGAGTTTTAATAAATGTGTTTTGGATTAAATTGGAGTGGATCCTAAATAATATCTTGAGGATTTAAAGATGTCATTTCATCTCTAGATGAGTAAATTATATCAAGTGATAACATTTTTATTGGTTATATTTTAAGAAGAATAATACTTTGAGTTTTAAATATTATTTAGTCAGTTTCTCTTAGGGGAATTTAGTAAAGTACTATGTTACTCTTTTGAATAATACCCTTTTGCTTAAAAGAGGTCACACACAGCATCCATAGGCATGCCCTATAAATTCATCTACAGAAATACTAATTTTTCATCAAGAAATATTTTTTTTTCTTTTTGGAGGGCTATTGGCGTTAAGTAACTTGCCCAAGGTCACACGGCTAGGTTTTTGTTTGTGTGTGTTAAGTGTCTGAGGCCGGATCTGAACTCAGGTCCTTCTGACTCCAGGGCCGGTGCTCTACTCACTGTGCCACCTAGCCGCCCCTATCAAGAAATATTTTAATAACAATAACATATATCACACGTACAATTTAGATTTCTTTCAAATTATCCTCTGAGGTTGGCTCTGAAATAATATTTGCTCATATTTTACAGAGAGGAAATGAAGGCTTAGAGAGATGAAGCCACTTGTCTAAGTTACACTGCTGTTAAAGTAGCACAGTCAGGACTCAAACCCATGTTTCTTGACTGAAGGTCTAGGGCTTTTCCTCACAACCTCACTGCCTTTTCATAACTGGAGGGCGAAAAAAGCACATTTTTGCAGAATGATCTATATCTGTATCATCTACTATCTGCATTAATTACACAGTCTAAACTTCAGTTGCTAGAAAATGATGAACAGTGTTATCAGCAATAGATGTTTAATTTCCTGTTCTTGGTAAAGACTATTTCAAATTCCTTTAGATTTTATTTAATTTAAAATGCATTTTTATAACAATGAAGAACCCACTCAAAAGTTATGAAGTTATGGGTGTGGAGGGAGAAATGTAGAAGGGAAAAAGGGGAAGAAGAAAACCAGGGAAGAAGAGAAAGAGGGAAGGAGAGAGAAAGACAAAGAGTGAGAGAGGGAGAGACAGAGAGTGACACAGAGAGAAAGACAGAGTCAGGAAGGCCTCAGAGTCAGGAAGATATCTGTTTAAAGACCACCTCTAATACCTATGCTACACTTAAACTCTCAATACCACCAGACAATTTTTTAGGATTTAAATTGTGGCTGTGAGTGGGCAGAGGAAGTTTCTCTTATGTGGCAGGTAACCTAAAGCACTGAAATCAAAGGTGGTACAGTTGAATATATATTCTTTTCCTTTTTCCTGGGGGCACTGAGAAGTCAGTTAAATGACTTGCCTAGGATCACACAGCCAATATGTATCAGAAGCACTCCTGGAACTTAACGTATCTTCCAGACTCTGAGGATTGCTATGTCTCAATTATGTCAAAATGCCTCTTATACGTGCACATGGTTATATGTGTATGTTTGTGTGTGTCAATATATGTGTCTGTATGTATGTGTGTATAACTAGTTTAGTGATATGTTCAGTGACACTCTTTATTCCAGATTATTTACAGATTCAATCCTGGGGCTAATTTCTAGGGGAAAAAAATTCTTAGAAAGACTTCGTTGGCCTACAAAAGGCACAACAAATATTTGTTTCTTTCCATTCAACCTCTGATGATGTTTTAGAGAAGTCATAAGAGGTCATAGGCTATGAGAATTGAGGCCTATCAGTCTGCTCACCCTTGGGGGATTGATCTAGATCAGACCAATTACTGCAAAGCCCAAGATGAACAGGATTTTCTCACTTGGAAAGAAAATTGGAATCATCTTTGCTCTCGTGTCTTTCCCAGAAAGGACATCCTCATTCCCAGTGGCCAGAGTACCATGAGGTTCATTTCCTAGTTCTTTTGTCTTAGTGATTGGCAGGAATCAAAAGTCTTTTTTTTTTTTTTTTGGTTTAATTGCTTTCTTTCATGAAGTCCAGCCCTGCACCTAAGGAATGATTGGAGGATTGGTGTTTGAGAACAATAGGTGGTCAAGCCCTCCAACTGATAAGTAAATCAATGTTTTCTGATAAGTGATGATTTTTAAAGCTTACCTCCCCCCAAAAAAATTATACATACATATATATATAAACAAGCAAATGATTCCTGTAATGTCTAAGGATGGGATTGAAATCACGCTTTGGCTTTCATACCTTACATGGGAAGTAGATTTTTTTTTTCCTGTTTCTAATACATGATGAACACCTTCTTTGACTCCGGAGCTCTTTTCCCCCTGTACTAAGGCAGAAATGACATTTTTGAAACTCATATTTCAAATGCCATTTTAACAAGCTAGAAGAGTGAAAAAGTTTATCATGTGAAAAGACAAATGATATTTTCTTTTTCTTTTCTACCCATAAACAATTTGAGAGAAGAAAGAGGACATAAAATTGATGTTTTTCAGAAATAGGTATATATCAAGGGGCAAATTCATTTCTATTTTTACCTTCTTAGCACCTCCCTTGGTGGAAAACTTTGGGATTATCATCAGTAAAAGGATAACTATTGGAAATGGCTGAAATTTTTGGTGAAAATGAAGATGGTTTTTAATTGAAGAGCTTTCTATACTAGGCTTGAACTAAGAGAAAAAACATGAATGGATTAACCTAGTCACTCCATTTAAAACAACGATTATCATTTCTTTATCATAAAATCCCAGACCTTGAGCTGGAAGGGAAGCTGGAGACCTAATCTGTCTACCTCCCTCATTTTTATACGATAAGGAAACTGAGGTCCAGAAAAGAAGGGACTTACCCAGTGTCACACAGTAGATAAACCTTGGAGGCAGAATTTGAACCCAGGGTCTCTGATTCCAGAGCCAATTCTCCTTCTACTGTACCATAGGCTTTTCCCAATTTTACATATTAATCATTAGCCTTTCATCACTGAAGTGAAAATGAGTGTAACTCACAGACCAACGTGCATCAGGTATTAAAAACCATTGGCATTAAAACTATGAAATTTTTATTTGCAGAAAATTATTCCCAATAAATGTTAAACTTAATTAGCATCAAGTATTTAGAAAAGACCGCTGACTTTAAAGGGCATATAAAAGAGCTGCCTATTTGGCAGCAATCTCAACTTTACCAGAATTGCAGCAGGCAGCCTATAATGTACACACTTCCTGTCATATCAAGCTGTGACATTCTTTTGCTGAGGAAGACATACTTTGAAGTAGAAGGGGGGAAAAAGCTTACCTGAATACTTCCTAACACATCACATCGGCTGCTCAGTTATGTGCCCTTTGCTTGTAGAAACCTGGAACAGTGAGACAGAATAAAAAGTGAATGTAACCCAACAGTATTCAACTTAAGCCAATGCTATCAAAATTCACTTTCAGATGACAGGACACGCTTCAAAAAGCTATTAGCATGCAACTCCAGCTGCAAGAGATTTTTGTTCACAAACTGAACAGCAATATGTCTATGCTTTATTCGCATCAAAAAAGTAAACCAATCACATTGACAAAAAGCCACTGTAAACAAAAAAACTGTATTTTAAAAGATTAACAGTTTTGGCATCCATCCCTACCATCAAGTCTTTCACTTTTTTTTTTTCTCCATCAAAATTTAGGTTATATATTTGATGTTAGCAAGAGTTGCATTACTATTATTACTAATTTTAGTTCTGTTTATTACCTTGAGGGTTATATATTGTAAAATAATTTTGGTGCCTCTAGTTAATGTTAATTAGTTGTTTTAATAGCCTATGAACCTATTTGTTATATTTTTGTAGGTTTACTTTTTTAACTATCAGTAACTTAATAACTGAGAATATTTAACATTACTGTTGCATACTCAAAATTACAGAGTTACTATTAGTGTTACCTGTTTAACGTTTAGTCATCCTTTGAGTCCTGCGACATATTTCCTTAATAATCATCAGCCATCAAGTCTGATAGTCTCAAAAGAAATATCAGCCCTCTAAACTGCCTTCAAGGGCGGTGATATTTAGCACTGAAAATTACAAATAAAGTTTTTGAGGTTGAATAGCAACAACTGGCCAGTGACACTGATGATTTGTTTGTCAAAACAAATTATTAGAAACTACGCAAATGCCGTCAACGCACTCCTCAGAGTGAAAACAAGAAAGTGAATCTATGCAATGCTTACATGTTGAATGGGATATTTAATGTGCGGGGAAACTCAAAGGTTGAAGAACTAGGCATTTAGACAGTGGTAAGTGGTAATCTTACCTCTTTATACTCCATTACATTCTCACGTGAGACATGCTAATACAAACAAGTCAATCAGAGTTTGTTTTTAGCAAGATAAAGCTTAGAGGATAGTTTAAAATCCATTTATTATTCTAAATCCAGTTTTTCCATTAACATGTTATACATTAGTGTTTACTAACCATGATTCATGTAACAGTTTAGTTTGTTAACTTTTAAATTATTTAACAACCAGAAGTTATTAATACAATTTTTAAAGGCTTACACAAAATTCTTAAAACAGACTTGGGTTCATTTTTGTAATTTTAAATAGAAAACATTTTAGGCATCTCTTGAAGAAGAAATAAAGCAGGCATTTAAAGCTAGAAAACAAGTAATTCCAAATTTAGTTTGTTACAAAAGGTTTCAGCTTTATTGACAAATTATGGCAAACATATTTGACAAAATTGTGGTTTCCTATTTAGAGAAGCTTACACATGGAACTTTATGTGGTTTTTTCTTTTTTAACAAATACAGGTTAAAACACTGAACAAATTCAGTAAGCTACATACATACAGTAGCTGCTTGTTTTCAACCCCATTAAAACAGCATTTAAAATTAAATTTACAAACTGAATATCGAACATCTTCATCTAACTAACATATATTAAAAGACAGGTTAAAACAGCTTATCTACATCTTGATTATCATCTAGTTCAAAAATCATATTACAATCTTTTAGCAACCCTAAACAAAGCTCAACCTCGGCTAGTTGGTAGAAACTCAAGATCCGGTAACAGCTTCATGCTTTTTCTTTTAATAAAAAATAAAATGAAATAAAATACACACAACAATGAAAAACAACCAAGAGTATAGCATCCTACTGAAAGGTTTATAGACGATGCTTGCCAAAAGTCTCTTAAGTCCGTATTATAAAATAATACTAATGTCAATGTCACGCCAACAGTATAGGAAGAAATACACAAGAAGTACAGGGGGTAATCATGAGCAGTAATCCCTAGGATAGAAAAGAAATGGACTATTACTTGTCTTGTTGCTGTTTATGTGGAGACCACAGGCTATTAATTGTCTTTGAGGTGAGGTCACAGATGAGGAAGACCTTCAATATCTACCATAGGGGTGTTCCCTGTATCCCCCTCTGGCTGCCCTTGGAGGTGGTGCCTTTAGGCTGGAACGGGTTGGGGCCCATTCTTCTTGTGCTAAAAATAAAAGAAAGACAGTAAAATACATGTAATATTTTTCATTTTCAATAATGGAGCAGTAGATGCAGTACCTGGCCAAGAAGAAAAAAAAAATTAATACTCTGAAAGGCTAACACTGTTGATCTTCACCAGTGGACAGTAAGACTATAGAAGAACATTGCCAGTGTTAAACCTGTTCAAATACAACAACAGAATGAGACACTCAGAAGGAAAACTATTTTGAAGAGAGAAGAGGTTAATTGTTGGAACACTGTGTTTTTATTAGCAGCATGTGAATCTGCTATAAGTATATACATGTGTGCATGCAAGGAATAGGGCAGTAGATAGCCAAAGGAATCATTAGGACAGATTACTCCATATTTACATCCTAATTAAGGCTTTTACATGAACCAAGAGTTAAAGAATTCTAGAACTGAAAGAGTAGCAAAATTTGAAACCTGAGCATGTGTTGTAATGAACAGAGAACTGACTTTCCAATAAGGAAATTCTGGATTTAAGTCCTACTTTTGACACATATTATTTTCAGGACTGGGTAATTAATTTAACTTGCTGGCACACAAAGCAATTCTAAAACTGTGGCAGGGGTCACTTGATCTATAGTGGTTAAAGAAGTTCCTCACCAGAAGCCTCCTATGTCAATGAAAACAGAGATATAGTTTTAAAAAATTACTAAGTATGAAACATGGAAGATTAAAAATGACTTGTATTTATAAAGCAACTTCCCACTTATCTGGAAATCAGATTCCCAACAACCTCAAAATTTCAGAATATAGTCAAGAATCAGGGAGTGATTCTGAAGCTAGAGGGCTTAGATTCAAATTATTTTTTGAATAAATTTATTGCCTATGTTGTTTTAGGCAAGTAATTTAAACTGCTTGGGTCTCAGTTGACTCAATTCTAAAGAAGGAGGCATTGGACTGGATGCCCTACAATGTTTTGTCCAACTCTAAATCTATAACCCTTTGATTAGATGGCAACTAAGGTACCATTCAGTTCTATAATACAGATTCTATGATCCTAAATTTTGAAGCATCTGAGCAGTATGGGGATATGGAGGGTGGGAGAACATCTAGACTTTTCAATACATAGAAGAAGGTATGACCACCCTGAAAATGGATGCCCTTTTGTAGAACTACTTACCAAATCATTTTGTTACTGGATAAACAATGGAAACTAAATGAAAGATTCAAATGTGAAAAACCAATAGGTATACATATTTATTCATTTTATACGTAAGCGATGGGGATTCATATATGTTTTAATTATCTCTTCCCTAAGAATATAAGCTATTTGTGAGCAGAAATTATTTCACCCTTTGTACTGGTATCCTCAGTGGTTTGTACAGTGCCTGATGCATAGTAGAAGCTCATTAAAGACTTGTTTGATTAAGGGCATCATTCATTAAAATAATAGCCAGCATTTATAATTTATGGCTTGCAAAGTGCTTTACAAATATGAACTCATTTTGTTCTCATATCAACCTGGCAAGTCAATGCCATTATTAATCACCTGGGAGGTCAATTCCATTATTAATCACCATTTTACAGATAAAAAAAAAAAACCAACAACCTGAGGCAGACAGAGGTTAAGTGACCTGCCTAGGGAGATACACAGGGAGTAAATATCTGAAGTCAGATGTGAACTCAGGTAATCTTGGCTCCAAGTTCCATGGTCCATCCATTGTGCCCATCTGTCTTCCTGTGTTGTGATTTGATTTTCACAGCAACCCTGTAATACTGGTGCTATTATCCCCATTTTAGAGATGGGGAAATTGAGGTAGACAAAGGTTAAGTGACTTGCTCAAGGTCCAACAGATAGTTCTAGAGGCAGTACTTTGAAATTTTTTCCTTCACTCCAGGGTCCTAATCCAGTGCTTCCCTCTAGAAGGGGTTTTGGGGTGGAGAGGTTTTTTCTCAAGTATCTCAAGGATATGTCTGATGAAGTGAAGCTTTGATAGGTACAACTAAGTTCAGAAAATCTTGAGTACAGGCTTAGTAATGAACTATATGTGTAATTTAAGAACCAAAGGTTGGCCAATGGGTGAGAATTATTTTTGCCACAATAACTTCTGAAAATCACCTACTTAGATTTAAAGGGTTTATAAGTTTCATGAGTTGAGGGACTACTAACATGGATGAAATTTTTAAACTTCTGAAGTACTGAAGTATCTCTTTACTCTATTTAATACTCTAGACAGGAAGATACAAAATACATTTTGAGAAATATTTCCACAAAATGATTAACATTTTAAATGTTTCTGTACTTATAGTGGCAGATATAGTCAGAATGCTTTCTTTGATAACAGTGAATAAATTGGGTTCTGTTATAACTGTGAAAAATCAGCATGCCTTGTTCAGTTCTGTATAGTCCTCTAAATGAAAGGAAAAGAAAGGAGAATGGGGAAATAAAAAGAAAATTAAAAATATTACACTGAAACAGAACAGTTGTCTATTCAGTCCAAAATCCCATCTTTGGAATCAAAGTCAAGGTGGCCTTTGTAGTACAATATGACAGTTATTCTCAATGTAATTTTCAAAGGACAAGAGTAATTTTACTTTTATCCAGAAAGTCTAACATAATTTGGGGACAATAAGTATACTCCAGTGGCATACTTTTGATAACTATGGGGGCAGGAAGATGTAACTCTGGCAATCAAAAAACAGGAGGAATTAAATAAAAATAATTCAATTACATCATTATATAATTTAAAATGACAGAAACTGTTGTTTAACACTAACACAGAGTGAAACACAGCCTTAGGCGGTTTAACTTTGGATCCTTAGCCAGGGATTAGTTAAATGTTACATGGTACCATGGTCTCACAGAATGTTATCAAAAGGACAAGAGGACTTTGAACTGACAACTCTCACATTTCAGGAAGCTCTGCAGGATTTTTGGGACAGCTCCAGAGTATAATGATTATTACTAGGAAAAATCTGGGTGTTTCTGACCTGCAGTGAATCTACTCTATATCTATTTTATGTTTCCACATGATGAGAGGAACATTTGGTGGAAACTGTTCAGTTTTAGTCCTCATAAAGAAATACTTCTGATGTGAAAGTGAATGGACCAAAAAATTTCCAGAATTGACATATTTCACTGTAATTTTTCTATAGGGAAGTCAATCTGGAATCCATAAAGTAGGTTTTTGGGGATTGCCATGACTTAAATGTTCTTGGAGACTCTGAAACTGCTTTCAGGTCATATAGGGGCTGGTGGCTCACTTTTACAGAATAATAAATGTCACAAGTTGTAGAACCAGCCAAGTAACTTGTGACATTTTAGAAAATGGGTAGGGAACAAGAAGCTTGGAGGTCAATTCATTTATGAGTGACCAGCTAGACTATAGGTGAGACAAACTGATAAGTTAGTTATTGATCAGAAGAGGACTTTCATCCAATGCTCATTTTATTAAAGAAGAGAGAGAGTGAGAGAAAGGTGGACAGAGAGAGAGAGACAGAGAGAGAGGATGATGATGATGATGATGATGATGATGATGATGATGATGATGATGATGATGATGATGAAAGTGACTTGCCAAAAGCCAAAGACATATAACAAATTAGTGACAGATGCTGGGCTGAAACTTAGCGCTTTGATTAAGTTGAATATTTGTTCCACTGTAACATGGAACCTCTAATAATAAATAGAAAATGTGAGTAAAATAAAGAGATGGGGGAAGGAATCAAACAAGACATGAATTATTTTTGGTTACTGAATTAGAAAAAAAATTACTTTATGGCAGTGGCTCTTAACCTATTTGTTTCATAGATGCCTTTGGCAGTCAGCTAAAGTTTATGGACCCCTGATCACAAAATATATTTTAAATTTATGATTATTATTAGTATTGCTTTTTGGAGGGTGATTGGGATTAAGTGACTTGTCCAGGGTCACATGGATATTAAAGTTATTTTTAAAATTTATTTATATTTTAAAGTTAATTTCAGTTACTGTTTAGGGAAAATAAAGGTCTATTTTTTCCCCCATTCAAGTTCATGGACCCACTAAAATCTCATGAACCCACTGAAATTTCTGCCTAGAATTCAAGGTTAATATACCATACCACAGAAAAAGAAAACTCAAGAACTATAATATTCAGGTTATTCAGCATTTTGAAAAGTAAGAGAATGCTAAAAGGCAATTACTATCTTACCATTTTTTTCTTATTTCAGACTTTTCATACCTTTAAATATATAAAATTTTACTTTGGTTTCAACTTTTTGAAGATGTCAACTTTTATTTGAATGCCAGATTTAGATAATTAGATTACTGAATTAATGTTTTAGAATTATATAAAATCAATTTCTGAGGGAATGGGTTGCTGTTAGAAACAATAGTAGCAGCTAGTAGCAATGCAGTGTTTTAAGGTTTGCAAAGTGGTTTACAAATATCTCATTTTATGCTCAAAATAACCATAGATGATAGATACTATTTCCATTTTACAGATGGAAAATCATGTAGTGAAAGCTTAAATGACTTTCCCAGGGTCACAATGGATATAAATGCCCAAAGGAGGATTTGAACTCAAAGCATGCTGATTCCAGGTCCAATCCTCTATCAATTGGAATAGCTAACTATAGCTATGGATTATAACAAATGTGTGTGGAAAAAAGACACCAAATGCTATTACAATAACGTCTAAATTTTCAAACTAGAATTCTAATCTCTATTATATTGTGTATGTAATGGCAAGCAAAGTAATACTTTGCTGCTTGTTTCAGCTATTCAAGTGCCTTTGAGGTTTGCCTTTGATTGTATCAAGTCTTTGTTAGAAACAGTAGCAAGATGGTGGAGTAGAAACAGCTCATCCAAGCCACTCTGCCCCCAGATTCCCCCCAAACTATGTAAAAGGGGACTCTGAACAACTTCTGGAGCCCCAGCACCCAAAGAACGACACAGAGAAGCTAACCTCCCTCTGAGGACAGCCCAGCAGCCCTGCAGGAAGGACCAGCGCAGTCTGGGAGCCGGCAGCAAGCAAGCCGAGCCAAGCCTAGCCAAGCAGAGCCCAGGTCCCCGTGATCCGAGGTTTTAGCCCCAGGGCGGCAGGGCCAGCAGCCGGCTGGAGGGACCCCAGAACACCAGCAGCTGTGGCGACTCCAGAATTATCAACATAGACATGCCTAGGATAAAGTAAGAGGTTAGTGCCCTATGGACTTTGGGACAAGTATTTGGGGAACGCGTCGGCTTCCTCCCCTGGGGGCTAGAAGCAGCTGAGGAGACACTCCATTTTGTAGTTTTCAAAAGCAGCTCCAGCTCCTGGCAAACTGTAGGGAGATCCAGTGATCAGTCTTGGGGGGTAATCGCTCTTGCTTTAACCTCCCTGGATCTGGATTGTGATCTGGGGTGGAAGTCGTGGGTAGGTTTACAGCTTGCCAGAAACGGAAGTTGCCCTTCCACACGCGTTCGGGACGAAAATTCCCCTATCTGTCAGCAAAGCCATAGTGTGGCAACAAGCCCAAAGTCAAGTAATTAAGTGGCAACATGCCAAGGCAAAGGAAACAGAAAAATGCAACCCTAGACTCCTATTTTGGGGGCATAGAGCAGGAAAAGGACTGTGAGGTCAGAAGTCCTGCTCCAAAAGCCCCAGGGGAAAACATGAGTGGGTTGCAGGCCATAGAGGACCTTAAGAAGGACTTTAAAAATCAAATAAGAGAAGTGGAGGAAAAATTGGAAAGAGAAATGAGAAGGATGCAGGAAAAGTATGAAATGAGGGTCAACAGCCTGACTGAGGAAAACAACACCTTAAAAAATAGACTAACTCAAATGGCAAAGGAGGCCCAAAAGGGCAATGAGGAGAAGAATGCCTTAAAAAGTCGAATTTGCCAGATGGAAAAAGAATCTCAAAAGTTCACTGAGGAGATTCATTCCTTCAGAGTTAGACTGGAGCAAATGGAAGCTAATGACTTTATGAGAAATCAAGATGCTGTTGAGCAGATCCAAACAAATGAAAGAATAGAAGGCAATGTGAAATATCTCATGGGAAAAACCACTGACCTGGAAAATAGATCCAGGAGAGACAATTTAAAAAATATTGGACTACCTGAAAGCCATGATCAAAGAAAGGACCTAGAAATCACCCTTCAAGAAATTCTCAAGGAAAATTGCCCTGATGTTTTAGATCCAGAGGGCAAAATAGAGGTTGAAAGAATCCACCAATCACCTCCTGAAAAAGATCCCAAAAGGAAAACTCCCAGGAATATTATAGCCAGGTTCCAGAATCCCCAGATCAAGGAGAAAATACTATAAGCATCCAGGAAGAAACAATTTCAATATTATGGAAACCCAATCAGAATAGCACAGGACCTGGCGGCTTCTACACTGAGGGATTGAAGGGCATGGAATATGATATTCCAGAGGGCAAAAGAGCTGGGAATAAACCCAAGGGTCACCTACACAGCAAAACTGAGTATTTTCTTTCAGGGGAAAATATGGTTATTCAGTGGAATAGAGGACTTTCAAGCATTCTTGAGGAAAAAACCAGAATTGAATAGAAAATTTGACACCCAAACACAAGAAGCAAGAGATGCCTGAGAAGGTAATCATGGAAAAGAAATCAAAAGGAACTTATCAAAGTTGAAGTATTTACAATCCTATATGGAAAAACAATAACTGTGATTGATGGTATCTTTCTCACTATGAACATAATGGAAGAAAGGTGTGTGGTCATATGAATACATATGTGAATGTGTGTGTATATGGTTACAGTTATATATGGATAGAGGGCATAGGTTGAATTTGTTGGGAAGGGAGAATACTCAAGGGATGAATTATGAGGTGAGAGAGGAAAGTGGCAAGAGGAGATGGGGAGAGACAGGGTAGGGTAAACTATCTTATGTAGAAGAAGCAAGGGGAAGTGGTTGTAAGGGGGGGAAGAATAGGAAGGCAAACAGGCAAATCCACATTCTCATTGAATTTGGTTCAGGGAGAGAATGACATACATACTAAATGGGATATCTCGACCTACAGCAGAATAGAGTGAAGGGGGATGAGAGGTAGGATGATGGATGGGAGGGCATCCTTGGGGGGAGGGGAGGTTGGAAGTACCCACTATAGAAGAGGGACAGGATCAAGTAGGGAATGGACCAGGTGGGGGGTGGGATGAGTGGGAGGGAATTATAAGCAGCCTTGTACAATATATCTACTATGATAATGTTTTTCATGTACAACAAATACTGAATTCCTTATCTCCCCAGAGGGAATGGGTGACAAGGGAGGAAGGAAATGGATCTAAAATTCGAGGTCTTAACATTAAATGTTTCAAATATATATAAATACTATTATTAATACTCTTTTGCTTATAATAGGGAGATATGATGTGCAGGCATTGGGACACAAAGATTCACCTTCCTCTAATGGAAAAGTCAAAGGGGGTATGGGAGAAGGTATGGGAGAGAGCAGATTGGAGGAAATGATATCTTGCGCGACTGCTATTCTGGGAGGGTGGGTAGGGGAAAAAACGGGGGGGGGGGATGATTGTAACTCAAAATCTGGCGGAAATGAATGATGTAAAACAGAAGTTAATAAAGCATTTGTTTAAAAAAAAAAAGGAAATAGTATACTTTGTGCTGCCCTTAATATACCTAAAGCCGTTTAGAGACCTTCCCTTCCCTTAATAGGCCTAATGTTATTATGTGGCACCAATGGTGGGAGGAGCTTGCTGAAAGAGGACTTTACTGCCATTACAGAAGCCCTGAAAGACTTTACTGCTGTTACAGAAATCCTGGTACTTTACTGTTGATTTGTGGTTGATTTCTCATTTTTGATTTTCTCTTTCTCATAAGCTTTGTCTGTTGATTTGTGTTACTTTGTCAGACAGAAAGTGAATTGAGATGATAGTGCCAGCAATGTGTGTAAATATTGTAGCTCGGTTACGCTTAATGTGTATAAATATTGTTGTACCTCTGTTAAGCTTTGTCTTCCTAGAAACAGAAATTTCAAAGAACTTGGAGTGGAGCAGTCACCCTAAGCTGAGGTATGAAATAGGAATGTAGAGTTGCCTACTTGTGAGTCCAGTCAAGAGCTGGGAGAGCTGTCTACCTGTGAATCCAGGCAAGAGCTGGGAGTAGTCAGCCTGTGGAAGAGGAGTCATGGGGTTTGGAAATCAGTCTCAATTTAAGATGAAAGAAGACTTTACTTAGGTACTCTGTATCAACTAATAAGATTGTGACTTACTGTGACCTAGGGGTGGATGGTGTTTGTACTTTCTGCTACTCCTTAAGGATGATTGGCATGGAGTTTGGAAATCAGTCTCGATTTAAGATGAAAGAAGACTTTCCTTGGACACTCTGTATTGACTAAGGAGATTGTTATTTACTGAGACCTAGGGGTGAATGTTTAAGACTATCTGACCACCTTAGTAATAAGTTGTTATGTAATAGTCTGTGAATGTTGTGCTTTACTTTCTTGAATGTTTTCCTTTAGTTTATTGATGAATAAATAGAGAGCTCACTATACTATGTGACTAGGTCCTTAAAGTTATTCACAGCAGCAGTCCTCAGGAGAACTGCTCGTGATTGTCTTTATAATCTCTTATAACCCAGAAATGGCTGCATATATTTTAGAAGCTCTGCTTCATATTGTGGGTGTATGGTATGTGTGTATATGGATGTAGTGGGAGGTATGTGGAGGAAATAAATAGGGGTTCTCAAAGGTCAGTGGAGGAGCTGGAAAGAAATTATTTTCATCAAATAGCAAAGAACAAGTTCCTTTAAAAAAGTTATTTCTATTAAAGTCTATGACTTGGTATTTTTATGTACTTAGAATATTTATTTTATCTATTCATGTATGTAGGTAAGTAGGTATGTATCTATTGTATGTAGGTATCTATTCTCTATTAACCTATTTGTAATACTTACTTACATTATTCCCATTCATATTTAATCATATAATCCTTCCTTACGTTTTCTGATTTCCTATCATTAGATTATACTATAATTATGCTCAAAAGCATATTGTCAAAGTTCTTTATAAACTCTAGGGGATAGAAATTCAATTTGATCCAATTCAACCAGTCTGTTATAAGGCTATTGCAATAGTTCAGGAAGATGGCAGTATGGGCAGTTCTAGGGTAGAATTAGTTGAAACAAATCATTTGGATCACAGTTCTAGATCTGGAAAACACCTTAGAGATGACAAAAAGATCAAGGGATAGCAGAAAGGAAGATTTGGAAAGTGATTTGAGGTCTGAAATAAATAAAAGGAAGCATCAAAAGTAATAAAAGTGAAAATAAAGTGCCTGAAATGTGAAATCTATTAGATTGTTAAATTTTTGAAATATAGGTGCTGTATCTTATTTTATCTTTGTGTGTTTTGCATCTCACAGATTAGCCTGTAAAGAGTAGGTGTTTGACAATGTTTTGCTGAATTGAACTAAAATTTATTTTAGTCATTATGGTATGGTCTGATACTCCTTTTTCATGGTTTCATTAAAATAAATTGGAATTAGACATTTTTATAATAATTTAGCAAGTCAAAATGAATATTTTAAATAGTGAAAACTGGAACATCGTAACTAATTTGTGTATGCAATAAGTAGTCATTAATTTTTACTCCATTAATTCAGATTGTATGATAATTCATTGGAATTGGGGCTGAACACAAATTTTAGATGGCTCATGCCAAAAGTAGCTTCTTCTTCCTTTAAAACTCTCTTAGCATTTTGTTTGAATCCCTATTATGAATAAATATACCATTTAAATAGTATTAGCTTGAGGAAGCAGTATTAACCAACAAATTATGGGTATAGCTTTGTCACGTGATTTTTTTTTAATGTGCATTAGTTTTGTTTCCTAAACTTCTTGAAGTATATAAATTTTATTAGATTATAAGTTCCTTGAAAACAGAAATAGATTTCCTATAGTATGTAACAAACTGTTGAGTACTCAACATATACTTGTTAACTATATGATTAATAAGCAAATGGTGTTGCTAATTATAAATGCTTTGTCTTTTAGTTGGAAATAGTAATATTTGCTGAATTTATTTGGATTAATAAAACCTAATTTTCAAAAAGAGAAGCAGAATGGTGTGGTGGAGAGGGTGCTGGCTAGAAGATCCAAGCTCTAGACCTAGTTTGGCAGTTTTCTACCTATATTTCTTTGGACAAGTCATTTCTCATTCCTTGGAACTCAGTTTCCATCTCAGAAAAATGAAAGGACTTGAATTGATCCTGAAGAATTCTTCTGCCTCTAAAAGTCTATAATTTGAACTTATCACTAATTTAGACTGACCTTTCTCCTAGTTAGTCAAGTTTTATAGACTTCTGTAAAGTTTCACTTCATAGTAACACTCTAAGCATCAAGAATCATTTTCCTTTTGATAAAGAGGAGTAAATTTCCCAGGTAGCTTTTTTATTGTATTATTTCACTCTGGTGGCTCCAAAAGCTTTTGCATCTCTAAATTCTTCTCTCTCAGCAGAATCAGGTCTATTAAGTTGTAGGCATTTCTCAACTTGTCCTCATTTGTTCTGTGTGACCTGGGAGCTTTGAGAATCCACATGAAAAATCTGGATGTATTTTTGAGGCTGCAAAATGCTGTTCTTAGGTTGTTGCTGAGATAACTTTAAGTACAGAGGTTGTTGAGAAAATTCAGTAGGGACAAGGGCTAGAGACCAATTTAAGTAAAAGATGAAGGAGTCTATGGATTGTATGCTTACTGGATTAGTTCTTAAACCATTATCTTTAGGGAGGATAAATTTCAGAGATGCCTTCAGAGGGAGTATCAAATTCCAGTCAAAGGTATTATGTTTACAATTTATTAGAAATAGAGTTAGTCATTTACATTTCTTTATTCTTGGTTATAATCTCTTCAAGATGAAGAAGGAAAGGAACACTTATTAAGTGCCTACTATGTGTCAGGCACTATGAAAAGAGCTTTACAAATATTATCTCACTGATTTTCACTATTATGGATAGTGTGGGCTCTTATTATCCTCATTTCTTACAGAAAAGGAAACTCATGCAGGAGGTTAAAGGGATTAACCCAGGTTTGCACAGCTAATAAGAGTCTTAGGTCAAATTTCAATTCAGGTCCTTCTGCTTTCAAGCTCAGTACACCATCCACTGAACCAATTAGGAGAAGATTGTAGGGGTCTTTGAATTCATTTACAACAAACCTTTCACTATCTAGATGAGGAAACTGAGATCTAGAGAGACAAGGTGATTTGCCTGTGTTCACACTAGTAGTAAGAAGGAGATTTGAGATTTGAACTCATATCCTCTGATTCTAAATCTAGCACTTTTTCTACTTGTATTACAGATAATTTGTTCAATTTATGATTTGCAAACTCTGAATCAATACACATAACCCACAACTAGCAAGGAAAACTCATGCTGATTGTTATTATCTCAACCCACAAGCAAATAGGTTTGTCAATTACATAGTGCTATTTTAGTGCTGTTACTTAAAATTCACTTTGGCTCTACACCATTAAGTTTATTTTCTCCAGGATAAGTTTCCTGTATCTATTAAGGGTATCACTTTATGTAAATGTAACTATTCAAAAGTATAGTTGAGGATTGTTTTGTGGCTACTTAGCAAATAATGTTGAAATGTATAGCCTTTATCTATTGCTTTATTTTCTCTACACATTTATCTGAGGGGAAGACAAGCAATCCATTTGTCCTTCCAGAGAAAATAGTGTTCAATCTCTTTTACCCCTTGGGCCAGGATCCTAGTTTTCCATAATAAATAACCATTCCCAGGGCACCCAATTAATTAGCTAATTGAAGTAATTAACTATTTTTATTCTGTCATAGTGAATCTGAGCTGATCCAATTGAGTGTGTTAATGGGTGATTCTTGGAGTTCATTGACATGGACAGAAGACATAATTTTGTATTTCAGTAGAATTTTAAAAACATATTCATGGAACTGAGTAACAACATGACAACTATTTCATGTTCTATAAGTCATATCCATGTTTATTATGTATTGATTATTATGTGGTAGAGAGACAGCTTGGTATAGTCACTATGTCACAGTGGATAAAGAGTCAAAGCCAGGAGAAACTGTTCAAACCTTTCCTCTTACAAATATTTACTATGTGACCCTCCTTAACTCCTTAGCATTTTAAAATCTCTCTAAGACTAGTAATTCCGGAGCAAGGGACAATCTGCATTGGTGGAAGCTTCCTCACTAGGAGCTTCCTATATCAATGAAGTAAAAAATCTGGTAGAAAAAGGGAGGAAGGGGAATCGTGATGAAAGAGAAGAATAATCAATTGACAGCCCACATGTACCTGATCCACTGGGATACTTGCAATGGTAAGATAACTAGGGAAGGTTGGATATAACCCCTGTGGGAAATTTGTGAGAGGGCATGAACCAGAACTGCTTAGAGGGATAAGAAGTAGATAAGCTGTGATCTCTTACTCTAAAGGAAGTACCCATATTGATGAGATCAAAGATCTATTCAGCTATCAATGTAATTATCATCCACGACTTTTGTCATTTCAAAGTGATTAGCTTCAAGATGCACAGCCACACAGAAAGGGAAGCAATCTATTTTAAAATAAGATTTTTTTTAATGTACCTTAAAGAGAGAGAGGGAATAAACCCAATAAGTCTAATAAGTGATTGCTCAGTAATGAGAGGCTTAAAAATCATAAAGGCTTCTAGCCCCCATTTCTACAAACAGATAAAGGCAGTATTTTATGTCCCCACAAAGATTGTCAATTATAAATTAATTAACAATCAGTTATGTTCTTGGGACTTAAATTCAGTTCTGCATCATATTTCGCATTTTGAACATATTTTTAAATGTCAGTTCTATTTTCCCTGAAAGAGAAATACTTCTGAACTTTTACATTCTCAGTTGCTTCATTTATAAAATGGGAAAAATAATACCAACTGCCTCACAATATTGTTGTGAGGATCAATTGAGATTATATAGAAATCTGTAGCTTATAAAACATTATATAAATGTAAGGTACCCAACATGTCGTCTAATATTCTAGGATGGTATCTTAATATATTCATATTGTTCCTCTTACTGAAGACTTTCAACTCAGTCTTCACTTTGAAAAGCTCTGTGCTTTCTCTCATTTTTGGTGTGCCACTCATCCAGAATGATAGTCCATTTCATCTTTACTTACTTCAGTATTATAGGTCCTTCAAGGACCAATACGTCCTTGCCTTCTCCTATAATATTTCCTCTATTATTCCAACATTTATTGATCTCTTAGCTTTGAATATCTATATCACTTAGAACTGTGTCACACAACTTAGTATTTAATGATGTACTCTTCCTATACTGTAAATTATTCTTTCGTGTGTGTTAGTCTTGTTGCCCCAATTCAACTGTTTTTATACTTTTTCTATATCTTTCACAAGACCAAATGCAAGGTGAATGTTCAATAATTTCATGCTGACTAGTTGATCAAAGTATTTTCTCATTTAACGTCTTCAGTTTAGTTAATTTTCAAATGTCTTTACATGGCTTTAGAATTTCCATATGCTGATGATGAAACTGAGAATTAGAGAACTTATGGAAGTGATAAAAGGGAATAAAGGTCATTTTTAGATAAGTATAGAACTTGGACTAAAAAATTCTGAGACATAAAGACACAAACCATACCATCATCATCACCCCACCTAGGAAGACAAAATTTAGGAGTTAAATGTTTAAAATATATACAAATTATATAGAATATAGAAAAAGTACATAAAGCTTTATTCAAAACAGTCACAGAATACTAGGACTTGGAAATATCTATTAATGAAAATTGTGCTAGGTTATTTGTACTTAGTTATTACTAAAAAAAATTGGGTTTAATTATTACTAAGAAATCATTCTAAGAAGTCAACTTCTTGACAGTGTACACATTATAGGAAGCAAATCTAGAATTTTTGAGCCCCAAATTGGCTCATTTTGATAGTGTAACTAAATCAATATATCTTGGAGTGCCCATGATTTTACCTTAAGGCGGTTTTCTTTGGGGATGTAGCAGAGTTTCAACCAAAAACAACTGCTCTGAGAGCACCAAAGAAGGCAGTTCCTTGAGGTAGACTTGGAATCAAAAGGTTTTGCTATGAACCACAGAATTGACATAATTTACTTTTGTGCACCTGGGCAAATTATTTTGCTTCTCTGGGACTCAGTTTCTTAATTTCTAAAATGGGGAGGAGTGCCATTAATTATTCTCAAACTTCCCTTCTTGCTCTAAAGCTTATGATTATCTAAGCAGAAGTGAGCCTCTGCCCTTTGTTAGAATTTTTAGTTGCATACCATGAAATCTCCTTTTCTGTGACTAATATTAGCTAGGGCTATCCATGGTTCTCAATTTTTGTCCCCACTGCTTCAAGTATTCCTAAAATCATGTCTCAATTATGTTTCCATATCTAAACCAGTCTGGTTCTTTTTTATCCTCAATTAATGAACATTTGATTGCTTAACAATAGAGCATATGTACATGTACTTTCTTCAAAAAGAGTTAAGATGGAAAGATATATGATCAGATCTTTCTTTTAGCAAACTGCTGAGTAACCATATTCCTCACTTTATTTAGTTGGGAATATTTGCAGAGACACAGGAAAATACAATATGGTAGAGTTGGGCTATGAAAACCAAATAAGGAACTTTTTCTTTCTGTACAAAGCTACAAAGAAACTTTCAAATTTCTAGCACTCTCCCATAAAATTATGAAAAGTTAACTGTTAGTAAAATATATGGAAATACTTTCTAGGCTCTAAAAGGCAATAAACATAGAGATCTTCCTGAGGAAGTAGAAGTTAAACAATATGAATATATTCAAAAAGCATTTGGATAAATTCAGATAGCTGATGATTTACAACCTATAAAGTTCTCTGTTTGAAATTAAATAATAAAAGTGATAACAATACCTATAATTATATAGCACTTTATGATTCCCAATGTGTTTTACATAAGATTAGTCACTTTTATGTAGTTTTAAACTTTCCAAAGCACTCTACACATTTTTTTTCATTTGATTCTCACAACTTCTTTTTTTGTGAGATGTTGTTATTATTTTTATTTTATAGCTAAGGAGACAGAGGCTAAAAGAAGTTGAATAGGTTTCCCAGCTATTAAATATATGAAGCAAGATATGAATTTATCTTCCTGACTCCAAGTCCATCTCTCTATCCCAACACACCACTTAACTATCTAGATTAAATTTGGATCACTATTTTGTCCCCACCAAAAATTTTGTCTGGTATTATTGTCAGAGTTAGAATCAAAATCCTAGGTCTCATCAGTATGTGAGATTTTATAGTCTTATGAACTAAAAGGTCTCCCCCTTATTTCATTTCATCTCTTCTCCAAAGACTAAGTATTAAGTTCCCATGAAAGATTATCTATTCCTGCCCTATTCATATGCTTAATCTTTGCCAACCTTAAATTTTACTCTAATGCAAACCTCATTGTCCATGGATGTTATTATTCAATGATTTCTCTTTTAGATTAAATGGTGGATGAATGTGTCTACTTGTGTATTGACTTATCCCACTTACACACACTATTTACTATAATCAAGGGATTGCTTGACTTGGATAGAAACAGATCTCTTATGTTCCTGCCAACACACTGACCAAAAATACAGTTCTTACTGGGCTACAGGAGAAAAGTAATTTACACAAGATTTTATGGGGAAATATAAAGCAAATGAAAGGTCTCTGGAAGTTTTAATCATAATTACTTAACCCAGGTTGTAACATTTGTGTGAATCCCCAGCAACCAGGGGAAGGTCCGACTATACCTTCCCCCAACCCGTAATGCCTTCTTGTAGACCTATAAGACTTTCTAGTCTGCATACTTGGTAGTTGTTTGAAAAAACAAAGATTCACCCTAATTAAGCTAATGAAAGGCTTTATCAAGAACCATCCTTTGCTGGTGGCAGATTACCTTACATGCTGCCATTTTGCAGGGTCTACAACCATTCCCTGCTTTTGGAAATGTGAGCTTAGGTCAATTCAATATAAATTCCTTTTGCTACAATGATATGGCTCTTATTATTATGATGTTTCAAGGATTCAAACACAGGTCTTCCTTTGGCTACTGGTGCTTTATTTGGTTCCCCATACTTAGCCCTTTGTCCTCATTCAACAACTTTCTCTTCTACTCCCTAAGACTTTTTAATGAGATACTTTCTTCTCTTTTCTATAGTGTCATCAGGTCTAGGTTCTTTCTGCTTTCTCAGGTAACAATTACTACTCATGTTTTAAATGAAATTTACCTATACTGACTGAGAATTTTGTGGGAGCTTCTGAGCATCCTTATTTTAATTATTCAGTCACACAAAAGGACTTTTTGAAGACAATAGAAAATTATCACTAAGGTGATATTAGTCAGTTATACGTCATTTGTTTCAACAAACAGAAACAGAAATTCACTATTAAAAAAAACCCAATAGCAATATTCTCCTAGTTCTGCAGAACAGTTGCTAATCTATAATGGTAGAGGATATTTCCTCACTGGAAGATGCTAGTGAGTATACTCCCTCTGCCAAAATAAATCAACAAGTGTTTTGCAATGCAAAGTCTTAGATTTGCCTGGCACCATGAAAAGTTAAGAAATTTTCCAAAGATCACACAGTGAAGATACCTAGCACTTTCCAAATGTTTATTCATTTATTAAAGCATCAGATACTAGATTTGAACCCAGAAATTCCTGATTCACTCTGCCATGCTGCCTCTTCAATTGACATATATGTTAATTTATGTATATGATAATACAAAATAATAAAAATATAAGCAAAACAATAAATGTATAAAAGTATATAGATGAAGTGGGCATAAAACCTCTTGTATTCCCTGATAGAATATAAGCCCCTGGAAATCAGAGACTTTTATTTTTGTCTGTGTCCTCATTGCTGAACACAGTACCCAACACTTAGCGAACATTTAATATATGCTTGGTGATTGACTGGTTATAGACTAACAGATAGAAAGATAGATAGATAGATTGATTGATTGATTGAATTCTCTACTAAATACCTAATGTCTCACTATAGAAGATAGATGATGAGAGCAGGTTCTCAGAGTTTCTATGAAGCTATAAAAACCCTGCCAAATGAAGGTAATACTGTTACAGGTAGTCTAAGAGCCAGCATAGCCAAGTATAGATAAGTTTGCCATAAGAAGGCTGGTCCTGAGGCAATAATCTTTTCATATCCATAGTTAAGTCATGAAGACTATCTTTTGAAGCATGGAAGGATTATAATTTCTTTCATTGGAGCAACTATGCACATAGTGTCTATATCTATGGTTTGACTTCTTGAAGTAGAAAATATACTATTCTTTTCAAAGTTACAATCAAATAATTTCATAAAATATGTCTTGTCTCCCTTAAAAGTTCACTGACCCCAAGTACCATTTCTGTCTGGATGAGGCAAGAAAGAAGAAAATGTAATCTAAAGCATTTTCTTTATTTCTTAAAATTTCATTTAAAAATAATTTAAAAGCAGAGTCCCCTTAAGTCACTTGTACCTTATTTCTTAAAACGAAATAAAACACAAATTGGGGGGAAAAACAGCAACAATAACTTTGTCTCCGCCTTTCATCTTTCTTTTTAAAACCTACAGCATATGTTACCTGATTTCCCAGAAACAATGGTAGCTGTGCTTATATTATGCTGGAAATCATGGGTGAATTTGTCCTTATTAAGTGAAACTCTGTCACCTCCATCTACAAATCAAAATTTCCCCAATCTATATTTCTCTTTTCCATTTAAAATGGTCAGTTGATCTATGAACTTTTCGGCAACCCAGTTGGTATATAATATTTATATTGACTTCATTTTGTACTGTTGCTGTTACAGATCTCATTAATGCTAAGTTTTTTGTTTTTCAAATTTGGAGGGTAATCATCATGTACTGCAATTGATTTGAAGTGAAACACTCAAATGTCTAGAAATAAGGGCTAAAATGTCTGTTTTCTTTTGTTCATTTCTAAGCAGAACATTCATATTATCTCACTTGTACTACAGAACTCTCATCTAAAAGATCACTAAAGACAGGATAAATAATTAGTGCTTCACCTCATACATTCAATAACTGTTTTAATAAACAATGTATTTGTCTGAGACTTTAATATCATGATTCACTCTTAGTTTTCCATTTTAGGGTAAATTCAGATCTGGCACTTTCTACAGGCCATGTGTATGACAGGCAAATTTATCTGCCACATTTGGAATTTACTCAATAAATTATATTCTTTTCCAGATTTTTCCAGATCAACTATGCCTCACCCAGATGTGGAACACTTGTTGTAGAACTCCAGAAAGACTTTCAGTAAAATATTTACATTCATATACTTTGAATATAAATTCAGTTTTTTTTAAATTTCATCAGAAATGAATATTAATGTAAAGTAGTAAGACAAATCTGGTAGAATATTTTATCAAGCCACATATTTCAGAAAAACATCTTGTGTAATATAAATTTGAAAGCCAGAGAGAAAAAAAAAAAGGTATAGCCGAATACTGTGAAAAGATGACTAGTTTTGGATATAGCAAACCTTTGTTTAAATCCCATCTCAAACTCTTACTTCTTCTGTAACCTTGAGCCTCAGTCATCTCATCTATAAAAGAAAAGGATCAGATTTGATGTCCTCTAGAAGGTCTTTTGTGACTCTAAATCTATAATTCTATGATTTGCCCTTAAATTTATACATAGTCATCACATAAGCTCTAGAAGAATGCAAGATCTAGTAGAATGCCAGCCTCCATTGGGCAGCGGACATTTTTGTTGTTTTTTTGTACCCTCTGCACTTAGCTCAAGGACTGGAACACAGCAGGTTCATAATAAAAGCTTTTTAAGTTCCGTTGATGGATGTAATTTGACTTGATAGAGGCCCCCTAACTGATTTATCTTTAGAGTTATGACAGGATTAGGGGTTAAATGGCATACTGACTGACTGAATTTTAACCCCTCTCAATTTGTTATCAAAGAATATGGTAAATAAAAGCAAATTTAGAGGTTTAAGTTGTGAGCATTTTGAACCTAAGACCCAATTTTCCTGGTGAATATTAAACCCTTTCCCTGCCAGAGCATCCATTTAACCTAGGAGGTCCTTCTGTTTTTTGTGTAAAGAAAGAAGGTAAACACTTTGATGCTCTTCCCTTATTCCATGTTGCATAATTGGTTCCTAAATATCCATATCTGCTTATAGGAGAACTGTGAGAAAAAAAGGCCCTTTCATTTTCTGGTCCTCAACATATCAATAGATTACAAAGTACTTTCTTATAAACTATCTCACCTGATTCAGTCATTATTACAAAACTTTAAAGAGATAGGATAGGGATTATTAGTATCTCATTTTTTTTAGATGGAGAAATTGAGGCTTAAGGGTTTAAGAGACTTGCCCAAGGCCACAGAGAAGGTGACAAAAGTAGAAATCAATATCTATTCTTCTGGCTCCAAGTCCAGTTTTTCTTTCCATTGTGCCATTCTGCCTCTTTTGGACTTTTTGAGTGTTGAGGTATTTATAAACACAGGACAGAATATATAACATACAAATTACTGACGACCTTCAATTATGGTGACTATATGAGAGAGGGAAAGTACCATTTTAATTAATGAAAAGTTTAAATTGTACAACATTTCTAGAAAAATGATTTTAATGATTGTCCATGGTGTTGTTTAAGGCAAAAATGGGTAAACAGAAGTAATTTAATAAAATTACAATGAATAAAAGGACATTACATAATAATGATACAGAAATTTTCTAAGTCCATTAAAATATAATTATTAGTTGCTCAAGTCACAAGTTGAAGCATGTTAAAGTTTGCAAAGGACTGAACTATTTTAAACTGGTGAGTTGTATAAATATTTTCCATAGCCTGAATTTTTACAAATTCCAAGTAACAATAACTAGCATTTATATGCGGCTTTAGGCATTCAAAATACATTGATTCTCACAACAATCCTGTAAAGTAGGGACTGTTATGCCCATTTTATCAGTAAGGATATGGAAGCTGAAAAAGAATAAATGTTTTCCCCAGTGTTACAGGGCTGGGACCCTTCTGAAGCAGGATTCACATTCAGGATGCAGCTAGATGGTGCAGTAGATAGAGGATTAGGACTTGGAGTCAGAAGTTCTGAAACCCACCTCCAAAATTTACTAGATGTATGACCTGAGTCAATTAACCTCAGTCTTGGTTCTCTTTCCTATAAAATGGGGATAATAATAGCACCTACTTCACAGGCTAGTTGTGGAGATCAAATCAGATAATATAGGAACAAAAGTATGTAGCAAACCTTAAAGCTATGCAGTCTTCCCTGAACTCAATTCTAGTACTCTATTCACTACACTGCCTACTTTAAGCCAGCCTGAATTAAGAGAGTCTTACTGTTTTATGGAAAAAAAAGAGTTGTAATCTGAATGCCAGCTTTCCTGTTGAGAAGGAAGTTTTACACTGAAATTTCACCATGATTTGCTTGATGTTAAAGGAGTCAGTGGTGCAGAGGGAAGAAGATTACTCTTGGAATGACATGATGTGTCTTTGAACCTAGATGTGTCACATGCAGGTTGAATACAAGCCATTTCTCAGCCTTAGTTTTCTCTTCTTCCTGATAGATAAAATAACAACAGTGCCTATGTACACATTTGCACATGTACAAAGTGATATCCAGTTACCTATGTCAGTATTGGTAAAAGAAAACACAAAGGCATGACATAAATAGGACTATTACTTTTTCATAATGAGCTGTGACATTTTGTGATTCTATGGATATGTGTTTATAGCCAGTAAGTATATTGCTTATTTGTGTCCTGATGACTTGGACCAGTAGTTTGTATTTTGAGCTTTAAAAAATTTAACTAAAAGAACCGCAAGTGTAAGAAATCTTTTGCTGTTTTATAACCCCAACAGAAATAGCTTGTATTCGACCTACATGAGACAAATCTAGGTTCAAATATAGCAATTACTAAAAATAAAAACAAACAAACAACTTTTCATTTACTCACTTAGTCAATAACCATTCTTAAACACTTCCTAAATGCCAGGCCCTATGTCAAGTGCTGGGATACAAAAAAAGGAAGAAAAAAAAACAAAACCCCAAATAAAAGGGTTTCTCCTTTCAATAAGCTCACAGTCTAAGGAGGGAAACATGTAAACAAATATGTTCACACAAGATATAGAAAGGTAAATTATGTGGGGTTTTAAAATTGCCTAACCTACAATAAAAGAAACTGAGGCAGAGCTCTGAGCCAATTTACTTCATTAAAGGTGCCATTGCCCCCTCTAATGAAGTAGAATTTAGATCTTTTTCATGATCTGAGATACCTCCTTTCTCTAGGGTTTTAGTTTTATAGTGCTTGATGCTCACAGGATAAAGGCACAGCAAACTAGCATACAGACTCTCATTGGCTGATAGACTTTACCCTTGATCCCCCAGGAAGGTCTACACAAAATACAGAATCCCATTGGTTGACAAAGGGGCTAATAAGCAGACCCTGACAGACTATTTTTGATGAGGTATGGGCTCTGGGAGGCCCCTTAAGCTCTCCTTGAATCTCTGAGGTGAAGGCTCTGGGAAACCCCCTTGAACTCTGATGAAATCGTCCCATTTGATGAGGCATTTACATGAAGCCATAAGCCTTACTTTGGGGCTGGGCCCAGATATCTTTTACTAGCCTAGCCCTCCATTGTCCATCTACTTCCCACCCTTGAGCCTATCAAAATATCAATCTACCCTTGCACTAGCCCACCACTGTCTGTATTCCCCAGGTAGCCTCTAGCAATCTCCCACCCTTAATCACTCACTGACCTCATCAGACTTCTCCTGAAAAACTCTCCCATAACTCCTCCTCTAGACCACCCCTAGATTCCTCCCACAGCCTTTTATATATAAGACCCCATCTTGTCTCCAAGTGTGAGAACGCCATACAATGACCTAGCACAGACTTACTCTACGTCTAATAGAAGCGAACTTTTAATAAACTTTACTTTTCTTTGGCTGAGAAGACTTGAGTTAAATTAATTCAGCAGGACCTGGCATATTGGTATTTTGGGGTCTCCAGAGAAATCCTTACCCTCTTTATGGGTAGTCTCTTCAGAACAAGAGCTGATATACAACTGTCAAAACAACTACATAGGTAGAAGGGCCAGTAGAAGGGCAGAGTAGAGGCTGGCAATGAGGGTCCCTCAATGACCAAATGCTTATGGTCATCTCCCCATGTTGGGCAACAGAAGGATGATGAGGGACCTATGGGCAACAAAAATATCTATCATAACAAGGAAAGATGGATGGAAGTCCTTTCCTTAGCTTCCTATCATTAAGCAAGTGAACTTAAATCTGTAGTTCACAGCTCTGAGGCCTACTATCAACACTTATAATCACCACCCCTATGGAATCTTATCAGGCTGATTAATACCTAGTGGAATAAAATAGAGGTCCAATAAAATAGACATTCAATAACTCAGGGGTCCAATTAATCATATATCACAACTGGAGATAACCAACAGAGAGAAAGCACTAGTATTAAGGGGAGTTGAGAAAGACTTCTTATAGTAGGTAGGATTTTAGCAGGGACTTAAGGGAAGGCGGGGTAGAAAAAGAAAAAAGATAAGGAGGGAAATATTTTTAGACATGTCCTATTCACTTCACTGAATTTCAAAGTTATGTTGAGATTTTCCATTTTTTCCCATCATCTCAACCATCAATTCCTTCTTCCACCAAAAATAACCCAACTTTTATTTATTTTGCATATAGGTATTAGGGCAGTTAGGTGGCACAGTGAGTAGAGTACCCTGCTTGGCGTTAGGAAGACAAGTCTCCCTGAGTTCAAATCTGGCCTCAGTCACTTGCTAGTTGGGTGATTTGGGGCAAGTCATTTAACTCTGAGCTGGAAAAGTACTCCAGTATCTTTTCCAAGAAAACCTGAGATGGGGTCACAAAGAGTTGGACATGACTGAAATTACTGGACAACAACAACAAAACAGAAATCAGGGCAGGTAGGTAGCACAGTGGATAAAGTGCTAGGCCTGGAGTCAGGAGGATTAATTTTCCTGAGTCCAAATTCAGCCTCAGATACTTATTAGCACTGTGACCCTGGGCAAGTCACTCAACCCTGTTTGCCTTAATTTCCTCATCTATAAAATGATCTGGAGAAGGAAATGGCCACCCACTCTAGTACCTTTTTCAAAACCCCGCATGGGATCATGAATAGTTATATGTTACTTAAAAAAGCCTGAATAACTATAAAATATATATAATTATGAACATCTTTCTTCTTTCAATATAATGTAAACTTTTGAGGGACAAGGACTTTTCCACTTTTGTCTTCATTTCCCTAGCACCAGGCACATAGTTGTTGATTAAGAAAAGCTTGTATATTGAATGAAAAGGAACATCCTCTCAAGCCTGAAATACTTTGAATTCTCAGTGTTAACTCCTTTAAAAAGGCCTTTCTTGATTTCCCCAGTTGTTTTATATATTGAATATACTTTAAATTAATTATCTGGAAACATGTGGTAACCTGTCCCTCCCCAAGTAGGATCTAAGCTCCTTAAGAGCAGAGGCACGGGTTCATGTTTTTTCATATTTGTCTTTTTATCTCCAATACCCTAGAACATTGTAAGTACTTTTTTTTTTTAATTCATGTCATTTGTCCCGTGTTCTGTAGGAAATAGAATCAGGAAGAGTGTCTCAAATTCTAACCTTGCCTTAGACTTGCACAATCATCCAGCATAACCTAACCTTTACAATTTTGAACAAAAAAAAGGCTTGCATTTAATTCTGATCACATATATGAAAACACATTCAGATTTCAAGAACATGGCATATTGCAAAAAAAAAAAAGATGAGGAATGAAATAACTCTAGCTTCCACATTTTCACAAAATTAAACATTAGTAGATTATCCTTAGAAGAGAAAGGAGCCTAGATGGAAAAAGGCATATATACATATATTTTTTATAGGAGAGCAAGTTCACAGATAACTAGGAAAAAGCCCAATTGTGAGCTATGTCCTAATGAAAAAGTCCTTGACATCATTAGCAATGTTGAAAAATGGCACTCAGAGTCTGGTATAAGGGTAGAATTAGATAATGAGATAAGGCCTTCACCCTAAAGAAAAAAGCATAGTTCTAAGCATTCCTTAGACTATCTTTGAAAAGAATTGGGGAAATAATGGTTAGGTCAGCCACAGTTCTGTTCTGCCTTTGCAATTTACATTCTAACTTTTATCACTTACTCTGTCTACACAGTTAGTCTCTTTTTCTCATTCCCTTTTTACTTAGTTAACAAGCATTTATTTTGCTAATTTGCTCAGTGTGCAATCTAGGGGTAATTAGCAGAGGAGACTTTTAAAATAGGGTGCACATTTTTTTGGTGAATACTCCTCACAGGGGCAATTAATACAGATTCTACATAACCTAGTGAAACTCAGAAAAGAACTAAGAATAAAGAAGGTCTTTATTTCACCTCTGACCTCACCTCTTGTTCTCAGAATTAGAGTTGAGGTGGCTAAGAGGAATGTTTTAGAAACAATAATCTGTTTTCATAAAAGTATCCCCACTAAATGTTAATTCAGCACTTATGCTTTTCAAAATCATAATTAATGGAGTAAAGCACATAAATCTTATCCATTAAGATATACCACCTCATCAGAAGCTTTGATATCCAATTCAGTTCTTCCATTAATCGCTATGCATATAATGCTAATAATTCAATCTCCTCTGCTATATTATAAAGATATTAGATCTTATTTCCTTCATATATTTATGACAAGCATTATCAAATGAGCATTTTGAAATGACAAATTTGCAAAGTCATTTTTTAAAAGTTATCTATAAATGACACCACATTTGTGGTGTCCCTTCTCTGAACTGATAGTACATGTTGTCTCCAATGGATGACAGGTCACATGTAGTTTGCAAAGGACTTTCCTCACAACTGTGTGAAGTACAGAATGAAATTATTATCACCATTTTCATTTTATAGGCAAGATTAAGTACTTGCTAGGATTTGAACTCAGGCTGTGACTCACAATCTAGGGTTTTGTGCATTTACCATAATGTCTATATACTACAATAAAGTTGGCAAATAATCACATATTGTTTGTTACTGGTTTTAAGGGGAAAGAACTTTTACAGAATACTTAAAGAATAGTAAGTACATACCAAAGTTAAATGTGACTGTTAGGTCCTTCCTCCTACCAAACTTGTCCACAGATCTGGCTTCTGGGGATAGGACTACCCAGTTTAGCCTATTATACTTCCATGTATTATCAGTTACTTCCCATGGAAAAGAAAAAAAAATAGTATACTATCACAACATCCCTTAGCCCAGGGGTTCCCAATCATTTTCAGGCTCTACAACTCTTGGTTTTTCAATGTCTTCCCTTACCTCCTACTCAACACAAATGAAAATAAATTCTAGGTTACTGTGCATGTGTACACATAAAGAGAACAAATTAATTCATTTTTCTAGTTCAAAAATACACCAAAATTTTTGTAGGTTAATAGATTAGAAATCAATTTGGAATTTCTAGAACATTTCAACATGATAACATAGGTTACCTAATACCTCACTGACAAGTTTCTTGTACTCCCAGGGCATACATGGATCCCAGGATGGGAATCCTGTGTAGTGTATACCTGGAAATGAATTTGCCTCAGACTGTCTGGCATGGTGGCAACAAACACAGTCAGCTTGAGTGAATACAGATATATTCTTATTTTCTCCTATTTTTTGCCATCCCTAAACAATGGGAGTCGTTCACCTACCCTACCTGATTTAAAGTCTGAAAACTCTTAAGCACTTCTTTTCCTTCTTCACATATGGCACAATGCATATATATGGTATGCGTCATTAAAGTAACAGAATTAATTTTTAAAAGTAAAATAAATAGGGGCGGCTAGGTGGCGCAGTGAGTAGAGCACCGGCCCTGGAGTCAGAAGGACCTGAGTTCGGATCCGACCTCAGACACTTAACACACACAAACAAAAACCTAGTCTTGTGACCTTGGGCAGGTTACTTAACCCCAATTGCCCTCCAAAAAAAAAAAAAAGTAAAATAAATATCAGAACTTACATAGGATATAAGTGTGTGTATGTATACACATGCACATACACACACAACATTCAAATTCTTAGAAATCACATTAAGAAGTGATCAATTTATTACCAAAATATTTCTATTTCCCAATGTATACATATAAGGCAGATGGCTAAGTAATTTGTTTTTAAGTACAGAATCCTTTAGAATCTGCAGTCATGCTTATTTGAATGAAGTCTATGATTTTGAATGGGACAAATGATTAGAAGAAATTGGAGATGGGTAAATTAATATTTGTTAAAGCAATACTGTTTTCTTTTTAAAGTTAAAAAAAAGATGTGGAACTTTCAGGAACATTTGTCAAGAGGCTAAAACTTGAACTTTTAGTTTTAATTATGCTTCCTTTTTAGGTTTATGTACTATAATTAAACCATTCTTTTTTTAAAATTAAAAGTTTTGAACTTAATAAGATGAATCACACAAATCACACAAATCGCATAGTATGTAAATTGCAGTTGATTTGTTGATCTGCCTCCTCAGAGAAATTTTTACACTGTAAATTCTCCAGAAAGATAAATTCATAGGTATGGACCAACAGTGTGTGCTGTATACATATGTATACACATATACAGTACATACAAATGTATGTAAATTATGTAATTAAACTTTACAAGGTGGATAGAGAACTGACCTCAAGATGAGGAATATCTGGGTTCAGATTTTACTTCTCTAACATCTAGGTCCCAGTGCTCTAGGCAACTTTCTAATATGTAAGTTACATAGAAGGTGTCAACTTGTATTAGTAGAGGGCATTTCTTCACCTGGGAGTTGCCTATACAAATAAAATCAGAGGTCCAGTCCCTACGCCTATCAATTATTTAAATATTTGTTATTTCACTGGTTGGGCATCATTAGTATAGGATCTGTAAGGAGAGATCATAAACCTCCATGGCTTAGTAGAATACTTGCTTTTACTGAAACAAACACAAAAAATTACCTGGCAGACAACTTTCTGGTGTTGAATTTCTCCAATCTTAGCTGTGTTGGTCCGTAATCAACAGACATACATAAAATCCAGAGTTGGATTTGCACTGGAAACTGTTTCAGTGTAATAATATCTGACAAAATTTCTGTTCCAGCATAATTTTTGGGAAAGTAGTGTAGCTCTGGTAGAGGTGTTTAGAGCTGTGCCCCCTAAATAAATATCCCAATAACTATAATTACTGTCTCCTACCAAACCTTTTGAGTGGCTAAGATGTATTACTCAGTTTGATGTATATGACAGCAGAAGGACACACCACAGTTGCAAATCAATAAGACTGACAATTGGCCTAGTGAAATACACAAGGCACTAATCAGAATGCTCTCTGTTGTTATTGAATTTGATCTATGACTGTGATTAATTGTCTTTGAAATTTTGATCAAAATTGATCTGTCCAATTTTCTAGCTCTGGCTCCATAAGTCAAATATCACCCTGAAATTACACAAATCAATTTAGTCTGGGTTTCTGTAAAAATGAAAGGGAAAGAGAGACAGAGGTAATTTTTGCATTGTCAGTGACTGATTGTTTTTCTGATTTCACAGTTTTCGTAAAGACAGAAGAGGTCTTACCGTAGCTGTCATAGGCGTCTTCACTTGTTCCATGACCATAGTCATAATATTCAGGCACACTGTAATAGATTCAGAGAGCAATCAATGTAACTGGGATCAGAAGGTTTCCCAGAACAGCTCAGATAGGAGATAAAGTTAAAATGTGTGATAGGATAATATCTCAGTACATTCTAGGCATGAAACATGATCCTTGAGGAAAAAAAACCTGTAATAAAAGTAGAAGTTATTGACAAGTAGTGCCATGATTTTCTCATACTATTTCACTCTTCCTTTCATCTCTCCCTACATCTTTATCTCCATCCTCCAATTTTATAAATCAAACTTCTCCTAAAACCTGAGCACAATTCTTTAAAAGTGTGTCAGGAGGATGGTTATAAAAGGTCCATTCCCAAGAAAAAAGAGCTAAGAGATGACAATGTGGTCAATCATGCATGATTGTTAATACTGTTTCCTTAAGAAATGTGCATCCATCTTATTCTTACCTTCAAATACTGAGATAATATTTATACTTCCCTCTTGATTTTCCAGATGATGTCTATCTACTTCCCAACCATACAAGTTATTTCCTTTCATTCAGAATTTTGTCAGAGGCTTCCATATTTCAATGACTCTGCCATAAATGTCTTTCTAAAAAAAAAAATTCTTTTGCTGCTTATAGAAGCATCATACCAATGGCATACCTTTTGGAATATTGGTATAAAATAAGGGAATATCTTTCCACTTGGCATAATGTTTCACTAATGAGCCCATCTCTGAATTATTTTATGTGGGAAATAGGAAATTATCCAAGCATTGAGATGTACATTATAAGAATTCTCAGAGATGTCTGCTCACTTACTTAGGTCTAGTAAAACTTAGGTCCGCTCTTACTTAGGTCTAATAAAACTATAGTCCTAAGAAAACTCCAAAATATGCTACTATGCATGAGTTTATTTTATAAATTAAAATTATTTCCTCTACATACATATGAGCATGGTGGGGATTTCCATATATAAGTGCTCCTAATAGGAAACAAAGAATGGCTCAATGGTAAATATCAAACTCTTTAGAAGGGCTGGGAGTGGGAATGGGAGTAAGAAACGGTAAAGAAATAAAAGGGAAATTGAGGGGCCTGGAATCAAACTCATTCATCTCAATCATGATTGTCATTACCACTCCCAGACAATCAAACAGTCCCTTTAATGTCTTATAATTTAAATCTTAGGGATGTTTAAGAGAGGGAAAAAAATGTGGGAGGGAATGAGGATTATAAAAGAATGGGAAAACTAAAGAAATAAGTAGAGATACAGATATCAAAAATAGTAGAATCTCTGGAAGAAGAGCATCCTGAAGATCAGGCTAATTTTTTTTTTAATGACAGGAAATGCTATTCCAATTAATTCAGCAAACATTCACTAAGTGCCAACTACAGGAGGCATCTCTGATAATCATTGGAGATATAAACATAAAACAGTCCCTAATCTTAAAGGGTTTACAAAATCCTAGGCATGGTGGGGAGAAAACATGGACACAGATGAGTATAGTACAATGAAAATTGATTAGATAAGAGAAGATTAATTAGAAGGGGAGGGGAGTAGAAATAAATGAAAGGAACAGGGAAAGCTTAATAAAGGAGGTGACTCCTGAATTGAACTTTGAAGACAAGGATTGTAAGAGGTAGAAATGAGAAGGGAATACACTCTAGGAAGAGGGAATGGATTGTACAGATGCAGAGAGACTGGAGTGGAAGTGTCTTGAGTTTCTTAGCAGTTAATCTGATTAGGATGCAGAATCCATAAAAGGGATTAGTATGAAATAGGGTGGGAAAAGTGGATGAAATCCAGATTGCAAATTACCTTAAATGAGATTTTATTTCATCCAAAATCTAGCATTGGAGACTAACAGCAAAGAAAAGTACTTACTAAAAGGACTTACTAGCCTCCTTCCTTCATGCAGATATACCAAAACTATCTGAGGCAGGGCAGTCAATCAATTAACAATCCACAAACATTTATTAAATGCCTAATATGTGTTAAGCACTATATTAGGCCCCAAGAATACAAATACAAAGAATGAAACAATCCCTATTTTCAAGCAGCTCAATACTATATCAAGGGAAATTCTGCTGTTGCTGTGATTTTACAGTTGTGTCCAACTCTCTGTGACCCATTTGGGATTTTCTTGGCAAAGATACTGGAGTGGTTCATCATTTACTTCTCCAGCTCAGGTTATAGATGAGGAAACTGAGGTAAATAGGATTAAGTGACTTGCCCAGGGTCACACAGGTAGTAAGTATATGAAACCAAATGTGAACTCAGGTCCTTCTGATTTCAGGGTTGGAGCTTTATCTACTTTATCTACCTAGCTGCAGAGAAACAGCAGGTATGTATGTAAGTATCTATAAATACATATAAAGAGAATAAATACCAGGTAGCTAAATATAAAATTGTTAAGGAAGAAGAATCCTAGTAATTTGGGTCAATGAATTACCATATTTTTACAAAGGTTCAATGACTAAAATATAGTAAAGACCTGAACTAGGAGTTCCCCTTTTCCTTCTGCAACTCATATGAAGAATCTAACTCCACTTAGATTAAACACCATAAAGTAATACATTATTGAGAGACTTATTTTATCAATCAGTTGAAAAGATGGCCCAGATGTGGCATGCATAGGACTTCGGCAATGTGATTAGGTATGAGCAGTTCTGTTTTATAATTTTTTTAATGGGAGTAAGGAGAAGATATTGGAGCTGTCAGTAACTTCCCTCCTCTTTTTACACAATCACAGTCTCATTGCAAATGAGTCTCCATCTGTTTTCCTAAAGCATAGTATATAAGCTATCATCACTTGGTCATGCATACTGGAATAAATTCCATAAACAAATACAAACCAGCAGCAAAGAGAAAAAGAAAATGTGTAGTCATTAGTACTAGAAGAGGTTTTAGAAATAATCTAATCTGTTTCCTCACTGTAAAGATAAGAGAATTAAGGTAAAGAGAAGGAAGTGAATTTTTTAAGGAGATAGTTGAAAGCATTGTTATTCAGTCATTTCAAAGTCTTTGTGACCCTATTTAGGGTTTTCTTGGCAAAGACACTGGAGTGGTTTTCCATTCCCTTCTCCAACTCATTTTACAGATGAGGAACTGAGGCAAAGAGGGTTAAGTCCTTTGCCCAGGGCCACAGTGATAATAAGTGTCTCAGGCTAAATTTGAGCTCAGGAAGATGTGTCTGCCTGGTTGCTAGCCCAGTGCTCGATCCACTGTGCCAACTAGCTGCCCAAGGTCATGGAGTAGGAACTATAAACTAGCAGAAATAGAATTTGAAGTCAGTCCTCCTGACTCCAAATTTACATTTTCAAGAGATGTTTTAGGTTTGTTTTCGCTTACAATTTAAACTTTAGTGGATAAAAGAGTCAGGATAGGATGAAATAGGGATGGATATGTATAAAAAGTGCCTTTGTACATAAATCATAATGGATGGCTTCAACCTCCAAAAAGAGTAATTTTTATATAAGGATAAGGATTAGACCCATGATGTCACTGACGTAGGCAACTCCTGGATGAATAAACTCTATACTAATGCTGGTCACCACCTTTTTTACAATTTAGTGTTTTAAAGAATTACCTGGAGTACTTAGAGAATAAATGATTTGTCCAGGACCATATAGCTAGCATATACACTTAAGACAATACACCTGAACCCAAACTTCCTGATTTTGATGGTAGGTCTCTATCCACTATACTAGACTCTTTCTCTGATTTCTGTATAGGTGTCAGTGATATTCAGAACATCATTAGACGTGATATACAAGTACTTTATATGAGTGATGTAGCTTATGTTCATGAAGAGAACAAAGAAAACAGAGGAAAAAACTGAGAAGTGTCAGTTGACATCAAAGAACAATGGATTTAAGTTTGACTTCCTCTAGAACTTTCTGTGTTGTAATTTACTCATCTGTAGCAGTCAATAAGTAGAATCACTACTTAAAAGTCTATCACTTATGTTTAATCCAGAGTCTATTCACAACCCCTCAGTGAATCTCAAATGCATAATTATTGATGAGCAATATTTCATTATGATGTAAAAAGTTATATACAGAGTATACTGTAGGATCATAGCTTTAGATTTAAAAGAGATCTCACAAGAAACTTAGTCTTACTAATGCTCAGTGGGATCCACAGAGCTTAGATGACTCTCTCAAGGTCATTTCCCATAGGTAGCAAGTACAAAAATGGTATCTGAACACAAGTCCTCTAACTCAACATGCTCTGTTATATTTAATTTTCTTGAACACTGTCACCTACCTAAAATCAGGACCTACTATGTTAAAAGTTGAGACTCATTAAACTACGTTCACCAGCAAATAAAGAAAAATTGCAAGATATTTTGGAGGTATAAAATGATGTCTTAAGTATTAGCTGCATAAGCCACAATGGAAACCAGACTCCAGGGTAGTATATAATTGATATGAGATCTATTCAACTGGGATCAATCTGAGACCAGAGTTGAAACATTAGAAAATAAAATCAGAGTTGATTATAAAATTTGTTTCCTCAGTTGGGCATTTTCACTTTACATTTACCTTCTTAAGTTATCACTGTGGTGCAGAATTAAGTAGGAATAAATTCAGGAGAGATGAATTAGGATGAAATTAGTAGTCTAGGAAGCCCAAAATATTATGTTCACCCCAATCAAGTTCTTCTTTAAAAAAAAACTAATTCCCAGTGAGTCTATCTTCAGCATTATAATGGTGCTTACATTTATATAATGATTCACATACAATCTATCGCCTGGCATTCAGAGAAATCACATAGCACACCTTCACAAAGTGGCTAATCAATTTAGCAAAGTATTTTACTGCTATATATTAAATCATCATTATATCTCAGTGAAAATTGGCAGTATTACAAATGGCAATATTAAGATATAGATTATATATACAAATCAATTTTATGAAATTCATTGGGGAGGGAGGGTGCAGGAAGATGATTAAATATATTAAAGTAACTACTTATTTTATCTATATAATGATTGAATCGTGGGGTGAAATGAGATTTCAGAACATTTAATTCAAGTCCCTCATTTTACAGGAGAAGAAATCAAGTCCCAGAGAAATTCATTGATTGGACCAAGATCACACAAATATAGCTGATAGCAGTATTTATTCTCCTAACTTCATTTTCCATATTCTGCTTCCCTATGCTAGATTCCCAGTGAAATATGAAACAAACAAAAAAACATTTTACAGTTTTTCATGGTACAAAGACAGCTAGAAACCAGAAGCTGTGGCCCAAAACCCATATTAAAAATGGGGCTAGAGATCCCCAAATTCCAATGCAAATGTTCATTTTGGATTGTTTAATGGTGTCACTTATTTTGGCCTCTATCTGACATAGAAAACAAGGAAAGGATAAAGCTAGAGTTTATGTTTAAGTCTACTCTTTTGTTCATATATTTTTAATATTGAGTACTGATAAATGCAATAGAGTTCTATTTCCTCAGCTAATTTTCAACATTTTAAAGTATCAGCTTGTTATTTTGCAATAAATACAATACCAGTTATTGCTTTTTTAACACGTAGTAACACAATGATGAATTCATTTATTGAATTAAAATGCATTATACATACACACACAAACACACACACACACACACACACACTATATGCACAGGCTTTGTTGATGTTCAAATCTAGTTTGTTAATACAAGACTAGGCTTGAAAACTTTAGTAACAACAGAAGAGTTAAATAAAAACACAAAGGGTTCCATGGATAAGGAAATGCTAAGTGAATTCTATAGATCATAAATGTTATCAGTTCTGAGAACACTGAAATTAGCCCAGGATTGAAGTGTTTAGGGAAAGATTCATTTAGGAGACAGAGTCTAAAGTGGGTCTGGGTGAGTAAACAGGATTTAGATAACTGGTTAAAAAGAGGAAGAGGGTAGTCTAGGTAGGCAAAATAGCATCATCTTAGAAGAAAACAATATGTTCACATGATGTTTATTCTTCCTCTGGCTCTACTGCAGACTTTCCCCAACAAACGACAACAGTTTTCTCATCCTCCTTGTTTGAATATAGGTCTTCCTAATTCTGAAACTTGACCTTATATTCACTATGCCTTTTTTTAGGTAGAGAGAATGGAAATGAAATAAGCATTTATATAGCACTCACTATGTGCCAGGCACTGTGCTAAGTATGTTTTATAAATAATATCTCATTTAATCCTCATAACAACCCTGAGGTGTGCACTATTATTTTTAACATTTAAGGAAACTGAGGAAAATAAAGGTTAAATAACTTACCTAAGTAACAAGGCTAGTAAGTGTTTGAGGCTGGATTTGAACTTAGGTATTCCTGATTCCAAAGCTAGTACTCTATACGCTGTACCAACAATTACCTCTGCTGTTGTACCAGCTGCCTCTCTTAGGAAGTTTATTCTAGCAACATCTTGGGTGGGGCGGGGGGAAGAAATACTACAAAGCTTTCCTATAAAACTTTTCCCCTATAAGATTTAGCTATTAGTAAAGTAATAGACATTTAATATATTGCTTTTGTTGCTATTTCCTCAATGTTTTATCCTTTGTGTTTCTCCCTGGAGTTTTATGAGTGGCATAAATCCAGTCAGAGGTAATAAATTTTTGTACTAAGATGATAATGAGTTACAAATAGATGAGGAATATGTTGAAGGAAAAATCAATTAGTGAAAGATTACTTCAATGTTTTTAGCATGGTGAGCAGCTAAAAGGTAGTACCAATGAAAGAAATGGGGTGATTCATTTAGGACACATATTCTGTTATGACTCATTCATTTTGAATTCATGAAAAAGTCTGAATTACAAAAAATACATTTTGCAACAACTATAAGGTATAATGAAAGGAATCCTGGGCCTGAAGTCAGAAAACTTGGATTTGCTTCTTATGTGACTATGAACAAGTCACAGAATTGAACTCTTGAGCTCAGTTTCCTCATGCATTAAAAAAGATATCCATTCCACAGTGGTTAGAAAAGTAGTTTCAGAATCAGGAAGATTCTTTCTCCAATTGAATCCCCTGGCACAAAATGTTTATGTGACCATGGTCAAGTGATTTAATCCTTCAGTACTCTAAGCAAGTAAATAAAGTTTTAAATTATGAAACAATTCCATATTTGCTTTGGTAAAGCAAGTTCTCTTATTGAAAATTCTATATAGCTATGAAATTATAGATCTAAAAATGGGGCATAATCATATTTATATGACTTTACACAACAGAATATGCAAAAAATAGTATAGTGTAAACTCTCAAGGACTACATACAGTTATTATTACAGTAGGTATATAAGAATACTTTGTTATTAGTATATCAATGATTTGTGGATAAATGGGAATTATTATTGTTTTCTTAAATATATGTATGTATAAATAACATATGTATACATGGATGTATATATGTATGTATAACATACATACAAACACACGTATACATAAATACACACATATATTTATTAGACCTGTGAGTGTTTTGGCATAAGAAACTCCCAAATGAGGAAACTGCCTCTGATCACATTAGCACCTTCTTTGCAAATTATAGGTCCAAAGAAAGAGTTCACAATTTGGGGTCAATAGGCCTCCTCAGGGCATTTGTCAATAAATACCATCAGGTCTGTGAATATGGATGGAAAAAAATTTATGTTGACCTCAAGGTGAAACTTCATATTTTCTTCAATAAAAACTGTAAATAAACTTTCTAGGAAGGGGTCTATATAGTCTGCCAAAGGAATCCATGATGCAAAAAAAGGGTTAAGAACTTCAGTCTCAGAGAGGAACTTAGAAAACTAAAAAGTTAAGTGACATATGGTTACATAAGCAGTAGGTATGAGAGGCAAGTCTTGAATCCATTTTCTTAGATCTTAGGTTAGTTCTCATCTTAAATTATACCATGTTCTTCCCTGTTCCCCAAAAAATTCAGTTTGCAATGCTAATTTTAACTACATTTGAAGACTGAATTTGCCAATCAAAAACAATCTCTCTGTGTGATGTCATGGGAGTGGTTTACTATTGGATTGAATGTGGAAAAGATGATAGTTGTTGAGTCATGTCTGACTCTGTTTACAGTTTTCAGTGATGTAGCAGTTTTATTTTTGGAGTTTAGCAGATTTCACTCATAGCTGACTAGCTTCTACTACCAATGTTTCATTTACTTCTCTGAAATAGTGATTTACTAAGCCATTTCCCTGTGGTCTACACTCTTAGCTACTGTTCCAAAACTTTTTTGTTATTTCAATATATTAATAAGTGATACACAATTATATAAGAATAACTGCCTACCTTTATCCCAGATTAGTAGTAGAAGCTAGGGAGTGGTTTATTATTGAACTGAATGCAAAAAAGATGACAGTTGTTGTTGTCAAGTCATCTCCAACTCCTCATGATCCTATGGGCCATACTGTCCTTGGGGTTTTCTTGGAAAAGACACTGGAGTGTTCACCATTTCTTTCTCCAGTAGATTAAGAGGGTAACACAGGTAGGAAGTGTCTGAATGTAGATTTAAGATCAGGTCTTCCTGACTTCAGGCCCAGTGCTCTCACTACTGAGTAATCTAGATGACTTAATCACCAAATGGCTTTGAATACCATACCTTTTCATTCATGCCAACAGTGGTAACTCTCAGTGAAGTCATAGGCAAGCCACATTTTAAAAAAATCTGCTAGTTTTATTTTTTTAACACAATAGATCTTTTTTTACATTCAATTTTTACTAATTTCTCCTCTGATTTTCAAAATTTTAATTTTGGTGTTTAAAAGGAAAATTTTAATGTGTTGTTCTTTTAAAATTTTATTTCATTATCAAGTTGCAAGGCCAATTTGTTGATCTGTTCTTTCTTTTATAGTTGTATGCACTTAAAGATTTAAATTTTATCCTAAATACTGCATTGACCGCATCTTACAAACTTGTATATGTAGTCTCATTGTTACTGTTTTTTTTTTTACAAAAGTATTATTTTTATGATTTATCCCCTGACCCATTTATTCTTTAGGATTAGATTAGTTTCAAATTAATCTTTAATTTGCTATTCAAAGACTCTTTATTGGATGTAATTTTTATTGCATTATGCTTGGGGGAAAAGATGCATTTATTCTTTCTGCTTTTCTGTATATGTTAGGATTTTATTCCCTAGCACATAACTAGTTTTTGTGCTTTCATGCATAGCTGAGAATGAAGTATAATACTTTCTATTCTAACTTAATATTCTTTAGAAGTTTATCATATCTAACTTTTCTAAAATTGTTTTCATCTGTTTAATTTCTTTCTCATTTGCTCTATGATTAGGTTTTTCTAAGTTTGAGAGGAGTAAATTGAGATTCTCCACCGTTTTAGTTCTATTGTTTATTTTTTTCTGTAATTCATCTGACTTTTCTTCCAAGAATTTGGATGCTGTTCAGTTTTGATATTGATATTTAATTGTTGTCTATGGTATGTTTTAGTTAAATGTAGTTTCTTTTAATTAGGAGAGTTTTTACTTTGTCTAGATCATGATTGCTACCCCTGCCTTTTTAACTTCAGCTGATGAATAAAAGGTTCTGATCCAGCCCATTATTTTAAATTTGTATGAATTTTTCTGTTTCAAGCATGTTTATTGTAAACAACATATTGTTGGATCCTGGTTTCTAATGAATTTAGTTATCCTATTTCATGTTTTGGGTAAGTAAATCCCATTCACATTTATAGTGCTAATTATATATTTCCTTTCATCCATTTGTCATATATTTATCCTTTTTTCAAAATCACCCTGTCCCCTCCTCAACAGTCTGCTTTAGTTTTAAGCACTGCTTCCCTTAATCTATTCTCCCTCTTATCTCCCCTCACCCCTTTCTCTTAACCCCTTTCCTTATGCCTTCCCTGAGGGATATCTAGGGTTAGAAGGCACAACCTGGTAAAGGATTCAGCAAGAGAAGCATAGGAGTAGTCATGTAGAAGAAGAGCCATGAGAAATTGGTTTCCAAAAATTTAGAGAAAAAAGTATCTAGAAGGAAAGAATGATCAGCAGTGTCAAAGGCTGTGGAGAGGTCAAGGAAAATGAGGATGTAGAAAAGACCATTGGATTTGGTAATTAAGAAACTTTAGTGACTTTGGAGAGGGCAATCAGTTTTGGTAGGTTCTTCCTTCCTTCCTTCTTTCCTTCCTTCCTTCCTTCCTTCCTTCCTTCCTTCCTTCCTTCCTTCCTTCCTTCCTTCCTTCCTTCTTTCATTGATTAGTTATTTAAGGCATGGAATGGGAGTCTGGAGAATGTAAAGACCTCTCTTGGAGGATGTTAGGTATCTTATTTCAGGGAAAACTATAATAATGGGTAAGAGATGGGTTTTGGAAAAAGAGTGGCACATTCAAAGATTTTGTTGTGTTTAAATCTAGTTTCAGTTGGCAAGCATATGGTACAGAGGCTCTTTGATTGACCGTGTATACATTCCAAAAAGCTTGTTAAATTTAGCTACTGGGCATGTGTGTGTGTGTGTGTGTGTGTGTGTGTGTGTGTGTGTGTGTGTGTGTGTGGTACCTCATTTGCTATAGGGAAACCTCAATATTTCTTTTACCCCTGATACACATTGAAAGGAGAGGAATTTCAAATTCTGGGAATTTTGAAAAATTGGAAGAGCAAGCCATAGGAATCCAGTAGCCAGGGTTTTAGCCTAGTTATTTATTGCAGCAAACCAAGGAGCAAGTAGTGACCTTAAAGAGGACTTTCAGGATCTTAGCACAAAAAAAAAAAGTGAAGACAAGGACACATTTGGCAGAAATCCACAATCTAGATATAAATTTCATGGGACCAATACTGTGGGGGAACTTGGCTAAGAAGAACATATTCCCACAGAGACCAAGGTGCTGGGTATAGAAATGTTTGGAATTTACTCTTGGTATATATTTGAAGTAAATATCCCTTTGCTAAAGCCAACTGATGTTAAGGGATGGACCTAGCACACTTGTCACAATCCCTTAATTCTGCTCTAGCCTATTGTAGTAGAGAAGAGACATCCCACAAACTTCTCATGGTACACACTAATTATAATGGGGAGACATAGCACTGGTTTTTCAGTAGAGGGTCAGAACAAACACACTACAGATATAAACCTTGATTTCAAATAGCCATACACAGATATAAACATTGATTTAAACACACACACACACACACAGATATACACAAGTGTCACAATGTTATTTGTAGATAACTTATTCTGTTGGTAAATTTGGATTTTATAAATGGTGTCACTCAGAGCAAAAATTTCCATTAAGAAACCATGCATAATTTTCAGATCACAAGATGGCCCCCAGAAAAACAACTACTAAGTTGACTTCTAACATTGCTAAAGCAAAAGAATTTGCATGTCTATCCAAATAGTGAAATTTTATTATTCTTAGGGGAGAAACACTCTTGTACAAAAGAAAGGAGACATAGTGATTTAAAAGAAAAAGTATTCTCCTCCTGAGCAGCTGAATTTGTTTGAATTTTGATAATTGAATTGAATAAGTGAGTAGTAACTTCTGAATTCACTCTCTGATGATTAATACCTTAAGGAGATTGCAGTGAAGATTTATAAAATCAAATCTCTGTAGCTTGGTGACTTGATTAATTTCAGGTTTAGAAATGAAATACTTTGAATCATTATAAACAGGTGGCTAAAAAATACAATTATAATGCATTCCCAGCACATTGAGGAAGTGTAGAAAAGAAAAAAAATGCCAAATATTGTGATTTAGAAAGGATTTCATGTTAATATGCTAATTTCATGTTAATATTTTCTATTTCCTTTTATTCCTTATAATGACTGACATCTTGGGACTTAGTACTTCTGGCCCACCAGTATCACTACTATGTCTGTTTCCAAGCATGATTAGGGAAAAAGGAAAAGAACCTATATGTTCTAAAATGTTAATAGTAGCTTTCTTTGTGGTGCCAAAAACTAAGTTGCAGGGATACCCATCATTAGGGGAATGGCTGAATAAGTTGTGGTATAAGATTGTGATAGAGTACTACTGTGCCATAAGAATTAATGAGCACAATCATCTCAGAAATACATGGAAAGACTTGCACAAAATAATGATGAGTGAAATGAACTAAACCAATAGAACATTGTATACAGTAACATCAATATTATTTTAAGTATGACTTTGAGCAAATAAGTTATTTTGACTTTGGTAAATATAGAGGACATATGACAAAAGATGCTATCTGAATCCAGAGAAAGGACTGATAAATATAAGTATTTGTAGAATAATTATATATACATATGTATTTATAATGTGTATGTATAGATAAATCCCTGTTTGGTCTAATGGTAGCCATCTCTAGAGTGGGTGGGGAGGAAAAATAAATTTATACAATAACTTTATTATATATTTTAAAAGAATAGAAAGTTGTACCTAACAGATCTGCAATTTTTTGTGCAATCATCAATAATACTGTGTTACAGAAATGCTTATTTTATTGCATGAAGTTTTAAAAATAAATTAAATTTTAAAAAGATACAACAACAAGAAAAAAGAGTTTTGGTATAATCAAGAATTTCAAAAGTAAAAATGTTTTGGTCAAATGTATTATAATTTATTTCCCTCATTTGATGGATAATTTCTCAAATTCATTTTCTACTCATAGATTTTTAAAATATAACTATGAGAAAGTAATCAGAAATGTAAATCTGAAAAAAAAGCAAAACACAAGACCAAAAAAATTGTCCTATGGCATTTGGAATGAGGAAAATAAATCTTGTTGGCTGTTTTGATGGGAATTCAATGTCTTAATGTTAACATAATTTGGAAAGAATTACTTTGACAGGAAATTAAATTAAATTAAATCATAGCAAATTAAAAAAGTCATTTTGGGTAGCATCTTCTATTTTTTCCATTTAAAGTAAACAAGTGCTAAAAATGCATCTGTCCTAAAGAACCCATCTCTATTAGTAATATTTTATTCAGAAGAAAAAAGAAAGCCTATTTTTCTCAAATGTAAAAACCTTTTGCAGCTGAATGAAAAATCAAATTACATGTAGGATTGATTATTTTCACAGAACTCTAACAATTGAATAGACACTTAAATATTCTAGATGTAAGTACTGTAATATGTTTTCAAAGTGGCTCTGAAATAGGGTCAAGATTGTTTTTACATTTTTTTAATTTCCTTGCTCCATCCTCAATCCCCTTTTGCATTCCTGAGTGTTCCCAGACACCTCATATTGAGTTGTAAAGGAATTTTTTTCCTCCAAAATTGACTGTTCATAAATAAGTAACCAGTTTTATTTTAGATTTTGAAATAATGTCCTGCCCAAAAGAACACATCTCTTTAGAATTTCAATTTAGTCCCCTCAGCATGATAAACATTCTGGACAAATGGACCTACTTGCCGCCTCTCTCCCACGCACAAGATTTCATCTCCCAACGCTGTGCCTTTCTACAGGTTGTTTCCTATTTTAAGATGGCCCTCTCTGTCGCTAAGAATCCCTCAGTCCTTTCTAGGCTCAGCTCTGGTACCACTGTCACAGGAGGATTTTCATAATTCCTCTTCTCCCCAGTAGTTGGTGCTCTGCCTCCAGGGTTATGTGACTTGCCCAGGGTCATACAGGTAGGAAGTGTCTGAGACCAGATTTGAACTCAGGAAGATGTCTTCCTGATTCCAGGCCCAGCTCTATCTATTGTACTATCTAACTGCTCCCCAATCAGAAATAACCAAGAAATATTCAATTTAAAAGCTTTAAACCAGATGCCCATTGGTCTTTTTTTTTGTGCTATTCCCTACATGCAAACACATTTCTTCTTGCCTACAATTGCATTAAGTAGTGTTATAACTGCTCATATTCATAAATGCTATATGACAAATTAATTTCATTTTCTTAAAATATTCAGCAGCTATACAAGCTGCCTTGAGTTTTAGCTGGTGGTATTTAACTGTTGGAGGATGAAATAAATGCTGATTAAAGGTTAGAGAACTGACATATTTGTATTATATGTGGATTAAGGATCAAGATGTATGAGCCATAAGATGATCTTTAATGTAGAATTATGACAAACTCTGCAGTGATTCCCCTTTACAAAAAATAGAAACTTGCAATGCAGTGGCCAAGACTGCTAAGGAGTATACTTAATGGGTGTTACTTTTGATAAGCATGATACGACCCAAAATGATATGATAATTTATATTCTTGACATAGTCTACCTCTTTCTCTTCCCTCTTTTCCTTCTCTCTTTTCTTCTTTCCTTCTTTCCTTCTTCCCTTCTTCCCTCCTCTCTCCCTCCCCCACCTCTCTCTCTGTCCCTCTTTTTCTCTCTCTCCATCTCTTTATCTCATTCCTCTTAATTCTTCTCCCCACACCTTTCCTCTCCTTCCATCCACTTCAATTGTGTAGCCATTTCCCTTTCCGGTTTCTTCTGAATTGTCTATTTCCAACTTAGCTTGTGTGTATGCATGGCAGTGAGTGTATGTTTTTTGTTTAACTTATTCTGACCCTTAGTACATAAATGAGAGGTGAGCAATTTTACCACAAAACATTAATCTTCTTTTATTGTGTGGAATTATCATTACAACATAGCAATTATTTCCCATAAATAGGACCTTTAGTTGACTGATTAATTAGGCCCAGGGGCACATGCCATTACTAAATGATCTGTTACATGCTTTTTGTACAAACACAGAAGAGCTGTTGAACCCTGGCATGGCTCAGACGTCATTTTAACTATATGTTCATGTTTCTCTGGCTATGTCATAATTTACTAGCAGCAATCATATTTCTAGGATTATAAATATAAGTATAATTTCTCATTATTCTAATACTGAGAAGGCAGCAGACATGATGCCTGAATTCACTGTTTCAAGCTACATTACAGCTACATGCTGACACTGATTTATCTTCTTTTTCATTTAAAGCACAAGTAAAATAAATTTCTCCCATTTTGGAGAATGTTCCAAGTCTTATTTGTATGAGCTGGTTTATTACAAGGTCATAATCATGCAATAGGTTTTGTAAATTAAAATAAAGCTAATATTGCTTTATAAAGGCATTACTAGTCTATGATTCAGACCTGCCAAGACTTTTCTTTGTTAATCTGGAGAAATAAAGACAATTTGATTCAGATTCTGTCAGTGGGTAAGGGAGATTGTTAGCTAGTTCCTGTATAGAAACAGTTGAGGCTTCCTGCCAATTGTCAAATGCAGATTATTTTAAGGTATCTGCACTGACCTGTGATTGATCTTTCCCATTCTGCTTAGGCTTTGTCCTCTCCTTATCCTTTATCTCTCATTTCCCTCTCCCTGGTGGACACACTTTTCTTTCTTATCAGTTTCAGAGGAATTGATAAGCCCTTTTGATAAGCATGATATCACTTGACAATAGCTTGACAAGCATGACAGGCCCATCACACTCCCCTTTTCCCATTCCCTTTCCTGCCTCATATTCCTTTTGCTTTTCCTTTCAGCAGTTTGCCTCCATTGTCTCCCACCCTTTCCTACTCCTGTTTCACCTAATCTTATTCCTCTCTCCCTTAATCCTTGCTTCTATTTTCGTTTTTCTACTCTTTAACCACATCTCTCCTTTGTCCTTTCACTGTCTCTCCCATGTTCCATTCCTTGCTTTCTCCACTACTATATACCTCTTTTCCTTTCTTGTCCCCTCTACCTGATTTTATAGATAAAGAAACTGAAGTGTAAGAAATTAAATCATTTGTCCATTGTCACAGAAGTGGTAATGTCAGTGGAGAAGATGAGTATCCTTCCTTCCCTTCCCTTCATATCTCTCTCTCCCTCCTTCTCTCTTTAATTTACTTTGTATTATTTTTATGTGTTTTGCTTTTACTGGGTACATGTATCCCCTTTCCTCCACTTCCCAAAAAAGTGAACTCCTTGAGAGAAGGAATTTTTTTCTTTGTTTCTTTTGGTCTTTATATCACTAGAACTTAACCTAGTGCTGTATGTGTGTATATGTACATATGCATGTATGTATGTGTGTGTGTATATATACATACATGCATATATACACATATATATATGGTATTTAACAAATAACAGTATTTTAAAAAATAAATGGGGCAGTTAAGTGGAGCAGTGGATAGAATGTTGGACCTGGAGTCAAGAAGGTTCATCTCACTGAGTTCAAATATAGCCTCAGACACCTACTAGTTGTGTGACCCTAGGTAAGTCATTTAACTCTTTGCTTCAGTTTCCTCATCTGTAAAATGAGTGGAGAAGGAAATGGCAAACCATTCCAGTACCTTTGTCAAGAAAACTCCAAATGGGGTTACAAAATATCAGACACAACTAAAATATGACCAGACAACAAAATGTAATAAATATTTATTGAATTGAATACCTGCAGAAATTGGCAATTACTAAGTGAAATAAAAAGCATAAAACTCACATCATGGATGGCAGAAATGAATTCATGGGATTTAGAGTTAGGAAGAAATGTAGAAATAATTTAGCTCAAGCCCTCATATTACAAATAAAGATACTAGGCCCAGAAGGCCAAGTATGTGGACAAGATCACACACATAGGAAATAGTAGAACTAAGATTCGAACAAAAGTCTTCTGAGACCAGATTCAGCAAAAACCATTGGATTATGAATTGTACTTTGTAAAGACCCAACTAGATTTCACCTAAGTACTTAAATCAATGCTTCTCTCTTATTCATTTTTGTGGCCAGAATGCAATGTAGACATTCAAAACCAGAACCTCCAGCATACAACAGAATAAATCAAATAGTAATGAAATCATTCCTTCTATTGAGAAATATACTGGCAGACTCATTCTACTAATAGTAGAATATCTTGTAAATTCTTGATTTGCTCATGGTTTCACTGCTCAGAAAGAAAACAGTGAAGCAAATTGCTATAGTTGAAATTCTTTCTGAGAAATAAGAAGGGCCTGTTGCTGATGTAGAAATGACAGAAATCTTGGAAGAAATGTCACCTTAGAGTGAGTACATAATAGTTAAGGAAGGGAGTGCTGGCCAATGAGACTTATGCCCTAGACTTAAGGAAACAGATTGAAAAATGTTCAGAGAATGGATAGAAGAGATAGCCATGGATCATGGCTTTGAACTTTGCAAGTAAGGAAAGAAGAGAAATTGTAAGAAAAATATGTATTTTATATTTTTATTTCCTTTTTAATTTTAAAAGTAAATTCGGGGAATATTATTTATGATAACCCTGATATTTTTTAAGTGTGTCCAAAGAGATTTCTCTGATCAACACAGGTTTTATGAATATATATATATGCATATATATAAATTTATAAACAAAAATTGAAAAAGAGGTGCATAAACAAGGATAGACAGGAAAGAATGTAATGGACAATGTCAGGAAGGGCAATTCTCTTAATGAGTTGAGGGATGAAATGAATATCAAAGGGAAAAGAAAGCATTCTTTTAATCTACTTGCACAGCAAAATCAGAAAGGAAGAGCAGTTCCACTATAGTATGTATTTTTTTCTTAAAATCATTTCATTAAATCATTTTCTTCAAAATTATCTCTGATAGCCTCCTTGATGTTCCTCAAATAAGACAGTTCATCTTCTGACTCTGAGCATTTTTTACTGGTTACCCTCCAAAGAATGCTGTTTTTCATAAACTCAGCCAGGTGACTCCCCAGTCTTCTTTCAGTTTTAATTAAAATTCTATTATCTGTAGGAAGTGTTTCTCTATCCCTGCTAATTATAGAGCATCCACTTTGTTGATTATCTCCAATTTATCCTGTGTATAAATTGTAATAGTTATTTGCATACTTTCTTTCCGATTAGATTCTGAGCCCCTTAAGAGCAAGGACTTTCTTGTTTTTTCCTTTATATTCCCAGAACATAGTATAGTGCATGACACATATTAGGTCCTTAGAAATCTATCTTGACCTACTGACTTTGTTGCTGTTGTTTGTCTTCTGTTTCCAAAGAGGACCAATGACATCATGTTGGAGTAAAATAGTGGATGATAGATGTTAGCTAAACTTCAGTGTGAATTGGATTTCAGTGAGTCAGAGTTGCACAGAGTTATCAGCTTTACTCTCTCTTCCACAGTCATTAAAATCCAATGGCAGGACAAATGTCAAGATGACTGGAGATGGCCCAGGAAGTAGTGGATGACCTTGGCATCTTCATTGTCTAAGCTCTAAGTAGTCCACAGTGCCTGCTTCACCTGATTTCAAAGCTACTGGAGCAAATTGTTCTCATTCACCCATTCCTCTGGGGAAAAGTCTTCTCATGATTGGGGCAGACATCCCCTTAACTCACTGATGCATTTAAGGCCCCTCAGTTGCCCTCAACCTGGTTTAGCCCATCAATGACTTTACTGGGGTGTGGCCACTTCACATGCTACTACTTCTTGAAGCCACAGGTGAGATTTGGGTGATATATGGACACCAAAGGTAGCCCTGAAAAAGGCTCAGCAAACCCTCACACCAAAAGTGCTAATCCTCCCTGAACACTCCATTGACTGACTGAATTTATATCATGTTGATATTTTGTTTCAGTATAAAATATGAAATATCCATGTCCTCAAATTGAATTCCCTCAAATACACAATCTTCAAAGCAGTGAGTGAAAGGGTAATTGCAACTGCTAATATAATCAACCTTCCACTTTGGCAATCTTCTGTTTATTAAAAGCAAGGATGGTGGATTGATGCTCTATAAATTGGTACCAAAACCATCTCTACTCTTTGATCTAAATTAATTTGCTATTTAAAGTTGCCTTCATTTATTTAGTTATTGTGCAACACTCCATGCAGATCTTGCTAAATTTTAATTCTTCATGTTTGTCATTCCTTATTATGCAAAATAAAGCAATAGACTATTTCATTATCTTCATGTATATCATATTTTTAGTCATTGCCCAAACACTGGGCTCATGGGCTGTATGTAGTCACTGTTTTAAAAAATAATGCTTTGAATATTTTAGTGCAAGTATTTTTTCTCATGCTTTCTATAATCTCTATGGAGGTGGATCCAATAGTGAGATCATGTACTTAAAGCATATCAGCAAATTTTTCTCTTTTCTGACATAATTCCAAAATTTTTGTCCCAAAACGTACGACTAGTTCAGTTTTGCTTGTAGCAAATCAGTGTTGTATGATGTCTTTTGCAGAGTTCATATACATATATATATATAATTTTCCATCTTTTATTATTTTTTATAATTTGCTAAATAAGGTGATTTCCTAGAGATGCATTAATATGAACTTCTACAACCATTTGCAATTTTGAGAACTTTTAAAAATTGGATGTTAGCTTCTAGTTCTTTTTTGTCTGAGAAATCCTTTTATTTTTATATATTTTGATTATTTATCTACGGGGGAGTGGTTCTTTATCTTAAAGATTCATGTCAATTATTCATACTTTTTAAATGTTAAGCTATTTTTTAGATTTTACATAGCAAACATTTCTAGTCTACATTTTTTCTTATTCTCTCCTGATTTTACCATGAATCACCTTTTTATTTCTTGATAATAAAAGTAGTTTGTCTTTATAGTCTTTGAATCATGACTGGTTACAAATTTATCACCTCTATACAGCAGGAAGATAAGATATACAAGTGAATTATGAAAATAAAAGGGCTAAATGTTCTTACTGACTAACCCAGAGATTTTAATATTAATGAAAAAGGAAGATTCCACACACAGTAACACATTGGTAGCAGTTCTTTTGTTAATAGCAAAACATTGGAAGCAAAGTAAATGCCCATCAATTGAGGAATGACAAAAATAAATTGTAGTACATGAACATAATGGAATACTACTGTGTTTTAAGAAATGAATATGTTGAATACAGAAAGGCATGGAAAGACTTACATGAAAGTGATACAAAGTTAAGTAAGTATAGCCAAGAATCAATAGGTACAATAACTACAAGAATGTAAATGGAAAGATTAACAACCATACAATAAAAAATATGAATGCTGTAAATGTACAAAGAACAAATCTGCCTCAAAGAAGAGATGAAAAGTCACCTTCCTCACCCCAACATCTTTGGGTGTGTGTGAAAGGAGGACCATAGATGTGTCATATTACATTTACTCTCAGATTTTTTTCTATGTAGGGATCAATTCTGATATTTTACCTCTTCTCTTTCTAAATAAAAAAAAAAGTTTCATTCAAGATCTTAAGGTATAGCTCCCTGGTAGGTGTCAGGGATAGGGATAGAGGAGAAATTTTAGATAATATAAAAACAAAAAAAAAATCAACAAAATTTATTTTTAAAATGATTAATGACTTTATGTTATCTAGTAAATTTTAATTATGCTACATTTAAAATTCATCTCATTTGTTCTTTTGGGATTTATGATAGCATATCCTTTAAGTTGTTGATCTCAAACTATTTTCTGCCTGACTGCATTCCAGATTTCCTATCAGTTTGTGGTTGTTTTTGATTTTGTTCAATAAAGGAACCCTTTTTCAAATACTATGTGTTCTTTGATTTATTGAAGATGAGACTACACTAAGAATCTCCATCAGACTCAGAAATCTGAATTATTCCACTGACCAACTTTTCTGCTTTTATGAAATAGATTTGAAAGTTCTCACTTAATGGTATGGTATAGACATTGGGCAAGTGTTAAGGCATGATTTTTAACATAGCTTGTCCTGCCTCTACGACCAGTCTTCTGCCAACTACACTATACTGACTCTCCTGCTAAGAAGCAGACTCTAACAGGAAAGAAGATTTATGACTCGAAGAGATGAGAATAAGTGGGAAGGGCTCAGGGTGCCACAGGTCATCTGATGGTTGTCTTGGTGTATGTACCTCCTGAAAAATAGAGAGTCAGAGAACATCTCGGCCTCTAACTTTCAAAGTTGAAAGCAGAGGAGTAGAAAATGGGGTAGCTAAGTGGTTCAGTGGATAGAATGTCAAGCTATTGTCAGGAAGCCCTGAGTTCAAATCCACTCTCAGACACTTAGCAGTGGTGTCACACTGGGCAAGCCACTTAACCTCTGTTTGTCAAATCTATCAAATTTCCTTATCTGTCAAATGGGAATAACAATAGCACCTATCTTCTTGTTTCTTGAGATGATCAAATGAGAAGATAATTGTCAAAGACTTAGCAGGATGCATATATAAATGTTAATTACTATCATTATAATTAGCTATCACTGCCATTCTCTCCTTGACTAATATGAGAACTCCAATGGGTCTAGGTATCAATTGATAATCCATTTCCATTTTCTTTGCAGGAATGCTTCCTTGTCCTTGTCTTCAGGATAACTATTCAGAATTATATGGATAATTTACAGTAGTAATTTTAATGGATTTGCATAATTTTGCCAATGGAAATTACCCCTGAGGTCACTGTGTTTACTTGTCCTCATTAAATTTTTCTTTTTCATTTCTTCTATTTATATGATTAAAGGTAATGAAGATTTTTTTTTAATTTGTGGAATAAAACAAGTAATTCCATGACAGTATAATGAAAAAGGTGATTCCAAGTGAAACTACAAGTCTATTATGGATGACTTGCTATTTCTTTTAAATATATACTAAAATTGTGATTAAAGAAAAAGGAAAACAACCTATATATTCTAAAACGTTTATAGCAGCTCTGTTTGTGGTGCCAAAGAACTGGATATTTCAATTAGGGAATAGTTGAACAAATCATAACTTGTATATGATTGTGATCAATACTACTGTACTATAAGAAATGATAAGCTCAATGATCTTAGAAAAACATGGAAAGATTTGCACAAAATAATGAAGAGCAATATGAGCAGAACCAAGAGAATATTGTATACAGTAACAACAATATTGTCTTAAGCAAATAAGAAATTTTGACTATTATAAATATCCATAAGGACATGAAAAGAAAAGTGCTATCTGCATCCAGAGAAAGAATTGATAAATAGAAGTATGCAAAGAATAATTTACACACACACATAGACACATGCATGCACACACACACACACACACACACACACACACCTATTTGTGTCTAATGATAGCCATCTCTAGGATAGGAGGGGAGAGGAAAGAAAAAAAAAGGAAAAACAGAAATTTACAGGATAATATTACTATATATTTAAAAGGAATAATAGCAAGTTTTCCATAATAGATTTGTAGTTGCATATGCAACCATCTTTTATATTATATATACTACCATGGAATTGCTTGTTTATTGCATAAATTAAAAAAAAAACCAACTTCCTTCCCTTTTTTCTTCCTTCCTTCCTCTTTCCCCACTACCACATAGCACTGAAAAGATGCCCAAATTACAAATGTGTTTCTGTTTGGGTCCAGAAGTAGAGGGCCTCAGTTTGAATCTCAGTCAGTTCTGCTTTTCACTCCCCTGTAACCAGTTTCAGCTTTCTTGTACTTCATTCATACAATGAGAGAATTAAACTATTTGGCATTTAAGGCACTTTTGACTTCTAAATTTATAATCTTACTATTTTATAGATAAACACCCTATTGTCTACTGGTGAAATGATCATGAATTACAAATTGATAGGTTTAAGGGTCAGTCAAATCTGCACATCCCTTCTTGAGAGGAATAGAGGCCTTAACAATTATAGTAGAGCATGTGGGCAAAGAGTTTTAGATAACCATGGGCTCCCTTTAATCACTTGTAGCAAGAAAAGTAGTTAAAAACATCTTGTCAAACCCCCACCTGTGAGAGGTATCTCTCATCCCTGGAATGCTCTCCCTTCTCATATCCACCAACTGACTTTCCTGGTTTCCTTTAAGTTCCTACTAAAATCCCATCTTTTATAGGAAGTCTTTTCCAACTTCTCTTAATTCCAGTGCCTTCCTAGTTTTAATTATTTCTTGTTTATCTGATATGTACATAGCTTGCTTTATATTGTAAAATACATTTGTTTGCATGTTCTCTCCCCCATTACATTGTAAGGTCCTTGAAAGCAAGGGCTGTTTTTCTTTTTATATCCCCAGCATCACCTAGTAAGTACTTAATAAATGTTTATTTGTTGATTGATGTGGTGCCCTGACTAAGCTTCGGTAGTCATAGGATTATAAATGTGGGTTTGGGAGAAACTCTAGAAGCCAACAAGCCCAAACTCTACATCCTTAATTTTATCCATGGGAAAAGCTGAAGCCTAGAGAAGTTAAACTCAAGATAATGTCATTAAGTATCTAAAAATAGTGCTTTAACCAAAATCTTTTAAACTCCAAACTAGTGCCACATCCATTCTGCCTCAGTGCTTCTCATTCAAGTGGGAGAGTGAGAATGGATACATACAGATGTGACGAACATGTCTTAGGTTAAAAACCAACAGGATCTGGCAACTGGAAGGGGTGGAGGAGGAGGAGAAATTCATCTGCATTATTCTTGCTCCCTTCAACAGCCAGAGTTAATTCCCTGGCTTTCTCTGTTTTGAAGTTTGCACTTCCTCTGCAGACACCAAAAAGTTTCTGTTTGCAATTTGATGGATGGTTCCAGCTATCTGCTTATGTAAAAGCAAGAATGACTAACAGGTCTTTTATAGTAGGAATGACTGCTATGAATCAGGTTACCAACTCCAAAAATTTCCCTAGGCTCTTTGATGATTTAGGTGCCTCTAAAGGAATATTTTTTTTGCCTCCAGAATCCTATTATTGTAGTTTTATAACTTTAAAATTAATTGAAATACGCAGAAATTCCAAGCAGAAATGGACTAGATGGGGAAATTCTTGAAGTTCAACCAGAATGAACCATAAAATCATAACATTTTGAATAAATATAGCAAATACATCAGTCATTGAGCATTTATTAATCACCTACCATGTGTGAGGCACTGAGGATCAAAACCCAAAAGATGAAATGATTCCTGTTTCTTTAGATATTATTATCCCATTTTACAGATGAAGATAATAATGCCCTAAAAATTATTTGCCAAGAATCATACAACTACTTAATAGAAAAGGCAGAGTTCAAACCTGGATTTCTTCTGATTCTGAATAGGGCTCTATAGATAATTTAGATTAAACCTTAGTTTTATAGATAAAAATGCTTAGACACCTAAAGGTTCAGGAACTTGCTTAGTATCATGAAAGTGTTAAGGTCAAAGTTGGATTAGAATCAATATGGGTACTTGCATTCTATAGATAACACTATTAAGTAATAACACAGGCCTTAGAACCAAGAAGATATTGATCCTAATCCTGACTTTGACATAAACTCATTAAATGTTCCTAGGCAAATTCTTTAACTTTTTGGAGTCTCAGTTTTTATAATCTATAAAATTAAGGTTTAAATTAAATGATCTAGAGTGCTGGATTCCGAGTCAGAAGAGATCTAGGTTGAACTCTGACTTTTCTATTTAGTAGCTGTGTGACTGTGGGTAAGTAATCCCTTAGCATGCTCCTCACCCTTTCTTAACGTCTCAACATCCTCATCTCTCAAATATAAAGAACTTTGTAAAATTTAAAATGCAATATAAATATCAACCATGGTGATGCTTATTGATATTGTTATTTAATGTCACTTCCAGGTCTTACATTCTATGTTTATAGTATTTATAATGATTTTAAGTTTTTCAAATAATCATGCAAAACAAAGTAAAAATACTGACTGTTATGAACTGGAGTTCTTTTCTGTTTAAATAAATCCAAGTGTCCTTACTGTACTGTTTATGCATGCAAGAGTCTGTAGATGGCATAAAAATGTTAGTAAGTTGTAGGATAACTGAAGAAAAATATCCCAAATTCAATAGCCTATTGTAAATTCAATCTCATGTGTGAATATAATCTTGAGACATAACAAAATTAGATTACAAAATGAGGGTGAGTGAGTTTTCAGGGAATATTTCCACTTGAATGAATAGGACAAGCTATTATATACTTAATGTAATATGTTTTATTATATTATCTGGTTATTGCAATGCCTCACACTTGAGTCTCTACAGCAAGGGTCCTTTTTTGTGGAATGGTAGCCTAAAATAGGATTAACATTTTAAAAAATAGTTTTTAATCACAACATAAAAATGGAATATGTTTATGAATTTGATTTTCTGGTTATGTGTTTTTTGGCTCAGATCAGATCTCCCTTCATTCTGAGATGAAAGAAGACTGGTTTCTACCTGGCAAATGATTTCCTTTGAAGGGAATTCAGCACAACATAAAATCATTGATTTGGAGTTGGGAGGCTCCCTAGAGGTCATCCAACTGGATCTAATTTTACAGAGAAGACCTAGAGAGGTAAAAAGATTTGTTCAAGGTCACATGGGTAAAAAATGGCAGAGTAAGTAGAATTCAAACCCGATTCCTGTGACTCTAAATTCAGAGCTATTTCTATCAAACCAAGAATTATAAATATTTAGCTTTATTGAAGATACTTCCTTGAGTCAGAACAAAATGGAGGCCTTGCTTTAGTCAATGGCCTCAAGAAAATGAGCTTCCAAGAAAACTATAATCCTAAACCTGTGAAAGAAAGCTTTTATAATAAACTCTTTTCCTGTCTTCCCCCAGGCCATATATGACACAGGAGACAAAAATGATGAACATCAGAGTCTTTTGCAGCCATTGTCAACTTTAGGTTTCATTAAAATGTCATTCATTTGAGCTGCCTCTTGAGTAGTCTTTTAATGGAGGCTCTCTTTTCATCTATTTGAAAATTTTTAGACTTAATGATATCTTACAAGGCAATTGGGAATTAATTAAAGTTGTTATACTTTCTGAACTTCAGGTGAACCTTTTGTAGGAATGTTACCTCACGAACTTCCCTTAGAATCACTATTTGGTGATGGTCTAATTATTCAATTTAGGCACCTGCAAGATCCTATTTTATAAGCTCCACAAATTTATATTCACTTGCCTGGAACACTGGGTTGAGAAGCAACTCTCTCTAAAGATAAATTATTTTATTTCTTTCAATTCTCCTGAATTATAAATATACTATTAGTTATATATAAATATAGTGAACGGCTTGTACCTGTGGCTTTACATGCACACTTTAGAAATACTTTACATACATACTTTAGAAATCTCAGGAGAAAAATCCATATTTGTTGGAGGGAAAAAAATTGTGTTCACGCTGTTGTTTTGGTCAAATTGTTTTAATCATGCCTGACCATTCATTACCCTACTGTTTTTTGGCAAAGGTACTAGAGGGTTTGCAATTCCTTTCTCCAGTTCATTTTACAGATGAAGAACTAAGGCATATATTTAAGTGACTTGCCCAGGCTCACACAATAAATAAGCATCTGAGCCCAGATTTGAACTCATGGAGTCTTTCTGACTGCAGACCTTCTACTCCATCCAGTGTGCCACCTAGTTCATGCTAGAAGGTAGTTTTAATTTCAGTATTTTTAGGGCGGAGGGAAGTCCACCTCACATAGCTTTTGCAAATAATAGTTGCAGATCCTAATAACTTTTGTAATCAAGGACTATTCCAAGTGCTTTCTTGACTCTTCTTAGGGTCTTGATTTTCCTTCCACAGTTAAATATTTGGGGGGAAAGACCAATATTTCCCAAGCAGTATAATAGCTGTATCAGTCTTTAAGCATGAGGCCCAAGTGTTTTCTATTTCTTCTGAATCCCCAAATTTCCTAGCACATAGTAAGTACCCACTGAATGAAGGAACAAATGAATAAATGAATCAATGAATAAGGATGAAGAGTAAAGGAGACTAGAAACGAACCCTTACACTCTAAATTGCTTAATTTGAAAATATGAAAAATTCTGTTTCTATGTTCTTCTTTTTTTTTAAAGCAATTGGGGTAAAGTAACTTGCTCAAGGTTACACAGCTAGTCATTATTTATGCGTGGGTGCTCATTTTCTGAGGCCGGTTTCAATCTCGGGTCATCCCAACTCCGAGGCCGGCGCTCTTACTCACTGCGCCACCTAGCCGCCCCTATGTTCTTCTTTAAAGAAGATTTTTTTTCAGCACAGCTTTTGTTTATTCTTTTATTCTGTGGTCCTATAGCCAACTAGCAATTATCAAGAATGAATTATCAAGGCACCTTGCTTTCCCTCATCCCTTTCTGCTCAGGTTACCTTTGCCCTTTTTACTGTGCATTGCTCATTAGGTCTCTCGCCTGACAACAGACTGGGGAGAGAGAAAATTCAATTTCACCTCCTTCAGAACCTCACTCCAAAGATACAGTAGAACTTTAAATGATATGCGTGATCCTCTAGACTGCTTAAACACTTTCCTTTATTTGTAGGACATTTTCATTGTTTTAACATGTTTTCTTTATATATATATATATATATATATATATACATATATATATATATATATATATACACACACACATACATACACATATATATCTCCATATATATATATCCATACATAAATATATATGCATATATATAAATTTATCCCTTCCACATCTCAGGGGTTTAGGGACATGATTCCCCTCTAAGTTAATGATGTTGACTCTGTTTAAATTGCGTAATTAGAAAGAATAAAATTTTACCCACAATCAAAGAAGCTTTGAGCACATTATTTCTTTTGTATATAAACTTCTTCAGGTTGCCCATCTTATTTGAAATTGCAGTAGTCATTATAACTCAATTTAAAGCTATCAGTACCCGTTAGTCTAACTTATCTTTTACACTTGTCGCTAGTGATGGACACCATGCTACTCAAATAAACCTTGGTACTGCTTCTCATTTTACTTCTGAACATTTTCCTATGTTAGTCCCAAGATTCCATTTCACTGAATAAGACATGAAAGCCAGCCTTGGAACCAGGAAGATTTGAATTCAAGGTCTGCCTCTGATTACTGGTGGAATGGCCCTGGGCAAGTCTTTTAATCGTTCATTGCTCTAGGCAATTCTCTATGGCTATAAATTAGAGAAAAGGTCCTATCTTATGTAGATTGATGGACTTCAGTAATCTAGAAGTTCCCTATACCAATGAAATCACACAGGTTCAGTCACTATCCTCTACTTCAATTATAGAAAAATATATATTTCTATAAAGATCATGCTCCTTTTCGTCCATGCTTCAGACAATCTTATTAAGCACGAAGTTCTATGTGAATCACATTTCTGACCATCTTTCAGATGTCAGATTATTTGTATCTCCATAGCCTTAATCCAGCCTAGTATACTGGAGTGTCAATAATGTGTTTTTATGAGAAACTAATACTAGAAATATTGAAAGGTCTATTATCTATTTATATCAATAAGTTCTCATTGTTTACTATTCCATGTCTAACTAGGAAGAAATACTCTAAATTTAGTTTTTGTTTTTTTCTCCAAAAATACTTATGGCCACGTGGAATAATATTTATGCTCCCATTACAGTTTTATGCATGGGAATTTCTTGGTAATTTTCTGAAGAAAAAAAAGCAAATGAAACTCCCAGCTACTAAAAAAGCAAGACAAACTTCAACAACAATAACAACAACAAAATCTCTATTGTAGGATCACATGTTCTGGATGAATCAAAAGAATGGTAAACTCAGAGGGCGTCTAGGTGGCATAGTGAGTAGAGCGTTGGCCTTGGAGTCAGAAAGACATGAGTTCGGATCCGGCCTCAGACACTTAATGCATGCACAAACAAAAACCTAGCCATGTGACCTTGGGCAAGTTACTTAACCCCAATTGCCCTCCAAAAAATGCAAAAAAAAAAAAAAGAATGGTAAACTCAATAATTTCTAAAAGTCATATAAGGGAAGGAAAACCAGGTTTCATTTTTTAATATGTCTCAAGAGTCTCTTTCTTTGGCAGCAATAGAATGTATATGTCTTTGCCACCTTGTCCTTAACAAACAGAAAAACAGACAAGCTAATAGGGTAGTAAAATGTAACGAAAACTCTGTTTTCTTGAAAATCTAAATTGTTCACATACAATGTACCTCCCTGTCCATCAATAATAACTAAGGCATTGATTTATGATCAAAGCTTCCTATTATGAAAATACTCAATTTCATTTCTATATTCTTCTCTAAAGCTTTTGCTTATTTTTTGGTACACAATAGGACAATAATGATTTTAAGATGCATTTTTGTGTTTAAAAGAAGGTCCTGCTATTTCTTAATTCGATTATGCAATATTAGCAAATTTGACCCCCCCTGTAATGCAGTAAAAAGATGAGCTGATTCATAAAGGATAAAAAAATCTCACATCATATATCTGCCATTCAGATGAAGGAATTAAAGAAAAAGTATTATTACATTGAATTTTGAAATCCATCATTCATGCAATACAAATTTTACCTTTGTGTTTGGGTCGCATAGCTGCTATCATAGGCCTCATAGCTCTGGTCATCATATTCACCCCCATAGCCATCATCATATCCCTAAAGAAGGGGAAAAAGAGAGAGAGCTCAGCAAAAATCAATTTTTGGGAATTTGAAAATCCACATTAATGAGGTAATATAAGATGACACCTAAAGGTAGATTTTTTCTTCCCTTTTCCCAGTGATCACAGTACAAATTATATTACAATAGTAAGTGCATATAACTCAACTGTAGAACTTCATGGATTAAATATTATAATTTTGGAAATTGTCTATTAATTAATAAAATCCAATTATACCTCAAAGCGTAGAAATATGCCTGTGATGTGTCTAGAATTTTGAACCATTGGGGTAGCTTGAAAAAGCTCTTGTTTGGGGAAGTAGTTTATTTTTGCTTCAATCTTCATCTGCTTTGGAGAGAATTTCACTCCTTCCTGCTACCTGTGCCTTGCCCAGTCCCTAGAAACCTACATCTTTTATGCTTAAAACATCCCTAGATCCTAAACAATAGGCAACAGCTTGCTATGACATCAAAGATGAAACTTTCCAAGGGAGTTAGACTAGATGATCATTGAGGTCTATTCTAGCTCTAAAGCTATGGTCCTACTATCTTCTCATCCCACATATGACTCCACTCATTCCTATCAATCCTGGGCTCTCATTCATCATGTTGGTTGTGAGACTTTAGTTTAGGACAGCCCAGGTAACCCACACTAAAGAACTGAAGGAGTTGTCAAGAGGAAGGGGAACTCAATTTGTCCTGGATATTTTGGATTGTTTGTTTTGTTCTGTTTTGGTTTGGTTTATTTGTCTCTCTAGAGGGGAACTAGAAGCAGTGGCTGGAAGCTGCAAGAAACAAATTTGAGTTAGAAATCAGAAAAAAAATCCATAATTAGAACTTTCCAAAAGTTGAACTGACTGCCTCAGAAGATAATAGGTTTCTCCTCATTAGAGATCTTTGAGAAAAGGCTAGATAACAAATTATCATTCAAAGCATAGTGTTTTGTTTTGTTTTCCTTAGGCATAGTTTGGAATAGTTAAATTTCCAACTCTGAAGAACCTGGCATAACAGGGTGCCAGGGTGGAAAGATGCTTCTCTCCTAGAACTCTGATGCTCTTCTGCTTGAAGATCATTGCACTCAAAGTCAGTATGCTATTTATAACACACCCCACCCTCCAATCCCAATATTGCTCTGTTCTTTTCTTTCAGGTGACAGTGATCCTCATGTTCCCTTCTTTCACCTTTTTTTCTTCCAGGGGTCTAAACTTAAGTTTCTTTCCCTGCATGAGGTAAAATGTACCAATACTGGTCTTTCTGCTTCTAGTGTGAAAATCTCTAAACTTTCCCAAAGTGACTGCAATGGTCTGACATACCTGTGCTAATATAATGGTAATTTTGGGAATGCAAGGGATATGTTCTTTTGCTAACATGTATGAGTGACTAGCAATCTGTAAGCTGAGCAAATGGTTGTTTTTCAGTAATTCAGTTGTGTCTAACTCTTTATGACCCCATGGACCATAGCAGCCCAGGCCTTTCTATTCTCCACTATTTTCTGAAGTCTGGCCAAATGCATGTTCATTGCTTCCATGATACTATCTATCCATTTCCTTCTCTGTGGTTCCCTTTTCCTTTTGCCTTCAATCTTTCCCAACATCTGGGTCCTTTCCAATGAGTTCTGTATGTTCATTATGTAGCCAAAGTATTTAAGCTTCAGCTTTAGCATTTGTCCTTCCAATGAATAGTCTGAATTTAGCAAATGGAAGTAATAATATTTATTCCATAGTTGCATTAAGAATATTGGAATTAGGAGCGGCCAGGTGGCACAGTGAGTAAGAGTGCTGGCCTCAAAGTTGGGATGACCCGAGATCGGATCCGGCCTCAGAAAATGAGCACCCACATACAAATAATGACTGGCCGTGTAACCTTGAGCAAGTTACTTAACCCCAATTGCTTTTTAAAAAAAAGAATATTGGAATTAAATATGAAGCCATACTGATCAGTTACCTTAAAATGTGGTCAAGATTCAGTAAAGACAAAGAGAGTGATCTCTGGAAATAGTCACTGAAATAAATGAATAGCTTTCCCTTTTTGAGTATTCTAGGATTATAGTTCTCAAAGGGTACACTGAAACCCTAGTATATTACAAGTTTTGCTAGGTGTTTCATAAAAATTCTCTACATATCCATTTCAAACTTCATAAATTATAAATTGCCCATATTAGCCTCCTCCATAAATTCAGGTCCTATTGAGCTTGTAATTACTGCTATGAACCATCAGAAACCCTTCCCCCCAAATGCCAATTACAAGAGATTCATAGATTTGGATCTGGAAAGGATATTATAACCTAAGTCCGACTCCCTCATTTAACCTATGAGGAAAATGTGGAACAGAGAGATTAGACTTGCCCAGAGTCACACAGAGACCCAAAGAGTTTGAGATGGAATTTGGCTCCAAAGATTTCTGACTACAGCTCCAGTGTGCTATGTTCTGAATCATTATCTATTTCAAACTATAGTCTTTACTCCTTGTAGCTTAATTACTCCTCCAAACCCTCAGAGGCTTCTACATTCCTTAGCCCTTGTCCTCAATGGCAGTTTGCTATCTTAGATCTTTCTGATTGAAAGATCACAATAGCACCTCTGTCCTTAGAGGTGCAAAGCCTAAAAAGAAACCTGGAGAAACAGAGAAATAAATCCCCTGTCAGGGAAAGAAGAAGTTGAGAAATTTCAAGGCCTAGGCAATGAGTCTCTAGTCCCAGTTGCTTGCAAACCCTTCTTTTTCACGAGCTTAGACAATTCATTGTGCTGAGATTCCTCACAGCAAAGAATAAGCAAAAATAAAAGTTTGCAAACTATTTTTTTCTAAGCTTTTAATGATTATAATTAATGGAAAGACCATATTCGGCCTGAAAGACCATGCTGCCTAACACCCTCATCATACAGAGGATAAAACTGTAGCCCAGGGAAAAGAATTGTTCTCTCCAAGGTTATCCAAGTAGTCAGTGGCAGTGTCGTGTATGGAATTTGAATTCTCTGACTCTAGATTTAGCCTACTTTTCACTGCTTCCCAATAGATTAAACAGATGGATGTGCACTTTAAAATTCAATTGTCACAGTAGAAGCTAAGTGTGATGGTAGGGGGCAGCTAGGTGGCACAGTGGATAGAGCACTGGTCTTCGAATGAGGAAGATTTATTTCATAAGTTTAGATCCTGCCTCAGATATTTGCTAGCTGTGTGACCCTGGGCAAGTCAATTAACCCTGTTTGCCTCAGTTTCTTTATTTGTAAAGTGAGCTAGAGAAGGAAATGTCAAACCACTCTAGTTTCTTTGTCAAGAAAATACCAAAACAGGGTCATGAAGAGTCAGGTACAACTCAAGAACAAAGCTATCCTTTTTTTTATTCTTACTGAGCAGAGACTATGACTGTACAATACTTTCAGCCCAGGGTTTCCTGCCCTAGGACTCTCAGGCCCTGATCAATGAGTGCCTCACATGTAAGCCATCATCAGGCCAACTCCAGCCATGCTTCAATTTTGCTTTTATCTTTGCTTTACCCCATATCTTTTTTTTTCTTCCAATTTTTGAACCATAATCAAAGCAATACTACCATTGCAAATGGAAAGTGTCTGTCAACCTATTCTCCTATGGCTCACTCACCCTCATTTTCCAAACCAAAAATTCTCCACCCTGGCCACTGATGATCTGCATATGATCTGTATAATCTCACCCTATTTTGACGTGCTCTCTTTCCCTTATGTTTTTGTGTCCTTTTTGGTTAGCACAATGATTGACACATAGTAAGTGCTTTTACATTCATTCAAAATCTAATATAGTCTTCCCTGTCAGAATGTGGAAGTTGACAATATATAAGGGACTCTAAGGGCCTCTTTATATGGCAACTAATTTTACCTTTAATGTTGGTCAACTTTCTTTCAACTAAGTTTCACAGATCACAAGGTAGAGCTGGTAAGAGTGCAGGGTTGGATTAGTACTGAGTTCTCACTGTGACCAGGAAAAAATAAACAATCTACACTGCTTGACCTGCAGATGGTGAATTGGAAGAGCTATCTTTGTCCTGTGCATACAGGACAGCATTGCTATAATTATTCGAGTATGTGTGGGGTTATAGCATTTTGATTCCTCACCTTTATTTTATGAGCAATTATTAAAAACCAACAGAACCAAACTCTTGTTAGCAACCCCTAATTTCATGAACCATAAAAAGCAATAGTATTATAATAAATGTGCCCATGGTCTGAGACAAAATGGAAGGGAACAACTAGGAATGACCTTTCCTCATTTCATCTGACTTAATGTAAATCAGTCACCAGTTCTCAAAGGAGAGGCATGAGATAGAACTAAAAAGTGATATCTTAAATGATCATTGTAAATAACATTAAATAGATGCTAAAGATTAGTTATTATCAGAAGATGGACTACAAATAGTCACATAAGAAGGAAGAAACCCTAAAGACCAAAGATCACAAAATAATTAAAAATAAGAAGAAACCCTAAAGACCAAAGATCACAAAATAATAAAAAATAAAATAATAAGGATTTCTTTACCTTAATATTTATCCCCCCTGGTGTTTTTTTTAGCAAAATTGCATTTTATGACCACAGACAGTTATAGTCTAGTAGCACACTTGTAATTGCTTCTTTGATATTTCTGACATATTTAATGAGCAAACTAGACTGGTGGAAGTTTCTAATATATGTGTGTATGTGTGTGTATATAGTGTGTGTATATGTCTATGCATATATACATGCATACACATATACCCATATGTGCATATGCATACACACTTATGATATAGCACAATGGATACATGTGTTTGTATGGGGGGTTGTAGCAGCAAGCACCCCAGCATCCCCAGGGTGGCTATCAACACAGGTTCCTAGATCTGCTTTTCTAAAGGAAAGCAATTCAAAATGGGTTAACAATCTTGCTTTAATCAATCAAACATATCATTTACCTAGTTCAGGGGAAAAGGTCAGCATCCTGAACTTCAGAGAATATAGAGGTTACAAGCATACAACAATACAGAGAAACATATCAGCAGATAGGTCTCCAGCTGTCTGACCATTACATCCATACCTAGTCAGTTACCAGAGAGGGAAGCATCAACATCTGGGTTTTCAAAGCCTGGGGGGCTCAATGGCTGCCCAGAGTCTTATCTAGTCAAATCACACAACACTGTTCAAAGTGAGCCCCAAAACAAAGCCTCACATCAGGGTTTATATAGCCTTCTCCTGGCTCAGAGAATGTAACAACCCTCTTGAACCACTGCCCAATCAAAAAGCATTCCCCCAAAACAGGCCTCCTGCCACAGGCTCCAGGTGCACTTAAGCCTATCGAAGGGCCTAGGGGCAGGGAAGATCTTAAATTCCCATTCCCATTACAGGGGTTTATTATGTATTTACATGTATCCGTATATGTGTGTATATACATATACATATAATAAGTTTGTGTGTGTGTATATGTGTGTGCACATATACATTGACACTCTTTCTGTGACCTTTGGCTTATCACATAGCATCCCAAATATTCTGAATAATTACTCACCATGTTATCTCCACTATGCCAGTGTGATCTGCTTTATGCAAAAGTAAATTCCATTATACCACTCTCCAGTGCATGGAAAATAGACTGATGCTTGGCTTTCTCAATCTAGCTGGATGATGAGTAGTAAAAAATAAGTGCTATTTGAAAGGAAAAGGATATTACTAAATGTGGTAAGCACTAGTGTCTCATTTATGATCTCAAAAGGAACTCTACATAGCTACTTTTTAAGGTACTTTTAGCTACTTTTAATATAGGAATGCATATCTTCATTGTCACCTCAATAATTGTCTAGTAATATATGTGCTTGTATGTGTGTATGTATATGTATGCATATAAATGTATGTATAGATAGATATATGCACATATACATTTGTACATGTTTGCATATGTGTATATGTAAAGGTAATACTACATTCAGAGACTGTTCTCCTATTTTTATCTATTTCCGACTTTCATGAGTTCTTCTAATTCTAATTCTCTCCATCTAAAATGAAGAAATGTGTTGTTTTTCATAAAAAAAAAATGCCAAGGTAGGTAAGTCATGCATTTATATAAGGAGAATAACAAAATAGCAATTATCCCTCATTAATACAGTATTTATTCACATGTTTAAAGATAATTACAAAGTCTCCTCCCAACTTTTCTTCTTTAGGACAAATAGGCACTGGTTTCTTTTAGTGTTTTTTTCAAAGTGTTTATAGCCTGGACTTAAACAATTTTCAGCTGTTTCTCTTTTAATCTGACCCTTTCTAAGTTTCTCATTATCTTATTGAAGAGGAAGGAACGAGCACCCATCTGAACAATTCTAGAAATTGTATGGGAATTACTTTGGGGTTTCTTGTCCTTTGGGTATAAAGGTATATGACTCAATGTTCCTCAGGCTTTTCTGAAACAGTTGAACTACACTGAAGATGTATATTTTGACAATCTCATAATCACCACTTCTTGCCAATGGTATGCCATACAGTTTATTTTGTCCTCCTTATGACAATGACATATATTTTTTCAATTAAATATCATAAAAAATCATATATGTCTGGCCAAAGTCAGTTTGGATTATAAATCTAGTAGCTACCAGACCAATTTTGAGTAAACAATGAAGATATTCTGTTTTTTGGACTTAAATTCAGATAAATTTTTAAGGAGATATGCAAACTTCCTATTGAGTCTGCAAACCAAGTAGGGTGTCAAACACAATTAGGAATATTTTTCCTTTCCCTCTGTGACAGTACTTGACTTACTACTCATTTCAATACATTGAGAGAGGCAAGTGTCAGTCTGCAGTGGTGTAGCAGCAAGCACCCTAGCATACCCAGGGTGGCTGCCAACACATGTTCTTAGATCTGCTTTTCTAAAGGAAAGCAACTCAAAATGGGTTAACAATCTTGTTTTAATCAAACATATGTCATTTACATAGTTCAGGGGGAAAAGATCAGTATCCCGAACTTCAGAGAATACAAACAAGTTACAAGCAGAGATAGAAACACATCAGCAGACAGGTTTCCAACCATCTGACCATTACATCCATATCTAGTCAGTTACCAGAGAGGGAAGCACCAACATCTGGGTTTTCAAAGTGGGGGGGAGGAGGGGAGCTCAATGGCTGCCCAGAGTCTCATGTGGTCAAATCATACAACTCTTCAAAGTGAGCCCCAAAGCATCAAGGTATGGGCATCCTGAAAACCAAGCCTATAAGGGGGCAGAGTATATTTTCAAATCAAGGAAGGTTTCTCAGAGTCACTTAAGCCTATCAAAGGGCCTATGGGCAGGGAAGATCTTAGATACCCATTCACATAACATGTACTGGAGAATACTAGAAAAAGTAACAAATCAAAATGGCATAGTGGAGAGAACATTGTGGTTCAAAGCAATTTGGGTTTCTCAGGTTCAATGTCCATAAAATGGGAATAGTAATATTTTAATATCATAAGACTGTCATGAGGAAAGTCAGTCATTATTGTTAGGACACTACAGAAATATGTTTTATTATTATTTTGAGAGAATACTTATTGAAAGTACTAAGAGGATCTTAGAATTATAGAATGGTATTTAGCTCCATATCAAATATCTTGGTTCAATTTCCTTCTGGGTACAAAATTCTGTGTAAACTCAAATGAAGGGAAATAAAACAATAAAAGCATTTTACATTTCTTCTAAATAGGTCTAATTTCCTTTATTACTAGATTGATAGTGCAACTTTATTCTGTGACTTTAAGAGAAACTGAGGAAAAATGTCCAAAAAACGGTATGACTCCTATAATTCTGGTTTTAGCTAAACAATTAATAAACTTGATGTATGCTCTATGAACATCAGTTTCCTCATCTGTAAAGTAAACATGATAATACCTCTACTATTATTTTACAATGTTGTTATAAGAAAGCACATTGTGAATCATACTGTACTATATAGTTACTATTTAACCTTCCTGTGCCTCAGTTTCCTAATACACAGTGAGACATTTTTGGACTAAATTAAATAATAAGTTCTTTTCTGGTCCTAAAATTATTTAATTATAGTATTTACTGAGCAATTAATCAAATAATCAACATAAACTCACTCTGTGTCAAGATTTGAGCTAGGTGCTTTGGATATGAACAACAATAAAGCATAACAAAACAAAATTAAAAACAAACAAACAAAATTAAAAGAAAAAAAGGAAATAATCCCTGCTCTCAAGTAGTTTACACTTTATTGGGAAAGAGAATATGAGCATATATAACTACATTTAGAGTAAATGCAATATCAATACAAACTACTTAGGGAGGGAAGGTGCTAACAATGAATGGGATTAGGAAAGGCTTCATGATAACTAACTTCATGCCACAACACTTAGTTCTAGCTCTAACCTCCTTCTCTCATCCTGCACTACAGCACCTATACTGGGGCTCTGGTGAGAGTTCACCATTTCTATCTTCAGTTTAGATCCACCACCCTACAGCTTTCAATCCATGTTCATGTCATTACTCTGACCATACACTCCTCCTGGACCAAAACTCAATTCACCTATATAGGTTCATTTTCCCTCCTGGAAAGTAAGCTGCTTAAGGACAGAGGCTGTCTTGCTTGCTTACATTTGAATTCCCAAGGTGTGACATAATGTTCAGCAAGTGGTGATACATGTAGCTGTAAGGAAGAGTGCCTTATGTGAATAACAGAAAAAGCCATTTTGGTCAGATCATAGAATATGGAAAGGGCCAGAAAGATTGTTTGGGGTCAAGTACTGAAGGCTTTAAATGTTAAAATTTTAGCCTAGAGGCAATAGAAAACCACTGGAGTTTATTGAGTAGGGAAATAAGGTGAGGAAGAAAGGTAGATTTATGCACAAGGAAAATTACTTTGGCAGATATGTAAAGGATAGATTAGATTGGGAAAATAAGAGGGAGATCAATTAAAGAATTAGTGAGATGAGAGCCTGAATGAAAGTGGTGGCTGTCTGAGTAGTAAGAATGGGATAAATATATGATATGTTGCAGAAGTAGAAATGTCAGAGTTTGACAACCGATTGTCTATATGGGGTTAGGGAGAATGAAAAATTGCCAATGGGGAAAAATAGACTAGAAGTATAGTGATACCCTCAACAGAAATAGGGAAGTTTGGAAGACAAGTGGATTTGGAGAGAATTATTATGAGTTCTGTTTTAGACTGGTTGAATTTGAGGTGTTATGGGAAAGCCTGTTTGATAAGTCCAATAGGAAATTGTGAAAAAAAAAAAAGATGGCAGCTTTTGAAAGAGAATGGTGTTAGAAATAGAAATGTGGGTGTTATGTGCATAGAGATGAAAATTAGACCCAAGGAATTGTTTAAGTTTCTAAAAAAGCACACACATACACACACACACACACACACACACACACATATATGTACAGAGAGACAGAGACAGAGAGAGAGACAGAGAGAGACCTGAGATAGAATTTGGGCTATACTTATAGTTAATAGTAAGATATGTATGATGAGTTAACAAAGGCGACTAAGAAGAAATTTTCAAAATACTGGAAGCAGAAACAGAAGAGAATAATATAACAAAACCCTGAGAGGTAATTAAGGAAGAGAGGGCAGTCAAATGTGTTGAATTCAGCAGAGGAAACAAGGCAGTCTGCGAAGTGCTTTTACAAATATTATTTAATTTATCTTTACAAAAACCCCGGAAAGCAGATATATTTTAAAGCTAAAGAAACAGAGGCAAACAGAGGTTAAATGACTTGCCTAGGGTCACACATTTGAGCCACACTCATTTGAGACATTAGTGGACTGGATGTTGTAGGAGATTTTAGGAGAGAAGGGTAGTTTAGGACAGCCACCATGTGGAATTCTATAATCAAATATAGCACCCAGGCAATCCAAAGAATTTGTAACTCCCTAAGGTATATTCATTCTTTCAATGATGATAGCCACATGGAAATATACACAAATACCAACCACCCCATGTCTATGTATGTACACATATATGTGCATGTATACAGACACATAAATATACAAGCATATGTACATATACACATATTAAGATTATAGATGCATTTTGAGTATTGAAGGCTAATCCTACCTTCCAAGTTTTGTTTTTGTACATTATTAACACTTTTGGTATGTTTTGGTATATGGGAATAAGAATGGACATTGATATCACTTAGGTAGAAATCCTTTCCTTCAAAAGTTCTTAGTCTGGACTCTACAAAACTTCAGAGTCCACTCAGGATAAACTAATCCATCCTCAATCTTATCATCATGCTTATTGACTCAGTATTGGATACTCAATTCCTTCTCAGCTCTTTCAACCTTCTCTCCCCTCTGACTGGAGAGATATTGGGTGGAACAATAAACTCCTAAAGTTTTTCTTCATAAGAGGGCTGGGATCAGAACTTTCCAGTTAGCTGTCTACTTTCCATCAACTACTCTATGGTTTGGACTCCATAGAACATCAAGTCCTCAAGCTGGGCACTCCTGATGTCCCATCACCACCCCTGATTTTCAGCTTCCTTGTTGCTTTCTCATAAGATTGTGAGCTTTTTGAAAGCAGGGACTGTTTTTCTTTTTCTTATTTGTTTCTCCAGGGCTTAGTAATCTGTGCTGGCACATAGTAGATGCTTAATAAATATTTATTATATTTTATTGTAAATCATAAATACCTATGGCTTCAGAAGGTCCTAAATAACCATGGGATAAATGAGTCACTTAGAAATCAAGGTTCAATTTAACTTAATAAAAAGTCATCTTAACATTGAACACATATAGCTTTTTTAACATAAAGTTATGGATAATACAGACCATTCCAACACACAATTATGACAGGCCTCAATGACAAATTAACAATAGAAAAGTGGTCTTATTTTGTATTTTATTTTTACATTGTAGGTTAGCTATACTTATAAGAAAATATGCATAAAACTGAAATTTTATAGATCTTCCTTTCAAAAGAGAAATTATGGGAATATGGAATCAGAATTAAGAACTAGGAAAGATATTTTCAAATTGGATTGCTGGCAATTTAGGTACTTGGATCAAGGCAATAACTTTTTCCCCTCTACAAACCATCAAATGTTAAGCACAGAAGAGATTTGCATACATTGCCCTTTAGCAATATTGAAGAAAATTAACTGGTCAGATCAGAACCTGAGATTTTATTTTCTTTATGAAGTGTGGCTAATGCTTAAGCATATGCTTATTTTATTTTCAGTTACTCATTTCAACAGCAAAATGAATAAGAATGCCTATTTTATGTAAAATTTCTTTGTTTCTGGGGCTCACTTGTTTCTTTCAAAACAATAATTGTTAAATCTGATTGTTATTTTTTTCTTCTTTTTCATCTACCTCACAACTTTATGTGTTGAATTTCTGGGAGAGTCATTACTTTCATTATTAATCTCTTTGATCACCTCAGGGTTACAGTATTTTTAAAAAGCCAAAGCAGACCAAAGATTTTAAATATTAACTACTTCTTTCAACATTCTAATTGTAGCCATAGACAGAATTACATGTCAAAATAATATAAAATCATAACCCAAAAGAAAAATTCTACTGTTCAAACAGAATTATTTGCCACATAGGGCAAACTCTTAGTGCCTCCACTATGTGTCCAATTTCACTTTAAATGGAGGTTTAAACCTACTTGCTATTTGTTCTTTTGTTGCTATTGCTTTGCTTTTGGCTATATTTATAAAACTGGACTATTGTGACCACAGGGATGGTCATACTCTTGACCTCATCACCCGTAACTCTAATATCTTAGTGATCCTAGAATTTCTTTCACTTATAACAATCTCCTATTCTTTTATGTTTCCTAAATCTATTCATATACCTACTACCTTGTGACCTGAAGAAAATCACAACCCCTGATGTCTCCGAGACCTATAAATTCAGAACAGTTGCTAATCTTGCTTATTTAAAAAAAATCAGAGATTTCCTAGACCAATGAAATTACAGATCTGGAGCAAATTTACACACAACACACACACACACACACACACACACACACACACACACACACACCTATAACACTTAGTGCAAAGCTTTCTACATTGCATGAACTTAATCAATATTTGTTGAATTGAATTGATTTTGACCTTCTTATATCCACCACAGACTGGAATCAGTTACCAATTCCACATATGCCCTTTTGGAGACCTCTTTGATATGATGACAGGACTTTTAGTGCTTTAGTTATCATGAGATTTCAAAATACTTCATTTAGGTCATTTAATAATAATAGGTCAATTAATAATTTAGGTCAAATAATAATAATTTAATAACGATCACAAAGACATCTTTCAAATAACTGAGGTTAGATTTGTGCTGGTCTTCCTAAATAAAACTCCAGTGTTCCACTCATATTGTATTGCCTTTAGCCAGGGATCTAAGGGACAAAAATTCTATATCCTACTAAGGGTGTGCTGGAACAAGCTTGAACTGGCTTGCTAGAACCAATTGTTAAATTTTCAATGGAAACTTAATACCTCAGAAGTTGGGATATGTTACATATCAGAACTTGATTTCTTATTTTATTGATTATCTAGACTAAAGGGAATGAAGGATAAAATATTAATAATGTAGTTTAAACTTAAACATTTTATGCATACATTCTTTTTTCAAGGAGTCAATTATTAGATATTTACGAGTATACCATTGTCCTTGTTGTTTTTGTATTCAGTTGTATCCAACTTTATGACCCCATTTGGGATTGTCTTAGCAAAGCTATTAAAGTGGTTTATCCTTTTCTTCTCCAGTTCATTTTAAAGATGAGGAATCTGAGGCAAACAGAGTTAAATGACTTGCCCAGGATCACATAATTACTTTGGCAGAAAAGAATGTAAGCTCTTTGAGGGTAGGAAATATTTTGTGTGGTTTAAAAAAAAATTATACTCTATGCCAAACTTCTAACATATTCTATGTTCTTTGTACATAGTAGAAACTTCACAGATTTGTTGCTTTGAACGAATTGAGAGAGGTGAGACATTTAATGGAGGAAAGTTGATGTTAGCTTAGACTTCAAATTTAATTAAACAAGTATTTATGGTGTAGCTATGATGGGTGAATATGGTACCCAGGAAAACTATGGAATTGAACAATTTTGCCCTGACATTCCTGACTGTTTTATCTTCAGCCTAGATTTTTGAAGGTGACTGAAACTAATCCATGCTAATTTCATATGTCTTCTAATTCACTCTCCCCCACTTCCTAAATTTATGCTGCTTGTGTTGGAGGATCAAACAACTATAACTTCATATGTTGTTTCAGCATCTACATCCTAGGGTTATTATGAGGATCAAATGAGATAATATTTATAAAGTGTTTTACAAAACTTAAAAGACTACATAATTGCTAGCTATTACCATTATCATTAGATTGGGTTTTAAAGGAGATTAGTAAGAAAAGTCAGACTTGTCAAGATTCTCCTTTGTTTAATATTCTGTATCTTTGTCTCACCAGGTAACAATGGGTGTCATTAATTTTGGTTCTGGACAAAAGAGGGTTGTCTTCCCTGCTTCTTTGTTATACCTTGGGCTACAGATACAGCTTCTATCATTGTTTACCCAAGGGGTGTGCCAGCCAATAATCCTTTCTAATAGTAGCCATAAACAATGTCAACTGGGACAGACCATCTCCTAAAAGACAATCATGTTTTAAAATGGACTCGCCAAGGGATGTGGAGGACTTACATTTTCTATCAATGTATCTGAAATTGCTTGTCTTTTACGGGAATGAATTTTTTAGACTTTCCTTAGAAATTTTTACTAATCCCTAAGCCCATTTAAAACTGTCTCCCTGGCAATCAAAATGATTTTATGTGATTTGGGTCTTCAAGTAGTTTGATTCTTAGCCATGCACAGTAAATTGGCAGGTATTAAACTTGTGGGGGCAAGGGGGGGGACTGATAAGAAACTTAAAACATGAATTCCTAGAAAAAGAAAGAAATAGAAACACTGACCATCTTTCCTAGACAAGGGAACTGAACAGAGGGGGGAATAAAGTACAACACATGTTTTATAGGACATTTCTGTTCTGTTATCCAATCATTTAAGCTATATACTTTACTACATTTAGATATATATCTTAAATTTCTTGGCTCTCCTCCCGCTCAATTGCCTCCCCCTTTTTTGATAAGATAAAAAAAAAAACTAACTTATTTTGAACTAATTTAATCATTAATAGGCTCTTTTATAAGAGTTTTAAAGCACATGCACATGAACACCCAATTTACAATGTCAGACAGTAATATGTTAAATCCATTTGGAAAAGCCTATATGAGACTAATTAAAATGCCAATTTAAGGCACTATACCCAGTGCTAATTTACTAAAATATTCCTTTCAAATGTTTTACTGCTTTGTGTAACGTCTTCAAGCTAGGCACCTTTATTGTTTTGAAACAGGACCCAAAGCAAAAGGATTTTAAGTTAGCAGTCTGTGACAGTCTTCAAGGCTTTCTTTTCGAATTCACCACAAAGAATCAGGCAAAAGTGGTTCTGCTGTCATTAACACAGAATAGGAGCAAGTTTCAAAACAAAAGATAGTTTATGATGTATAAAATTCAGGATCAAACGTTGTCAGTAAGGAAAATTCCACTTCTTAATGATTCCCTAATGATGGTTACCCAGTAGTAAAATCACTTAAAATTGAGATGTTTTTTAGAAAATAGGCCTTTGAGATCAACCAGATCTGTATGACCTTGCTGCTGCAACTGTTGTTTCTGTTGTGCTAAAGTGATTTTTTAGTTTACAAGGAAACAAATCCTAAAAGTCTTAGGACATCAGGATGGCCTTGTTATCTGAGTGAAGTAACAAGCTTATACCTACTCACGTATAATTTAAAAACTATCACCAAAATTTCAATATTCTTCCCATTAGTCCTTGCTGAAGATTTTGGGGAACAAAACCAAACAACTGATTAAGAGTACTTATATGGTAACCTTTGCCCCACAGTTCTCTCCCCCCAGTATTGATTTATATTACTTCCAACAGAGATGTGTGGAGAAATTTGATTTTAAAGATAAGGAAGGCAGTTTATCCTAATATAGACAGCTTGACAAAGGTACTCTTGAAAGCTTTAGTTTCAAGCCTGATTTTTCTTTAGTGTCTTATTTTTAAATGGGGGAAAAAAGAAACTCATCTTTCATATCTTGAAGAGAAGTTTGGGAATTCTGGCTAAGCACCAGTCTTCAGTCCACCATTTTCTTCCTCTGTTTTACAGTGGAACAATTTGGCCCATTGAGTACCAATAATGAGCACTTGGGATTGGAAAACTTCCCTCTGTGCAATGGAACACAAATACCCACTGGAATCTTAGAGAAGGGTAGATCAAATTTCTGTTCATGAATATGTAGGTGTCCTTCAATAGGTTTATTGCTCTCTCAAATAGGCATCTGTCATTGTAGGTACAGTCAGCCAGGGGCTCAGTGGATAAGGCACTGCACTTAGAATCAGGAAGACACATCTTCATGAGTTCAAATGTGGCCTCAGACACTTACTAGCAGTGTGACACTGGGCAAGTGACTTAACCCTGTTTACCTCAGTTTCTCTTCTGCAAAATGAGCAAGAGAAGGAAATGGCAAACCATTCTAGTAGCTTTGCCACGAAAAATCCCAAATGGGGTCATGAAGAGTCAGACACGACTCAACAACTATAACAAGTTTAGGTACACAAAGTTCAAGTTCATTTTGTATTTCACACATTTATAGGTATACTTGTAGCTTACCAGACATAAAAGAAATAGCAATACTGGCCCAACTGCTTATCATGTTTTTCTTTGAAAAACCTATTTTTTTCCCTTGGTTCAAGATGGTCCTTTGCTATAGAACTGGGATTTATACAAAAAAAGATGTCAATTTTGATAGCAACAATAGAGTTGTCTTTTGAAATGGTTTTTCCTCGTGTCTTTATCTTTCTTATTACAGAAATTACCCTTGTTTTTTTTTCTTTTGTGATTTTGAGTGTAGTGACTTCTTTCTTTACACCCAATAGAATAGAAGCTCAAGGTTCTCAGAGAGTATTTTCCTTCATGACTCATTTCTCCTGCCTCATTCACACAATGAATTGAAAATACCATTAGTGACATTTGTCTTCTTTGTATTTTTGAAAAAAAATAATTTCAATATGCAAACAAATAAAAACAGACGCAAGGAACGACAAGAGATTTAGCAAGAATGGAATGTATTTGTTTCTTTTGATCTGGAAACAACATTTGTCCTTGGCATAATCACTTTCAAAAAATAATAAAAATGAAGAAAAAAAAAGATTAGACCCATATCCCAGTTAACTTTGACGTCAGGATTGCTATTCAAAGGGCATCATTTTCTACATTGTTCTTTAAAAAAATAATAGGATGACATCTTTGTTATATTTTATATTCTATCCTTAAAGTGACTTTCAACCCATATACACTTGATAAATCAATATTTCAAATATATTTATCTATATACAAATGCATGTATAGGTTTATAATATCATAAATCTTTAGAACTAGAAAGAACCTTAAATATTATCTAGTCTGATCCTTTCATTTAGATTGGGGACCAGAGGAGTATGACTTGCCCAGAGTCACACAGTCAGGTAGTGACAAGTGTCCTGCTTCCCAATTCAGCCACACATTGTGAAGTTTCTACCTAGAAGACTCTCAAGATATTATACAGGGATATTTTAATTCTGAAATTGAAAGTAATATTTTTCAAGCTGGCAATATCTTTGATATTAGGGGTTAGGGAAAATGGTAATTTAAAGTGAAGAGAAGACAATAGTCATAGGGAATCAGGAAATATTTATGAAGCACATGTCAAAAAGCAAAGCACATTTAAAAGAAATACAAAGATAAACGATACATTATATATTTTTCAAAAGGTTATAATCTGGCAGGGGAAATAAAACATGCATGCAACAGTTTTAAATCAGCTCCAATCCCTCCTTCCACAAACACAAAAGAAAATATAATAAGTATATAAAATAAATGGGTGAGGTCACTCACAACCAGAAGATCAGGTAGCCTTGGGGCAAGCATTGAAGAATAAGTTGGATTTGACAGTTATTGATGGGAGAGGATATTCCAAAGTCAATTATCACACCAAAAAGTCACACACACAAAAAAAAACATTCTAAAATGGGTGAGAATGCACAGAAACAATTTATAGAATGGTAATTTAGTACAGATTGCCTAGGACCTAGAATATGTTCAGAATAGTGGCTTGAGCTGTAGATTGGTACATACTGCAGAAGACTTCGAATGCAACATTAAAGAGGATGAACTTAATTTCTTAGGCAATGAGGATTTATTGACATTTTAGAGCAGTGGGTTGATGTGATCAATTTTACACATTAGAAAGATCAGTTTAACATAAGCTTGTAGGGAGAATTAGAGAGAAGAAAATAAGGTGATAAAGACTGGTCAGAAGGCAATTGTCACAGTCTAAGTGAGAGGTAAGAGGTTCTGAAGTAGGGAGTGGCAGAAGGAATGTAAAGGAAGGAAAGATTTGAAATATACTGGAGAAGTTCAATCAGTAGGACTTGGCAGCTCATTAGATGTGGAGAAACAAGAAAGGAGTCAAATATGATATCTGGGCTTTAAGCCTCCCTGATTTGAGAGTGGTGGCAGCAATATTGAAATCAAGAGGAAAATAGGCTTTGAGGGAAAGGCAATGAATTGGGTTTCAGTCATATTGAACTTGAGAGCATAGTAATGGGACATTCAGGTGGTGATATTTGACATCAATTGGAAATAGGTACTTGGAACTTAGGAGGGGGAGTTCAGTTAGAGACAGATTGAGATGTCTCCACAGAGTTGCAACTTTGAAAGTGAATAAGAATAGTGAGGTGAAGATTTATGAGGAAATAAGGAGAAAGATTATAATACAACATATAGGACTAATTACTTATAGGAGAAGAGGTAGGAAGAACAAAATTATTTGAAGAGAGGTAAAGAGGAAACCATATAAGAAGTTGGTTGTCATAGAAGTCAATATTATATAGAGTTCTATGATGGAAATGGTGGTTAACAATATCAAATGGTGCATATAGGTCAAGTAGAGAGAGATAGTTGGTATGGTAGATAGGTTACTTGACTTGGACTTAGGGAAACCTAAGTTCTATTCTAGCCTCAGACACTGACTAGCCTTGGTATGTTGTCCTAGATAAGTCATTGAACCTCTCACAGACTTTGTTTCCTCATTTGTAAGATGAGGATAATAATTGCATATAGCTCACAGTACCTCAGGATTAAATGAGATAGATAACACATGTAAAATGCTTTCAAAATCTTAAATCACTAAATAAATACTAGTTATTTTTATCATCATCATCATCATCATCACTAATTTTCCTGGCATTCAGACTATCACATTCTTACCTTTCCAGCTTTATCTTATACTATTCACCAACCAAAATGTATTACCAGGGGTAGGGAACCTGTGGCCTTGAAGCCACATCTGGCTTTCTAGGTCCTCAAGTGCAGCCCTTTGACTGAATCCATGATGACCTAGAGGGCCACAAGTGGCCTTGAGCCCACAAATTCCCCACTCCTGTTGGATGTTCTGGCTAAAGTAAGCTATGTTCTACGCCCTCTGCATATCTCATGTCCCTTCACCTTTTGGGCTGACATGAGCTTCCCTTTGTCTTTAATTAAAAATAGATGAAAACTTTAAAGTGTTTTATATGTGAAAACTATTGATATAATTATCGCATCAATTGATTTATGGACTACAACTTAAAAGACAATACAGAAGAAAGAATCTAGTGTCTATTACCAAAGATTTCAAATTCTCTTATGAGAAAATGAAGATCTTAAAGGTATAGGTTTTATTTTCCTCATTACTATCTATGGATGTCAATGGATAGAGGAAAGAAAAAATAATAAGGGAAATGAAAAGCCAATTAAGAAGCTTGTTTATTCCAAAGGGATTTGGATTTTAGACTGAAACGTAAAGTATAGAGTTTAAACACTCTTGCCATGGATGGAGTTTGCACCTAAAAATCTCCACTTTGTGGCATAAAATGCACCTTCCAAGATAAGTTTACCACTTATAATTCATCATCATGCTGCTGACTCAAGCCTCCTCTCCCCTTTGACTAGAAGGCTGAAGATTGGAGTACTAAATTCTTCCATAAGCCTTCCTTTAAGAGGACAGAATTTGGACTTACTATCCAATCCAATTTGCTCTTGCAGCTCTGCTTTGTCTCATCTAACTCCTACCCCATGCAGGAAGTATGTCTTGTCCAGCAAAAGAGGTCTACTCCCTTCCCTTTTTAGCTTCCTTTTGTGGCTTGTCTTTCCCCACTACACTGTAAGCTCCTTGAGGGCAGACACTGTTTTGTTTTGTTTGTTTGTTTTTAATTTGTATCCCTAGTGCTTAGCACAGGACCTGGCACATAATAGGTGTTTAATAAATTGTTATTGAATTAAAAGGAATTGGATAGTAAAAGTTCATTTGCCTTACTCTTTCAAAAACTAAAGAGCTTTAAACTAATAGAAAGGAAAAGGGATAAAATTACAAAAGATTAACCAGCAAGCCTGATTATTTAGAGAGTAGTCAATGTTGTTCCGCCTTTTTTCCCCTTAAGATCAATGACATGACAACTTTGGCATCAGGGTACAGTGTGTTTGGCCATGACTGATCAGTCCAATATGAGTTTAGAAGATTCTACCACAGGTCCAGCACAATCAGTCAGGTAGAACATTTGGGATGGAGCTATTTCAGGATTTGCACAGCTCACATTTCTGTTGTGCTACCATTATTCTGCTTTTCTCCTAGAGTACAGCTGCTTCTCAGATGCAGACATGCCATGCCAAGAGGTCTTGGGCCAGAGTCTCCCATGTTTCACCTTTGTGTGAATGCTTGTTTTGTATGAGTTCTCTGTAAAATCATCTTTTAGGTAATCAAGTGTTTGGCATTCAGCTACTTAGCCAGCCCTTCAGAGTTGTGCTTTCTGCAGTAGAATCTGAATGTTTGGGAGTTAGCTCAAAAGAAGACCTAAATGTCCAGTACTTTATCTTACATTATCTTCAGAACCTTCCTAATACAATTCAAGTGGAAGTGGTACAGTTTTCTGGAATGATGCTGTTAGACTGCCCAGGTTGCACAGGCATATATCAGTAAAAGGCTCTATCCACCTTCAGTTTGGTATGCAGAGTAATACCTTTTTCCCTCAACACTTTCAGAGCTTTCCAAATGCTTTGTCTAGCTCTGGAGACATGTGCATCAATCTTATCATCTATGTCGACATTCCTGGAAAATATACTGTTGAAGTAAGTGAATTTACCAAATTTTTCTGTCTGGTATAACTGATGGTTCTATGTACGGATGGTGTAGTACTGACTGGTGGAAAACCTGTTTTTTTGTGTTGATTATCAGTTGGAAATGAACACAAAGGGCAGAGAATTGATGTAGAAAGAATAATAATAGTACAGAGGCCCCCAAATTCTGAGGATACTAATCCAAGAAAGAAAGCAAAAAAACCATGTCTTCACCTGCCTATCTACAAATGTACAGCATAGTCTTGTAGGTATACAAACAAGGAAAATTAGAGTTCCTAATGCAAGAAAATAAATTTGACCTTATAGCTGTCAGTGAGACTTGCTGAGATAAGACTCATGAGTGGAAGGTTTATCTAAACAAAAAAAGGATACCTAAACCTGGGGTATGGGAAGAGAATCATTTAACACTGCTACCACTTAAATTCAAACATTCATCAACTTTTACCTACATTATTTCAATAGTCTTCTAACTGTTTATTTGCCTCATCTCTCCTCATTCCAATTCATCCTGTGACTTTCCAAAGTGATCTGACTGTGTTATTTTCTCATTCAATCAACTCAGTGATTCCTTATTGCCTCTGGGATAAAATATAAACTTTCTCTAGCATACAATATCCTTTACATCCTGGTCTCAACTTATTTTTTCAGCCTCACTAGACACTGTTCTCTCTCCTACATTCTTCTACCTAAATTCACCTTCTCTTTGTTCTTCATATGGAGCAATCTATGTAGTACCTCTATGTCTTTACATTGGCTACCCCTTTGCCCATATGCACTCCATCCTCACCTTTACCTCACACAATTACTCTCTTTTTTCAAGATGTGACTCAAGTACCTTCTTCAGCATTAAGTTTTTCCTAAAACACACCTGCTAGTGCCCCCTCTCTCAAATTACAGTGTTTTAAGTTACTTTGTATCTATTCTCTTAATATTTATTGTGCAATTGTTTTCTTTTTCATTAGAATGTAAGCTCCTTACAGGCAGACATTATTTCATTCTTTTATTTGAATCCTTAACAACTAGTACAGTGGGCAAGCATGGTAGGTCATTTGGTTAATAAGAAAGCACAATCATGTGAGATACTTTTACTTCAGAGGCATAGAGGAGCATATTCAGGTGAATATTAAGGTAAAGTATTGAAGCAAAAATAGAAGTAATATTGTCAAGCATTTTCGGAAGCATGGCACAAGCTAGCCAAAGAGGTGTCATATTATCATGATGAGTGTCTTTAATTCGCTATGCATATTTACTGGAATTCTCCTTTCCAAAATCAAAGCAACTGATGCTTTCTTGAATTGTCTTGATGATTATTTCATCCCTCAGAAGGTAGAGGAAATAAAAAATGGGAAATTACTTTTTGTGATCTGATTCTTCTTGATAGGAAGGAGCAGGTTCTTGGTATATAAATAATAAGAATTTTTTGGGTATTGGGTCTTAGCATAACATCTATTTCTATAAAGAAAATTCGCCAATTTAAATACTAATAATTATAAGTTCACATTTACATAGTTATTTACATTGGTCAAACCATTTCAACATTTCAACAACCCTGTGAGATAGGTACTATTATTAATTTTACTGATGAGGAAACTGAGTTTAGGGGAGGTTAAGTAACTTCTCTAAGGTCACACAGCTATTAAACATTTAAAGAACAATTTGAACTTGGCTGTTCCTACCTTCAAGTCCAATGCTCTATGCATTGTCACCTACTGCCCTATTAGTTATTTATCCCTTTACCTTAAAACTTTGGCAAATATCTAAATGTAAAAAATATATTTACAAAATGCTCCTAGATTATCTCCCAGATAGTGTGACTTACTGTTGATGAGGTCACCAAGCAAGAGAGCATAGAGGGAAAAGAGAAGATGACTCAAGACAGAATCTTGACAGACACCAAAAATTACCCAGGTATTGCCTGGGTCATGATCCAGCAAAGTAGGCAGAAGAGTGGTTAGACAGATAGGAGGAGATCCAAGAGAGAATTATGTCATAAAACCCTAGAGAGGAGAGAACATCCAGAAATTCATGGTAATCAACAGTGTCAAAGGACACAAAGAAGTCAAGAAGGATAAAGATGGAGAAAAAATGACAGAGGATTACAAAATTAAGAGATCATTATTAACTTTGAAGAAAGCAGGCTTATTTAAATAATGAGGTAAGAAACCAGATTGCAGAGGATTTGCATGTGAGAACAGAGAAAATGGAGTGAACCTAGTAGGGATGACTTTCTCAAAGAATTTAGCTGAGGAGGATAAATGGATGGTTGGATTAAGGGTTTTTGTTTGTTTTTTGATGAGGATGACAAGTATGTATCTGTGGACAGCAGAGAAAATGAAAGTAGGGAAACATTGAAGATTAGAGAGAATAGGGATGATAGTGAGGTCAGTCTGCTAGAGAAGACTTAAGGTTAAAGGATCAAATTTACATTTAGAGGGGTTTGATATGATAAAGGGAAGGTTATCTCTTCATGTAAGACAGAAGTGACAAAGGAGGTACTGGGGGAAGATATCTGACAGATGCAAAATGAAAAAGTGTAGAAAAGAGGAAGATCATGACAAATGGCTTCAATATTTTGAATGAAGTATGAATCAAAGGTCTCAGTGGATGGGGTGAGGGGGTATCATCAGAGGCTTGAGGAAAAGTAAAAAAAATATATTTGAAATAGCCACTGTGGTAGGTGGGGGTAGATAACCAATTAGGGAGGTATAAAAGGCTTGTCTTACTGCAATGAGGACCCAGTTGTGATTTCAGAACATAATTGATGGAGACATAATTATATAGACATCTTCTGGTTTAGCATGATTCATGATTTTTTTCCAGCTCCATTAAGCAACATGTGAATAGGAGCTAAGGAGGGGAATGGTGGGAGTACTCAAAATGTAGGGTTCATTATGGTGTGATAGGCAATAAGAAAAAGGGGCAAAAATAGAAATTCATTTAGAATTGAAATGATTTATCAAGGAATAAAGCTAGGGAAAGGGAAAGGAGTTAAGTGGGACCAATGTGATGACCTGGGAAAGAATTGAGGGGTGAAAGGATTAGAGGTCATGGGAAAGCTAGAGTCCAGGGTTAAGTGTTATAAGGCCTAGAGGAAGAAGGAATAATAAAAGATTATGATTCAAAATTAAAATGCTTATAATAAACATTATAATTTATTTTCTATATCTATTTAGTCATTAATAGCAGGGTTATACTTTCCTTTAGATGATTAACAAGACTTTAAGGTCTCTGAGAAAAAGAATAGTAGAGTGGAGACTATCTCTGGTACTAACCATGTGTTTAGAAATGAAGAATTTGATTTATCTCAGTTTCCATATTTGTAAAACTGATATTTCACAGACCATGTCATACCCCTTTAGTAATAGGCTAGGGTTACCGGGAGGATGTAGAATCCTGTTATTTAAAAAAAAAAATTGTGGGTTTATGCCTGAAACACTAATAAAAGTTATAGTTTTGAAAATAGAGCACTTGCTGTCAAAAGCCTCTAATCTTTTTTGAAGGTACAAAGGAAACATAAAAGCATATTCATCTAATGTCATGTGTTCAAAGACGAGAATAGAATATGATACTTCCTGAATATATCTGCTGTGTAAGCAGCTTTCCTCTACTTGACAGCAAGATAGGTGCAAACAATAATTTAACTTACAATGGCACATCAAACACATTCATACTCCCCAGTTACTTTAATTGCCTTCTTTTCTATCCAACCACTAGTGGTTTTCTGTGAAATACACTATTTTAAGCTGATTTGTGTCAAACTACCTGTTCTTCATTTCCTTGTGATACCCAAATGGGCATCAAACTGATTGAATTGTCACTAACAAATCCAAGACTTCCAACATTTCATAAAGGGAAACATTATAGTAATATTCTAGCATCTCATTTATTATACCTAAGTCTCTTTCTAAGTTTTATTGAGATTGAAGATACCTGTCTGCTTGGGTTTGCTAAGTTTGGCAGAGAGACTTCAGAAGTCATCACAGTCTTGATTTTAAAAACAATGGCATGTTTTTAAAAATTCATAAGATCATAAGATCTCAAGGAACTTACAATCTACCAATATCTTTTTAAATTAAGATCAATCAAAATCAGGTCTAGGGTGTCTCAGTGGTGCAGTGAATAGAGTAATGGCCCAGGAGTCAGGAGGACCTGAGGTCAAATTTGGCTTTAGACACTAAACACAAAAACTAGCCATGGGACCTTGGGCAAGTCACTTAACCCCAAATGCCCTACCTTACCCCCTCCAAAAAGCAAAAAAAAAAAAAAAATCAGATATAGTACAGTGGATTATGTTTTACCTTTAAATAATTTTGATTTTTTGCAAAAAGCATGATTTCTTTTAGGCTCTGGGCCTTTGGGCTGGCTGATGCTAAATAGCATGACTGAGAGATCTGAAAGGAATTTAGCTTGTAGCTATAGAAGAGTACATAAGAACTAGCATTAAAAAATGAACAAAAACACAGTGCCTTAGAAGACAGCCTTCACCTCTCTCTCTCTACTATGATGAAGTATTGAACCTTATCTAAAAAGAACAAATTCTGTTATTTAAAATTCATGCTACATCATTTCATAACCAGGCCATTTAGGTAGGGAGGTTATGCTTAAGTAACCCTTTGAAAAGTCTCTGAACAAATGGTAGGTAAGTAAAATGGAGGGAAATTGAAATCTTTTTTTTTCTAAAAGCCTCAAACAAGGTCCCTCCTTAAAAGAAGTAATGCAAACAGTTGTGGAAGTAAAAGCAGACACAAGAGCAAAAATTGGTTTGAGAGCAGGAGAGAGAAATGTTTCTAAGAGCAAACTAATCAGCTGAAAATAAGGAAACAGAAATAAATATAGATGTTAAGCAATTCCCTTTCATTACTTTAATTCTTCAAAAACAAATGAACACAGTCTCTGAATATGGTCAGATCTTTCTAATGCCTTTTCTTGGCCTTTGATTTCATCAGTATACAGACCTCCCTATATGGAAATTCCCTCCACCTAAGTATAACAGAATCTTATAGTTTTAGAGATTTCCTTGAGAGCTTTTGTTACTTTACCATGGTTACAGAGCCAGCAAATGCCAGAGGCAAGATGGGAAATTTGGCCTCTTTATAAAGCTTGTTGACTATCAAAATTGTGTTCATTTTTATAAATTTTATGATTTCAAATTCTTGCTGTTAGGTGCAAAATCCAAACATTGAGAGGCACAAGATATTCTGCCTTGTGACGCTGATGATACATGGTCCAAAATGCCAAGAAGAAAACCTTACTTGAGTGGATTGAGAAGCTACCTCCCTCAAGAATCCTGCTTCACATATTATTCATTATTCATATCAAAGGTATTTTTAGTGGTGGATATTTATGCAAATGGCAGAGTTGAGATATATTAGAAATGAAATTTGCAGCAGCTTAAACTTCACAATGTCTATTTGGTCAGTAGTGGTTTTAATAGCCTTCTTTCACAGACATGCCAGAATAGATAGCTGTTTCTGGCATCTACTTAGAAAGGCATATTGTTTTACACATGGTGAAACTATGTCCTAGTTCTGAAAATATGCAGTCATTGAGTGAATGGTGTGTGGTGGAATAATTCAAATGAGTATGCAATGACAGTCAGTGATTGTGATTGACTTCCTTACGAATCCAGTCAGGCTGCTTGGCTCTGAATGTGACCGAAAAGTTTGATTGATACGTGGTAGTCTGTTTGGATATTTGCGAAAACAAAATTTTTATTTATTTATTTATTATGTGTTTAAAGAGATAGTTGATTTGGACATATATATCGTTTTTTTTTTCTCTTGCAATAATAGTGTGCCAATGATAGAAGATTGTAAGGCCCATAGTGATTAATTAGAATTTTGGAATTTTTTTTTTCTAAATGTTATGTGAGGGTAGCATGGTGTTAACTGTTAGAGACACAGATTTATAGTCAGGAAGATATACATTCACCCATCTTTGAGACACATAAGTTGCGTGACCTTGGATAAGTCTTTTAAGCTCTTGACAGGTCTGTAAGACAGAGAAATTTCACATCTGATTTCGTGGAGGAGGTTTGCATACTGGAGTTCCCTATACCAATGAAATCACAGAATAAGTCCACCCTTTGATCCAAAAAATAAACAAATAATAATAGTTAATATTTAAAAAAGCAACTTTAAGGTTTACAAAATATTTTACAAATATAATTTCATTTTTTTCTTCCCAACAACATTTAGAGAAAACTATTTTTGTCCCCATTTTACAGATGAAGAAAGTGAGGCAGACCAATCAAGTAACTTGCTCAGAGTTGCACAACCAGTAAGTATTTGACATAGAATTTGGATTCTGACAGGTTCTCCCTTTCTTCAGTTGAGCTTATCCACTGAGCTACCTAACGTATGAGATTAAAAATATATGAAAATTTATATGATATTGTTACAACCTAATAATATGAATAAACATAATGCTCATGATAAACATGTTTCACTAGTGAATAATTTGGATTTCAGGAATTTTAGACAAAGCAATTCACACACACACACACACACACATATATATATGTGTATATATATGCATATATATGTATATATATATATATATGATTATTTCTAAGTATATGATAAATGGCAAATAGAAATTAAAGATCCAGGGACATCATTTTAATAATAATGTGCATGTGCAAAGAAACCAAGGAGTTCAGTAAGACTAGTGAGAAGAAAAAAATTATACAACATTAAGTTATATAATTGTAAAGAAAAAAAGTTACTTCAAAAATGGATAATAAATCATGCTTCCCATCTCTTGGTAAAGAAGTAATGGAGATGAAAAATGAGACATTTTTCAAAAATAGCCAGCATGTAGATTTGTTTATATTTCAAATATATTTACTTATTACAAGGGGCTTCTTTTTTTGGAGGGAGAATTATGACAGCAAGAGTTATTAGGGACATGGAAATGTATGGATAGTAATTACCCTTCCCCCCCAAAATAGTAGCAATTATACTTAAACATACACAGAAGAGAGTAGAAGGAATTTCAGAAGGGAACTCAAACAGGGAAGTGATAGAACTACATGCTAACTTTAATATACAGGTGAAAAAACAAAAGACACTAAATTGTATGTAATGGAGATTCAAAATGTCATATACAATCCTTTTCTATCCTTTGAGTAAATGTTCAGGTTTGTTTATATTATAAAAGGTTACTTTTTTGTTAAAATAGTTTATGTCTATTTAGCATTTTAAGGTCTATGGGATATTTGATGTATTTTAAAATCTGATCTCCACTGAACCTTACAACAACATTGTGAAGTAGGTGATAACATTATTCCTACTTTATGGATAAGAAAACTGATGCTCCAAAATATTAAATGGCAAGCCTATCATCAATATATCTTATAAGAAATTACCATAAATACTCAATACTGCTAATTGTAAGCCACCAAAATAAGTAGAAACTAAATTATATTTTCCTCAAACACATTGGGAAAGGGGTTTAAGATTCCTTTCTGGATTAGTAGTCATTAAAACTATGAGAATGCAGCCACAAATCATTTCCTCTCCTTGACCCTCAGAGAGCCTCAGTGTTGCTGCCATAAGTTTTGGTTTTCAAGCAAAGAAAGTGGTTTTTCTCTACTTGTTGGTTTTTTTAAAATCTATATTGTTCCCTTCATTTTCTCCCTACTTGTAACTAACAAAAGGATTGGGAAATAGAAAGGTTATTTTTTTTTTATTCATACTTATTTCTCATTTCAAAATTCTTTATATGGGTGGGGCTGGAGAGAGGAACCAGTTACTTTCTCTCTTCAGAATGAAGAATCCCAGTTTGTATATCAGTGTTTAAAAAAAAAAAAAAACTCAGACAAGATTTTCATGGACTATTTTAAAAAGTATGTGTCCTTAATATAAAGTTTATATTAGCAGTATTTAATCACTTCTCACCTGTAAAGAAACAGAAGGTAAATATTCTTGCAGAGAATAATTAGCAGAGCTTTAAGATTAATTTTGGGTTAAGTCCACTTTGTTTGCCAATGCATTGTTAATGTTTAGAGGTCTGTTATACTAATGTTATTTATTAATTATTTTTCATTCCCATACATAGCCAACTAAAGAGCTTTTCCATGTACCCATGTCTGTAAAAAAAAATTATTTTAAAATAAAGTTTCTTTTGTTGTAGCAAAAAAAAAAAAAAAACTATGAGAAAGGGGGCGGCTAGGTGGCGCAGTGAGTAGAGCACCGGCCCTGGAGTCAGAAGGACCTGAGTTCGGATCCGGCCTCAGACACTTAACGCACACACAAACAAAAACCTAGCCTTGTGAACTTGGGCAAGTTACTTAACCCCAACTGCCCTCCAAAAACTATGAGAAAGTAAAACATTCATCCATTCCCTACAATCATACCCCATAAATTTTTTATTCTCTTTTGGTTTAATTTTCAAATTTGTCTATAGTATCTGACAACATCAATTACAATATTAGAACATCTGATATTATCCTCAAAGGGCTGCAATATAATGCCCCTGAATCATCATTTTTTTTTTACTTATCTAAGACTGAATATAATAGGAGAGGAACTGGTGTACTTTGTATTTGAAAAAGCAGAAGTTAGCTATAGATATCAACAAAGAGTATATAGATCGTGAAAGGGATCCATGAAATGTGATACATGTCATTCAGAACAGGAAAGAAGGAAGCACAAAGCAAAAATACAGTCCAGAAGAAAAGGAAGACACTGAATTCTGGTGTGAAGTATTGGGGCAAGCTAAAAATGTTCCATCTTTCAATAATGCATTTTTTTGGGTGGAGTGGGGGAAGGTAGAAGTAAAAAGACAGGAAAGTGAAGGCAAGAAATCTTTCAAAATCATATTTATTATCTGTCATTTTCTCCTGCTTATTAATTTCCCTAATGGAACAGAACAATCCTAGATAAACTATAAGAAGAAGCAATGAAAAAAATTCTTTTGCAAGAATTATTGTCACAGTGCCAGAAGTCATGAGTCAATGGAATTCAATGTGAAATCGGGAATGTACTTTCTAGTAAGCAAATTCAGTGCCATCCTCCTTGTTATTGTTATCCTGAATATCAATAGAATTCCTTGTCAACCTCCAAGAGTATACCTTGGCTTATTGGTAAACGCTTCCCCCCAAATTTGTAAACTTTCTTATATATGGAATCTGCATTATGATTGATTCTGGCTATATTTACCTCCTTGAATAATTCATGCTAAAGATTTATGGTCTATTTTTTTATTTTATTTTTTTTTTTCATTTTCTTCCTGTGGTTTTTTTTTCCTAATTAAACAAACGCTTTATTAACTTCTGGTTTACATCATTCATTTCCACCAGATTATGAGTTATATTTTCCCCCCATTTTTTCCCTACCCACCACCCCAGAATAGCAGTCCCACTAGATATCCCCTCATCCAATCTGCTCTCTCCCATATCTTCTCCCATACCCCCTTCGACTTTGCCATTAGGGCAAGGTGAATCTCTGAGCCCCACTGCCTGGACATCTTATGAAACATTTAATTTTAAAACTTCAGTTTTCAGATCCATTCCCTTCCTCCCTTGTCACCCACTCCCTCTGAGAAGATAAGCAATTCAGTATGTGTTGTACATGCATAGCTATGCAAAACATTACCATAGTAGATATATTGTAAAAGACTGCTTATATTTCCCTCCCACCTATCTCACCTCCCACCTGGTCCATTCCCTACTTTGATCCTGTCCCTCTTTGATAGTGGGTACTTCCAACCTCCCCTCCCCCAGAATGCCCTCCCCTCCATCATCCCCCCTCTCATCCCCCTTTCCCCTACTCAGGAGAGTAAGTGAGGGTAAGATATACCATTTAGTATGTATGTGATTCTCTCCTTGAGCCAACTTCAATGAGAATATGCTTTTGCCTTTTTGCCTTCCTGTTCTTCCCCTCCCCTGCAACTACTTCCCTTGCCTCTTCTACATGAGATAGTTTGCCCTACCCTGTCTCTCTCCATCTCCTCTTGCCACTTTCCTCTCTCACCTCTTGACTTCACCCCTTAAGAATCATCCCTTCCTTGGGGCGGCTAGGTGCAGGTAGTCCAATAATTTTTAAATTGTCTCTCCTGGATCTATTTTCCAGGTCAGTGATTTTCCCATGAGATATTTCACATTGCCTTCTAATCTTTCATTTGTTTGGATCTGCTTAACAGCATCTTGATTTCTCATAAAGTCACTAGCTTCCATTTGCTCCAGTCTAACTCTGAAGGAATTAATCTCCTCAGTGAGCTTTTGAGATTCTTTTTCCATCTGGCAAATTCGACTTTTTAAGGCATTCTTCTCCTCATTGCCTTTCTGAACCTCTTTTGCCATTTGAGTTAGTCTATTTTTTAAGGTGTTATTTTCCTCAGTCAGGCTGTTGACTGTCATTTCATACTTTTCTTGCATCTTTTTCATTTCTCTTCCCAAATTTTCCCCCACTTCTCTTATCTGCTTCTTAAGGTTCTCTATGGCCTGTAGCCAGCTTGTATTTTCATTTGGGGCTTTTGGTGCAGGAGTTCTGACCTCACAGTCCTCCTCCATGCTTTGAGCCTCTTTAACCCTAAAATAGGAGTCCAATGTTGAACTTTTCTGTTTATTTTGTTTCATTTGCCTAGGCATGTTGCCACTTCTGCTAGTTGGGTGGCCTCTGTAAAGCCTCCACCCACTCTGGCAAGTTGGATACCCACCCCAAACTTCCCCCCCAGACCACAATCCAGATCCAGGCAGTTTAAAGCAAGAGCGATTTACCCCCAGACTGATTGCTGGATCTCCCTACAGTTCGCAGACCAGGAGCTAGAGCCACTACTGAAGCTGCAAAATGGCTTCTGTGCCACTGCTTCTTCAGCAGCTTTTTGCCCTCAGGGATGGAAGCCACGAGTTCCCCAAATACTGGTCCCAAATTCCATAGGGCACTAACCTCTCACTTTGTCCTAGGCATATCTGTGTTGATAATTCTGGAATCGTCAAAATTGCTGGTGTTCTGGGGTCCCTCCAGCTGGTTGAAGGCCTGGCCACCCTGGGGCTAAAACCTCGGACCTGGGCTCGGCTCTGCGAGCTGTGCTGTCCATTCCCAGCACTCTGTGCTGCCTGCTCTCAGAGCGCTGTGCTGCCTGCTCTCAGAGTGTTGCAATGGCCGATACCTGCAGGGCTGCTGGGCTGTCCTCAGCAGGATGTTAGCTTCTCTGTGCTGTTCTGTGGGTGCTGTGGCTCCAGAAGTTGTTCGCAGTCCCCTTTCACATTGTTTGAAATTTGTGTGGGGCAGAGAACATTGGAAATGCTGTTTCTACTCCACCATCTTGGCTCCAGATTTATGGTCTATAGAACAACATATGCTGACCATGGGACTTAGAATAAAAATCACTAATTTTGCAGATGAAGAAATTTAGTCTTAGGGAAGTGACATGAGTTATACCAAGTCACAAAGGTGGTATTCAATAGACCTAAGTGATAAATAACATTTGACAGATTCCGTAAATATACAATATAGGTGTTCAGTGGAAGGAGGGATCACTTGACTGAAAAAGATTAATATTGAAGTACAATTGGATCCAGATCTCACCATTTTGACTGAAACTATTTTCTCCAAAAAACACTAACAATCTCATAATTGCCAAATATATTAGATTTTTCTCAATCCTCATCATTTTTGTTGGGGTGGAGGAGGAGACTGAGAATGTTTCTTATATTTTATGGAAAATAACTTGGTCTTGAAGGATTAAATGGCAGCCATGAGCTGCAGTAATAAGGTGGAGTACTTCAGATTTTTTTTTGCTTTTTTTTTTTGGAGGGCAATCGGGGTTAAGTGACTTGCCCAAGGTCACATAGATAGTTTTTGTGTTAAGTGTCTGATTTGACACTTAATTGTCAGATTTGAACTCAGGTCCTCCTGACTCCAGGGACAGTGCTCTATTCACTGCACCACCTAGCCACCCCAACTTCGACTTTTGAGACTGTTAATCACCTTCTTCTTAATACTCCTCTCCAGATTTTCATGACATTTTATTTTCCTAGTTTTCCTTCTACCTGTCTGAATGTTCCTTCTGAGTCTCCTTTGTTAGTTCTACATCTAGGTTATGTCATATAAACATTTCTAAGGCTCTGTCCTGGGCCCTCTTCTCCCTTTATATTATCTCATTCATAAGTTCTGAAGGGTTCAATTATAATATTTATCTAGATGACTCCTAGATTAGTATATCCATTCAATTCAATAAACATTTATTAAGCACCTTCTGTGCGCCAGACACTGTACTAAGTGTTGGGAATACAAAAAGAGGTAAAAAAAATAACAACAGCCTTTGCCCTCAAGGAGCTTATGATAGAATGGATATAAAATATAAACAAATATATACAAAGCAAGCTATATACTGTATAAACAGTATATACTGTATACTCTATAAATCCGGTTTATAACAGATTTAATTAAAAGACAGAAAGCACTAGATTTATGAAGGGTTAGGGAAAGTTTTCTATAGAGAATGTGATTTTACTTGGGACTTAAAGGAAGACTGCCCTAACTTTTCTCCTGAGCTCCATTCTCACATCACCAACTGCCTCTTGGACATCTTGAAATGTATCTCTAGGCATCTCAAACTCAAAATGTTCAAAAGAGAACTCATCTTTCACCTGAAATCTTATCTTCTTTCCAAACTTTCCTATTACTTTTAATAGAACCACTCTCCTACTCACTTAGGTCAGAAACTTTGACCTCATCCTCAACCTCTCTCTGGTACTCATTTCATGTGTATAATTTGTTCACATACCTTTTACTTTCATAACATCTCTCATATAGTCCTATTTCTTTCTACATATACAGCCACCACCATGGTATAGCCTCACACCAACTCATTCCTGGATTACTTAATAGATTTCAGGTTGATCTCCATTCTTCAAGTCTCTCTCCTCTTAGATCTATCCTTGATTCAGCTGACAAAATGTTTTCTTTTTCTCCCTAAAGTGTGGAAGTGATAATTCCATCTTATCACTCAATGAGCTCTATTGGCCACCTATATATTCTTTGTACATCGCCAATGTATTCTTTATAGTCTAGGATCATCTGTTTTCTTCTGTCCCTCAAGCACAAAAGTTTATCTTCTAAATCCCTGACTTTTTAGTGGCTATTTTCTCTGTGTCTGAAATGCTTTACTTTCTTACTTCAGCTCACGGCTACCCTGTATTCCTTTAAGATTAAAGTCATTTTCCATCAAATATAAGAAACCTTTCCCAGTCTCCTTCACCACCCTACCACTACCAGCTCTTGTCACTGTGATTATCTGTCTGTCTCTTGTGCACATTGTTTTCATATTGTATGTATGCTATCTCCTTCATTAAAATGTTAACTCCTGGAGCTTAGGGAATATATTTTTTCATCTCTTTGTATTCCCAGTGCTATAGGAGCATATTACCTGACTATAGCACACATTTATTAAATACTTGTTGACTGATTAACTGTTGACCAAACAAGACTTTTTGCAAATTTATGTTGAGGACTATGTTACAGATTTCCTTTTTATATTCCAGAAGCCCTAGCACAGTTTTTGGCACAGTGTTTGATAAATATATTCACTTTTTCTTAGTAATGGAAATAGATTATTTTTAATTTTTAAAAATAATTTTTGTTAATATCTTTTGTTTTACATCATATAGTTTTCTTTTCCTCTTCTTTCCCAGAAAGCCAACCCTTATACAAAGGGGAAAAAAAGGAACATAGAAAAAATTAGTTCAGCAAATCTAACTTAAATATTGAAAAAAAATCTGATGCAATATGCAAAGTTCCATACCCAGAAACTCTCAGATATACAAAGAAATGGGGAAAGATGTCTTCTCTTAGCAGTTCTTTAGTCATAATTTAGTCATAATTTTGTTGAATTCAGTTTCAATTGTCTTATTCTTTCCATTTACCTAGATATAGTCATTTTGTATATTGTTCTCCTGATTCTACATATCTCTGCATTTATCAACATTAGTTTCCTCATGATTTTCTGTATTCCCTGTATTCATTTCTTACAATATATTAATTGCCCATTATATTCATGCACTATATTTTGCTGAGTTGTCCCCTAAATAATGCATCTAGTTGGCTCTTAATTCTTTGCCACTACATAATATTGCCAAGAGAAGTTTTAAATTAGCTAGCGACTGCACAGTTTGCCTTTCTAATATCATGTCCTACTAATTCCTTAGAAATGCCTATTACTTGAACCAGACCAGCATTATTGCTGTACCATCAACTAATACACTACAATACTTCCCACCTCCATGTCTTTTTCTTAGGTTATTTTTCTTTCCTGCTCTCTTTGTTTCTTTTTGCCTATATAAATTGTACAGAAAACCATTAAGCCCCACCCCTTCAAGTTTCACCCCTCCCATAGAACTTTTCTTAACTACAATGGCCCTAATAAATCTTTTTCTATGAATTTCTAAAAGAAATTACTAATCTTGGCTATTTTAATTAGAAGCCCTAAATAAGAAATGTTTACAATGGTAGAAAGGGCTTTGCTTTACTACGGTGCCCATTAATACGGAGGCAGTGTAGAAGTAGCAATACTTGAGGCTATCAACTATAAGGGGGAAAATTAGTCATTTGCTTCTCATTAGGTAATAAATATGGCTATATAAACTGCCAAGAGATTCTAGGAGGGGGAGCAGCAAGAGATCCTGCTAAGCATTCTATGTTAGTTTTGGAAGAACACATTAAAGCTATAGTGATACAACAACAAAAATATCCATAGATATCCATGAAAAGAAGAAATTACTCAGTACATCTATGTTTTCTCATGATAAAACCCTCAAAGGAAAGAAAGCCTTTCTTTAATTTGGGGAGGAATATAATAAAACCATATGCTTGGTATCTTTCCAGAATGCCTGGGCTATGCTCTCAAAGGAAAGAAATAGATACTGCAAAGCTGTCATGGAAAACACTATATGAATTTTATATCAACTTCCACACTCTTGGAGAAAAGTTACTTACCAGAATATGTCTTTATGAGAACAGAACAAATGGAGAAACATGAAAACAAAAGCCAAGAGTTAATCTATTCAGCCCTGAAATTATTGTTGACTCCCAGAGAGAAAAAAAAAATTAATCACAGAATGCAGATTAAAATGATGTAAGAGACTTAGAATAACAATTTTATTTAGAAAAATAAAGTAGATAAAATTCCAGTTGCAAAGACTAAATATAAGCAAAAATAGTAATGTCTTTTATATTTTGTGCAATAATCTTTTAAAATGGAGGTAAACACAAATGATTCTTCCTCCTTCAAATATCACATAATAATATCATCTTATCAAGAAGTAATCAGGGTGCTAGTGAGTATAGTAGAAAGAGAATTAGAGTCAGGAGAACTGTGCTCAGATTCCAAATCTAAAACTTACTAGCTGTATGAACTGAGGCAAATAATTTTATATCTCTGAGATTGTTTCTTTATCAGTAAAATGAATATATTGATACAATCACTGTCTAACTTACCTTGAATAAAACCATTTTGTGAAAATTGAAGGACTCTATAAATGTAAATATGTATGTATATACAAATATGTAAACACACAGAGACATTATGCATATATTGTACCCTAACCCAAATCACATGCCATCTGATTTGAAGCCCACCATTAAGCCCCTTTATATTTTTCTTTGTCTCTATCCTAAACCCTGTAACCAATTGTAGCAGCTTAAAGGTGTAGTCCTGGGCAAAAGTGAATCACCCAAGGCACAGTCCCCTGCTCCCTTATCTTTCCCTGAGTTAGCATTTCCACAAATCAGTAAGCCTTGAAGCAGCATTTTGCATAAGGATCATGGTGTAAGTATCATGGGGCAAATCTATCTAATGTAAGAGACCACCTAGTTCTGGGATGCTGACTAAGCAAGGTCCCCACCCAGAATGGTGACCAAGCAGAATGCCCCACACCCTTCACCCAGAACATGACCCCAGCCTGTTCTGGCGGATTCTATTCCCCCTGTGCCCTCCACCCTGTTCTAGGAGGGGCCTCTGTCACAAGGAAGGTAGTGCCATTGTACCCTTGTTCTATGTTTCTGAAATTAGCCCTGAGCTATAGATCCAACCAATGGCTGTTTTTGGCTTCTGTACGTCATTGCTTATGCCAGCTCCCCTCCTCAATTGTGGTTTTTGCCTTTATAAGCATCGTATGGTCCCTCACTTGGGGCTGCCTGATTTGAATGTGTACTCCAGGTAGTCGCACTCTTGATCAATAAATCCACACCTAAATTTACCTTGAACTCAGGTCTCAGTCTTGCTCTTATTCTCTGCACAACACATATATTTACCCATGTATAAATATAGAAATATTCATCTGTATCTATCTATAACTGCATATCTCTCTATGTACACACACACACACACACACACAAAGAAAGGAAGAGAAAGGCAGAGTGAGGGAGGGAGGGAGGGGGAGAGGGAGAATTTCTAGATACAGTTGCTAAAGAGGGAAGTATCCAGAAAGAAAGATTACTTACTGCATAAAGTTCAAACTCCTTTGCTTGGAGTTTGAACTAGACCTTCCAAAGTTTACTTCAAAGCTTTGTATTTGTCAAAAAACTAGTACTTAGTGATTTCAAGGGATGGGGAAGGGGGAAAAGGAAGGTAAAATTGATAATGAGAGAGTAGAGAGAGGATCAGTCAGCAAGTATTTACTTTGTTTCAGGAATTGATCTAAGTGGGAAAGGAGTGAAGATGGCAGAGTAGAAAGAGGACTTCCATGGGTCTCTGGCTTCCACCTCCCCCAAATCATGTAAAAGGGGACACTGAACAAACTTTGGAGCTACAGAACCCACAAAATGACACAGAGAGGCTAACCTCCCACCGAGGACAGCCTGGCATGCTGGCAGGAAGTGGCCAATGCAGCACTCTGGGTGCTGAACCCAGCCCCACATGAGCCAGAGGTTTTAGCCTCAACCACTGGCTGGAGGGACTTCAAACCACCAGTAGCTATGGTGCTTTCCAGAATTATCAACTCACAGATGCTAAGGACAAAGTGAGGGGTCAGTGCAGTGTGGACTTTGGGATCCAGTAATTTGGGAGTGTGGTTGGCTTTTGCCCCCAGGGTGAGAAGCAGCTGAGGCACAGCTGCAGCTATGTGGCTGCTTCAGCTCCTGGCCTGCAGATTGAAGGGGGACCAAGCAACCAGTCTGAGGGGCAATTGCTCTTGCTTTAACCTGCTTGGATCTAGATTGCAGTCTACAGTAGAGGTCCTGGGGTGTTTAACCAGCTTGCCAAACCATGTAAAGGCTTCAGAGAGGGCACCCAACTAATACCTTCAGCATATGAGAAAATCCCAGTGTTTGGGACAGAGCTCCTCTGTCTGGTAACAGAGTCCTACTGTGGTAAAAAGCCCCAAAGTCAAGTAATTGAGTGGCAACATGAACAAATGAGGGAAGCAAAGCAAGCAGAGCAACCCAACTTTACACTACTATTTGGGGATAAAAAGGATCAAAGTATGGAACAGGAGGAAGACAATGAAGTCAGAACTCCTGCACCAAAAGCTTGCAAGAAAAATAAAGGCTGGTTACAGGCCATAGAGGACCTTAAAAAGGATTTAGAAAAGCCAATAAGAGAAATGGAGGAAAAAATGGAAAGAGAAATGAGAATGATGCAAGACTGAAGTAATACCTTAAAAATAGACCAACTGAAATGGCAAAAGAAAGGCAATGAGGAATAGAATGCCTTAAAAAGCTGATTTTGACAAATGGAAAAAGAATCTCAAAAGCTCACTTAAGAGAATCATTCCTTCAGAATTAGATTGGAGCAAATGGAAGCTAGTGACTTTATGAGAAATCAAGATACTATAAAACAGATCCAAACAAATGAAAAAATAGAAGGCAATGTGAAATATCTCATTGGGAAGACCACTATAGATCCAGGAAAGACAATTTAAAAATTATTAGACTACCTGAAAGCCACGATCAGAAAACAACCTAGAAATAATCCTTCAAGAAATTCTCAAGGATAATTGCCCTCATGTTTTAGAACCAGAGGGCAAAATAGAGGTTGAATGAATCCACCAATCACCTCCTGAAAAAGATCTCAAAAAGAAAACTCCTAGGAATATTATAGCCAGGTTCCAAAATAGGAGAAAATATTACAAGCAGCTAGGAAGAAACAATTTGAATATTGTGGAAATAAAATCAGGATAACACAGGATCTGGAAGCTTTTACACGGAGGAATTGATGGGCTTGGAATATGATATTCTGGAGGTCAAAGGAGCTGGGATTAAAACTAAGAATCGCCTACCCAGCAAAACTGAGTATCATGTTTCAGGGGAAAATATAGTCATTCAGTGGAATAGAGGATTTTCAAGCATTCTTGATGAAAAAATGAGAGTTGAATAGAAAATTTAATAATCAGATACAAGAAGCAAGAGAATCATGAGAAGGTAAACAGGGAAAAGAAATCATAAGGAACCTATCAAAGTGGAACTATTTACATTCCTACATGGAAAAATGATCATTGTAACTTATGAAGCTTTTCTCAGTATAAGAATAGTTGAAGAGAATAGAAATGTGTGTGTATGTATACATGTGTATATTCGAGGGTATATGGGCATATGAATACATATGTGAATGTGTGTATGCATGTTTGTAGGTATACATAGATAGAGGGCACAGAACCAACTTAATATGAAGGGATGATACGTAAAAGGTGAAATTAGGAGGTGAGAGAAGAATATAATGAGAGGAGATGGGGACAGACAAAATGGTGTAAACTATCTCATAGAAGAGGCAAATGGTTACAATGGAGGGGAAGAACAGGAAGGCAAAAGGGAATGGGTCAACCTTATTCTCATTGAATTTGGCTTATGGAGGGAATGACATATACACTATATAGGGTATCTCACCCTACAGGAGAGTAGGGGGGAAGGGGATGAGAGGGTGGATGATGAAAGGGAGGGCAGACTCGGGGAGGGGGGGAGGGAAGTTGGAAGCACCCACTTTTGAAAAGGTACAGGATCAAAGTAGAGAATAGAGCAAATGGGAGGTGGGATAAGAGGGAGGGAAATATAGTCAGTCTTTTACAATATATCCACTATGGAAATGTTTTGCATAGCTACACATGTACAGCCTATAATGAATTGCTCATCTTCCCAGTAAGGGTAGGTGACAAGGGAGGAAGGGAATGAATCTGGATTTCAAAGTTTTAAAATCAAAAATTTTTAAAAATGTATGTATGTATACACACACACATATAAATACTATTGTTAATAGTATTTTACATGTTACTGGGAAATAAGATATACATGCACTGGGGCATAAAGAACCTACCATGCCCTACTGGAAAGTCAGAGGGGGTATAGGAGAACATATGGGAGAGAGCGATTGGTGGAGGAAATATCCAGTGGGATAGCTATTTTGGGGTAGTGGGTAGGGGGAAAATGGGGAGAAAATTTGTAACTCAAAATCTTACGGAAGTGAATGATGTATACTAAAAGTTAATAAAGCATTTGGTAAAAAAAAGAATTGATCTAAGTGTTGGAGATATCAAATCTATAATGTCAAAATAACATTCTTTCCTTCAGGGAAGCCACATGCACACAGCTATGTACAGAAAAAAGTAATTTGGAGTCAATCTCATGGGGAAAGCACTAGAATTAAAAGGTTTAGCACTGAGTGAATAAAGGATCTCAGAGGCTTTTCCGAAAATAGTGGTCTTGGCAAGTTCATCACAGAGTTTATGCTCTGCTAGAATAGTCTTTGAAAAAAGCCTGCATGAGGGTCACACTCAATCTCATGATGAGGTATCAGAGTAGAATTTTAGTTGAAGATATATTATAAAAAACCATTATTTAGTATAGTTTAAATATTATAATAATCTATCCTAATACTCTTCACATCCTGACCCAAATCAAGATTTCTATAGGCACCAATCATTTCCTGAGAATGAACACCTTGAAATCATTCAATAAAATTGAACTGTGTGAGTCAATTTTTCTTTTGTATTGCATATTTTCCAATATCCATTTCATCCTTTCAATCTAACAGTTTTGATGGGGTACAATACATCTGCTTAAAATTCATTACTGGATTGACTTCTGGTCCAAAGTCCTGCATATCACAAGCTCCAAGAAATGCAGCATGAGGATTTTTATGGTAAATCATAAAAAAATTGCTGTGATAAACTCCATTTCTACATACTAACATATATGTATGTATGGATATATACATATACATTATAGAGTGAAACCTATAAAGAAATTAAGTTGTTTATACAAATATTCAAAGTGGTCTCAAATGTCATAGATTTGAGTATTCCCTCCAAAGATATAGATGATAACATACTCATGCCTGTTCATATTATGAGACTTTTATCAATGTCCTCCCAAGAGTTTGCTAAACAGGGTCAACTCAACATATTGGAGGCCTTCCTTGACTGCTGCCCACATCACAAGAGTATGAATAGACCAATCTGGATGTTCACCAGTAACCTTTCCCTCTCACCATATGACCAATTTATGTTCTCTTCCTATCCTACATTATAATATTTATTTCTCTCTTTCAGAGTTCCTGCTAGTTTTAATTAACTTGTAGAATAAATGAATGGAAATAATAACTGAATGATTGAGATTTTGGTTTGAAAATAGGTTTGAGGTTTTACCTCTAAAGGAAGTTATAGAAGTATTATGTCTAGAAGAAACATATTTGTTTGATTCTGATTCTACACTCTGTAGGCTAAAGATATTTCCCCTACTAGCACTTAGGCTGCCATTGGATTCTAGTTCCTTCAACTCAAGTAGCAGTGTGGCTTCAAGGAGAACACCCAAAGATAGTTCCATCATGGTAGACAGAATCATCTCCACCAACCTATGGCCATATCCTCTGAAAGGTACAAAAAGCATCACCTGGGGATGTACTGCAAATTGTATGCATTATTATAGCCAGCAAAGATAAAATCTAGGAAAAATTTTGTGGGAGTTCCCTATTCCCAATAAGGAAGACTCTATAGAACGTTTTGATCTCAGAATCTCTTTATATCCTTAAAAATTTTTGAGCACCGGGTGGAGCCAAGATGGCGGAGTAGAAACAGAACGCCCAAGCCACTCTTCCCCCAGATCACCTCCAAACTATGTAAAAGGGGACGCTGAACAACTTCTGGAGACCTAGCACCTACAGAACGACACAGAGAAGCTAACCTCCCGCTGAGACAGCCCAGCAGCCCTGCAGGAAGGACCAGAGTAGGGCCAGCAGCTCAGCGTGCAGAGCGCGGGGAGCACCTGAGTCCGGTTTTAGCTCCAGGGTGGCAGGGCCAGCAGCCAGCTGACAGGACACCAGAACACCAGCAGCTGTGGTGACTCCAGAATTGTTAACATAGACATGCCTAGGACAAAGTGAGAGGTTAGTGCCCTATGGACTTTGGGACCAGTATTTGGGGAATGTGTGGGCTTCCTCCCCTGGGGGCTAGAAGCGGCTGAGGAGACACGCCATTTTGTAGTTTTCAGAGGTAGCTCCAGCTCCTGGCCTGCAAACTGTAGGGAGATCCAGCGATCAGTCTTGGGGGTTAATCGCCCTTGCTTTAACCTCCCTGGATCTGGATTGTGATCTGGGGTGGAGGTCGTGGGTGGGTTTCCAGCTTGCCAAAAACAGAAGTTGCCCCCCCCACCACGCGTTTGGGGTGAAAGTTCCTGTCTGGCGCCAGGCCATAGTGTGGCAACAAGCCCAAAAGTCAAGTAATTAAGTGGCAACATGCCAAGGCAAAGGAAACAAATTAAACAGAAACATGCAACATTAGACTCCTATTTTGGGGGCAAAAAGGATCAAAGCATAGAGCAAGAGGAGGACCGTGAGGTCAGAAGTCCTGCTCCAAAAGCCCCAGGGGAAAACATAAGCAGATTGCAGGCCACAGAGGACCTTAAGAAGGACTTTAAAAATCAAATAAGAGAAGTGGAGGAAAAATTGGGAAGAGAAATGAGAAGGATGAAGGAAAAGCATGAAATGAGGGTCAACAGCCTGAATGAGGAAAACACCACCTTAAAAAATTGACTAACTCAAATGGCAAAGGAGGCCCAAAAGGGCAATGAGAAGAACAATGCCTTAAAAAGTCGAATTTGCCAGATGGAAAAAGAATCTCAAAAGTTCACTGAAGAGATTCATTCCTTCAGAGTTAGACTGGAGCAAATGGAAGCTAATGACTTTATGAGAAATCAAGATACTGTTAAGCAGATCCAAACAAATGAAAGATTAGAAGGCAATGTGAAATATCTCATGGGAAAAACCACTGACCTGGAAAATAGATCCAGGAGAGACAATTTAAAAATTATTGGACTACCTGAAAGCCATGATCAAAGAAAGAACCTAGAAATCACCCTTCAAGAAATTCTCAAGGAAAACTGCCCTGATGTTTTAGATCCAGAGGGCAAAATAGAGGTTGAAAGAATCCACAGATCACCTCCTGAAAAAGATCCCAAAAAGAAAACTCCCAGGAATATTATAGCCAGGTTCCAGAATCCCCAGATCAAGGAGAAAATACTACAAGCAGCCAGGAAGAAACAATTTCAATATTGTGGAAACACAATCAGAATAGCCCAGGACCTGGCAGCTTCTACACTGAGGGATTGAAGGGCATGGAATATGATATTCCAGAGGACAAAAGAGCTGGGAATGAACCCAAGGGTCACCTACCCAGCAAAACTGAGTATTTTGTTTCAGGGGAAAATATGGTCATTCAGTGGAATAGAGGACTTTCAAGCATTCTTGAGGAAAAAACCAGAGTTGAATAGAAAATTTGACATCCAGACTCAAGAAGCAAGAGATGCCTGAGAAAGTAAATCAGGGAAAAGAAATCAAAAGGAACTTATCAAAGTTGAACTATTTACATTCCTATATGGAAAAGCAATAACTGTGACTGATGAAATCTTTCTCAGTATGAAAATAATGGAAGAAGGGTGTATGGTCATATGAATACATATGTGAATGTGTGCATATATGTTTACAGTTATACATGGATAGAGGGCACAGGTTGAATTTGTTGGGAAGGGATGATACTTAAGGGGCGAAATTATGAGGTGAGAGAGGAAAGTCGCATGAGGAGATGGGGAGAGACAGGGTAGGGCAAACTATCTCATAGAGAAGAAGCAAGGGGTAATGGTTGCAAGGGGGGGAGAGTAGGGAGGAAAAAAGGCAAAACCACAGTCTCATTGAATTTGGTTCAGGGAGAGAATGACATACATACTAAATGGGATATCTCAACCTACAGCAGAATAGGGGGAAGGGGGATGAGAGGAGGGATGATGGATGAGAGGGCATCCTTGTGGGGAGGGGAGGTTGGAAGTACCCACTATAGAAGGGGGACAGGATCATGTGGGGAATGGACCAGGTAGGGGGTGGGATGAGTGGGAGGGAATTATAAGCAGCCTTGTACAATATATCTACTATGGTAATGTTTAGCATAGCTAGACATGTACAACATATACTGAATTACTTATCTCCCCAGAGGGAATGGGTGACAAGGGAGGAAGGAAATGGATCTGAAATTCGAGGTCGTAACATTAAATGTTTCAAATATATATAAATACTATTATTAATAGTCTTTTGCTTATAATTGGGAGATAAGATGTGCAGGTATTGGGACACAAAGATTCACCTTCCTCTAACGGAAAAGTCAAAGGGGGTATAGGAGAAGATATGGGAGAGAGCAGATTGGAGGAAGTGATATCTTGTGGGACTGCTATTCTGGGAGGGTGGGTAGGGGAAAAACATGGGGGAAAAATAAGTGTAACTCAAAATCTGGCGGAAATGAATGATGTGAAACAGAAGTTAATAAAGCATTTGTTTAATAAAATAAAATAAAATAAAGAAATCCAACTACACCCAAAAAAATTATTGAGCACCTCAAAAGACTATTGTTTGTATGAGTTAGACTGATTTCTACAATATTATAATTTGAAACTATTAGTTTTAAAATATTGAAATATTTTAAAATAGTGAAACCCCTCTGTTTTGTAACAAATTATATTTTTAATGAAAAACACTACATTTTCTAAAACAAAAATAAAAACTAGTGAGAAAAATGTTTTTTTTTTGTAATTTTTGGAAATTTATCTTTGGAAATCTCTGGTTTGATAGAATTCAGTTACTCATATATACACTTCTTTATTATCTGTTGTGATCTGTTACTTTGATTGAAATTTAGTTCAAATAATTGGGCCTTACACATCTATGTAGTTGGAAAAGGAAAAAAAATTTAAATAGTCAAATAATATTTTAGTATTATTAGGAAAAGAATAGAGACCTCACTGACCACCAGAAATATTCCTAGAGATCTCCAGGGATTCACAGATCACATGTTGAGAACCACTGCTATAAACAACTTGATTGGATGTTCATCACAACTGGATCTCTGACAATGCCTAGATGCAATATATAATGGAAAGCCTTAAAGATCCTGCCTCTGGACAACTGGAGAAAGTAAGGAAATGAAACAGTGTACTCACATGTTTGGAATCCATACGTGAATTCACATTATTCTACAGCTGTGGACAAACGGAAATAGTGTCTGTGATTCAGTTTGGACAAAAAAAATCAGTGAAGAGGGAAACTGCCATCACAGTTTTTATCATGGATGGATAATGACTTATCCAGACTTTTAGCAAGAAGCGTACTTAACCCTAGAGAACAGAGACTTGTCCAATATGATCCAAGTAGCCTCAAGCCTCTGGGGTCACACTAAAAGGATTTATAAACATTTTCATAGTACTGAAACAATTATTGGTCTGTGATTAGCTGATAGATTATGTTTAATTGTTTGAGTACATTGATGGTAAGTCAAGAAATTTCTCATATGACAAATACCTGACTCCTAACCATATCAAAGACATTTTCCCACTCGTGATACAAGAAAAGTAAGTCTAGGAAAAGTAAGTAAGTAACTAAGTATAAGGACAGCCTTGCAGATATTGACTCAAGTGAAGGGACTTATAGAAGCTACAGGGAAGGAAGGACCCAGGAGGCAAATCCATTCCACATGGAAAAATGATAAGAAAAGGGGTTGGAAAGCAAATTTGAATATCACCATCAAAAGAAATACAGAAATGTACCTGTTCCTTCCATTAAAATCCTGGAGGAGATGGCCATACATGTACTTAAATGAATATAACATTTATAGTACAGAAGTTGAAAGCTCTAGAACTTGCTTTGGGAAAAGAACATGAGGTATGGGAAGGAGGATTCCCCTGTTTCTGTAAACACTAACTATAGCCTTGTCAGCTATTTACACTGTTTTTGTTTGCCCGCTATTCCTCCAACTAAGATTCATTGGGGTCCTACATCATACAGTGGTGACTATGAAAATTAAGTATGTATATTATACTGCCACCCTGCATAGTAGAGCACAAGTGACCAGTGTTTCTGTCATTCTATGAGAAACATTTGAAGAAAGTAACAGTACAGACTCTTGAAGGTTTTGATCTTGGAACAATGAGTATCAAAAGCTATATATGCCTAGTATACACTGAAGTATGTTTTGAATTCCCTGAAGATTGTTGGTGTCAATAAAACAATGAATTTTTTTGTGGTGCTGGTATGCCCAGACCCATCCTGCATAAATGGAGTGTCAACTCTGATTAGAAGCCAGTTCTATCTGCTAATATACAGGAGTGTGAGTCAAAACCTATACTTTATAACAGTCTATGCAGCTTGCAAAGAGCCATACGGATGATAGAGTGAAGTTGTTAAAGTGAACAACATAAGAGCCCTAGCATTTCAAAATGTGAGGGAGATCCAGGAAAATTTGATTTGGGGAACATGTCAGTAGCAAAGAAGTAGAAGGAGCAGTTGAGATAAAATTTTAGCCACAGGACAAATGTGTTCTCAATGCATGAGTGGGATGTGGGATATGTCTCACGAGCGATTCATAAATCCAACTCATCAACTCCCAACCTCTCTGAGGAAAGATCTAGAAAAATATTTTTGTCTGAAGGACAATGTGAATTATCTAAGAGAACATCTTAAAAACCTGTTATGAAAAACATTATCACAGAATCTAATAGTCCATATTAATTGCCCATAATGAAGATTTTTAAGAAGAATGAAAATAACATATATGGGTTGACATGGCAACTGATTGAATATCGAGGATGAGGTAGAGGAAGCTAGAGATGAAATGATGGTAGTACCCTTAGTGTAAATAGGGAAGTACAACCCTTTCATTATATAGGTAAAGAAACTCAGTCCCAAAGAGGTTGCGTGATGAGTGAGTACCAGATCCAGAACTAGAATCCAAGTTTGACTGCTGAACACTAATGACTCTCTCTTAATGCCCTCTAATATGATCTCTCTTAAGGACTAGTGAAAAAAAAGAATGATAAGATCAATAGCCTAATACAAGAAATCATACCAATTTTCATGCCAAGAAGAAATATTTTCATATTTTTTCAGATTTTCCAGTTCTGCTACAGTGTAATTTCATATGCTCTCTTCTCTTAAAAAAGTGATAAAATTATATGTATAGTATATGTATATGTACACATTAAAACTCCAAGCTTATTACCTACTTTAAAAAATTATTGTAGAACATGTAAACAATTTATAAAAGTATCCATTACCTACAGAAGCATAGTATCTGTTTTTAATTATATACAAAGCATTGAAAACTAGAGAAGTACGGGGCGTCTAGGTGGCGCAGTGAATAGAGCGCCGGCCCTGGAGTCAGAAGGACCTGAGTTCGGAGCCGGCCTCTGACACTTAATCCACACAAACAAAAACCTAGCCATGTAACCTTGGGCAAGTTACTTAACCCCAATTGCCCTAAAGGGGCGGCTAGGTGGCGCAGTGAGTAAGAGCGCTGGCCTTGGAGTTGGGATGACCCGAGATCAAATCCGGCCTCAGAAAATGAGCACCCACGCATAAATAATAATGACTAGCCATGTAACCTTGAGCAAGTTACTTAATCCCAATTGCTTTAAAAAAAAAAAAAGAAAACTAGAGAAGTAGGAAAGTTAAACTCTTATTTAATCCATGGTTATTGAAGGTTATGGTTGCTAATACCAGGCATGGGTATTACACTTTAAAATCACTAATCGAGTGCACCCTTGAGACAATTAAGCCACAACTCACCACTTCAGTGGAAGGTACAAGAAAGAGAAAATCATATCAGGTATAGCCTTGCTTTTAAAGAATTAAAAAAAACTTAAATGCTATAATTATTTCATAAATCCTCCAATAGAATTTCTGAACATCAAAAAAGCTCTCGAATGGAAGAAGCTATTAGAAAATTGCTTTATGAACAGTTTTTTTTGAAGATTTAGACACTGGGATTTATTTTTTTAAAAAGCACAATGATTTATTAACAAAAGTCTGTTTATCCCAAAAGGCTTTAGGCTTCTGACAATCAGTGAGTTTTAATAGTCTTACGGACTTCATGTTTCAGATGGAAGCTTCTCCATTAGGAATTAGGAAAGTATTGACTATATTAATTATTGCCATATTTGAGAATTCTGCTTAGAACTGAGAGATGCACTCCATTCAAATTTGTTCTCAAACACATAGCATTTCTCATCCAATATCTCGTGGCTGACCTCCAGTGAAGGCACATAATTTAAAGCTTTTTAAGTGATTATGTAGAAAGGTGAAAAGAGAATGTTAGTTTTTTCCACCTCAACAAGACATGCTTGATTGTTCATTTTTTAAAAAATTCTTTGTGTTTAAGAGGATAGAGTTCAAAGTGAAATAGAAAGGGAGCTGCTTCTTTTTGTATAGATCCTCTCTACTCCCATGTAATTTTGTTTTTGGAAGTCAATGAATGTTCACATGTTTAAAGCAAGAGAACTGGGAATATTTCTAGCTTTGAAGTTTAATATATATGCATCCATATTATCATATATGTATATGAACACATATGTATGTATCTTTGTATTTATTCATTTACAGATCAGATTATTTCTAATTACTGATGAATTGTGTGACAAAAATGAATTTCTTACATATCTGGTCACATACACACAAATGAACACACACACATATATACACATACACATCTTAAGTTGATATATATGTAATAGTGTCCATACACGTTTAAATGGTCACAAATTATTAATGTTTTCGTACAGATGAGTAATTTCATCAGTATATATGATGGAAATAAATATTTATCAATCAATATTTTTGAAGCACTTTGCTAAATACTTTACATATATTATTTCAGCAATCCTGGGAAGTAAGTGCTCTCATTACAGTTTTGAACAGCGATGTCAAACATGTGGCCTCCTGTCACATGTGATTGACAAGACTACTGAGTGCAGCCCAAAAGAGATTAAAATGTAATTGGAAAATATAAAGAAAAATAAATGCAAATATAGTAAAACATAGATAATGCTAACCTGTGTTTGTCTAAATCAATATATGGCCTGCAGAGCCCTCAGGGATCTGTATATATTGTTTAATGTCTTTCATTTCTATATGAGTTTGACACTACTGGAATAGAATACCTAGTAATGCAATTCCCTCCACTGATGAAAATGAACAAGTCATCTGTAACTGACAGTCTTACAGAGGGCCCTGAGGCAACATGACAAAGAGTCTTAATAGTAATGGGAATTTGAAGATCTTCCCTGCTTTGAAAATAAACTGTGCCCCCTAATAGGATGAATGTGATCACATAGAGCCCGTTGTGGGAGTATATCACAGAAGGGTGGAACAGAGCCCACAGGAAGCTGGGAGTCAAAGTCTGAGAGGTGGTGGGAGAGAGAGGACATTCAGGCAAGGCATTACTTAGGTTTGTGAGTAAAATATTTATCTTGTGTTTATTTGTGAGAAGGCTAAAGGATGGTGTGGTTCTCTGCTACGTTGTGGTACATTAACTTCTATGTTGCTATGATGGATGTGGTTTCCTGGTGTTGGGATTTGGTTTTCTGGTGTCTGGATAAATGTTTTGTTTCTGTCATATGTGGAGATCCTGCTATATTTTGTAATTGAGCACCATGCAGGTCTATATCTAGTGATATGGTTGCTGTAAATATTACACTGGCACTACAAGGGTAGAACTTGAAGTAAGAAGGAAGGGATATCTGAGTTCAAGCCATACCTCTGAAGAATGCCAGAAGTATGATCCTAAGCAAGTAATTTATTCTTTCAATGACCCAGGAAGCTATTTAAGATGACTATCTGTAAGACTTTATATCTATGTATAAGATCAAAGGGGTATATTTGTCCATCAGGGAAGATTGGAACTTAACCTTCTTTTCTCATTTGATGCAATTTTTGTCCATGTTCTCCCTGTGCAGAAGATTTATCTGTTGTACCCATACAACATAAAATTCCTACTTTCCTGGAGGCATTTCTTTATGTTTGAGTACCAGTTCAGTGCTTAGGATTCAGGCTTATTGACAGTACCTCTCCTATATATATGAATGGACTAGTCATTCAATTATATATCTTAGTTCAGACGATAGGTATTTTTAAAATTATTTAGATTTTGGGGCGGCTAGGTGGCGCAGTGAATAGAGCGCCGGCCCTGGAATCAGAAGGACCTAAGTTCGGAGCCGGCCTCTGACACTTAATCCATACAAACAAAAAAACCTAGCCGTGTAACCTTGGGCAAGTTACTTAACCCCAATTGCCCTAAAGGGGCGGCTAGGTGGCAGTGAGTAAGAGCGCCGGCCTCGGAGTTTGGATGACCCGAGATCAGATCCGGCCTCAGAAAATGAGCACCCACGCATAAATAATGACTAGCCGTGTAACCTTGAGCAAGTTACTTAACCCCAATTGCTTTAAAAAAAAATTATTTAGATTTTTCCTTCCTGAATTGTTAGAGAGCTATCTTTTGAGTAATTTTGGAACTTGACAAGACTCTGTAATATTATAATGAAAACATCATCTGTAGAGATGATTATCTAGGGTATATTACCAATAAGAAGGAATCAAGCCCTCCTTTTGTTTGGATCGAGCACAGGATATTTTTTTTCCTGATAATAGTAAATGTCTTTGGTCCTCCTATTTCACTTGCTTGCAAGTGATAATTAGAAGATTAGTGAGATGAGTTACCTCTGTGTTTGCATTTACTAAGAAATCTTGTAGGCTTAGGAAAGACCCTTTGTTGAAAGAAAGCCTTGAAGGCTTTCTTCTCTTGGGTAAAAAGTATTTTGCTTTTTTCTTTTTGTAATCAAAAAACAATAAACACGGTGGGATTTCCTATTCTCTGGAACTTTCAGTCAATATTATGATGATAAAGATATAGTGTGCCATAGAAAATTGTTTACAAAAATCTGTCTAGCCTAGCACTCACTGATAGGCATTATCTAAAGTCACAACCCTTATAAAGATATGGTCTAACCATTGTCTCTGCAGGTGCTACAATTGCTGCCTCCTCAACAGTGACAATTCTAGAAACTCAGAGAAAGAAAGTACTTGCCACTACAATCCTTGATGCTGTAAAGGGTTCAACATCCAAAAAAGATATGACTTTATTAGTAAAAATGATATTAAAGAAAAAAACATTATCAATTTTGCTACTGCACCCTGAGGACCAGAGGTTTTGGCATCTGATTTGAAGCTTAAGCATCACATATGACTTGTTCCCCACCTTGTCACACAAGCTTCTTGAAAGCAGAATTTTTTTTCTATTTATATTACTAGGTCACTGCACATTGTAAGCACATATATGTATATACACATATATGTGTGTGTATGTATGTACATATACATACACAAATATAGTTAATTCATTGTCCAACACAAAATTATTCCTCAGAGGCAAGACCTATACTTCTCTCTCCAGTAAGTGTACTTTTAAGCAAATTGTCAAATGTCAAGTAGGCAGCAAGTGTCAGAGGACCTAAAAACAAGTCTTCTTCACTCCAACTCCAGTATGTTCTATCCACTAAGTTTGCACTGGTATTAAAAGAAATAAAAATACAAATACCACTGAAACCCTGGATCCTTTAAGTAGGACAAAGTGAGCATTTCATGGAGTCTTAACTATAGTAGACTTACATACTGGGAAACAAGTTTAAATAGGTACCTACAATGGTTTACAAATGTAGGCATACCTTGCTTAATATTGCTATTTGGGTTCAGAAAACATATTTGGTGAAACATAATGGATGGTTAATCCTATAGGAAAAATGTTAAAATTTATATCTCAGGCAAATACTGTCATAGGGAGACTTTTCAACATTGTTTTAAGGTTTGGTTGCAAAATATTTTAAGATAAGGATGTCAAAATGAGTAAGGCACTCAAGTCACCTTACTTCCACTTAGAAGAAGTGATAAGATGTCCTCATATCTTAAGGGGGTGAGAACTAGTGTCAATTGATCAAGCAATCTTAATCATAGACTTTAGATTAAGTGCAAAAAAAGTCCTTTGAACTGGAATGGTTTTGACAAGGAATAATTTTGATTGGCTAGGAACTTTATTTCTATGTGTAGCAGACAGCAAAGCTCCTTTGTTCCCCCAGCCATATTGAAATACAATTGATAAATGTTTAAAAAATAGATAAAAATACAATGACATAAGTAATGTTAATTTACTGTTTTCTAATTTAACATGGGGCCTTCAGAATTGTTCTAGATATTAGAACCAATGCTCTTTTCTAGTAACTTGCTCCTGTTCCATCAAGGACTACTTGATGGAAGATGGGGAGGAAAGAGAGGTTTCATCTTTGGTCCCAAGGTACGTTTTCTTTTTGCCTCCCCTACTTTGTGCTTTGGGCCAAAGCAGGAAGCTTTGAGCTTCAAAGGGTCTGGAGAATTTTGGACTTCACATGTTCCTACAGATTTCTTAGTGGCATCCCTGGATCAGATATGCATGAAGGAGAGATATTAATGAAATATTATGATGCTGTTACTAAATGGCTTTGGTTAGATAGTATTAAGTAGGGCATAACTATAAACATTTTTATGGAATGAAAATGTACCATTTTAGTACCATTTAGTACCATTAGGTACTAAAACAATAGTTGGACAACTAGCCCAAAATACCCACCAAATAAATCAGCAAGATCCTTATGAAGTCTATAGCTTATTTATGACAAAGGCTTTCAGTGAAGATGAAAAAAATAAAGAATGCCTAAATATCAACCAAAATTCCTGACCCTATCCACATCCTTATCTATTTCAGTAACACTAAGCACCACCACTGCTTAGAATAGTTTATTACTCCCATTAATGCCATGGCTCAAACCACTTTCTTGTAGTCTTGTTTCTCTTCCCTGTTTTTATTGTTTTCAGAAGGAATATTGAATATAATTTGCTTTTAAAAACTTATCTTTTGTTTTCATATAACCTTTTTTTCTTACTTTTTGGAGGGCAATTGGGGTTAAGTAACTTGCCTGAGTTCACACAGCTAGGTTTTTTTGTTTGTGTATAAGTGTCTGAGGTCACATCTGAACTCAGGTTCTTCTCACTCCAGGGCCAGGGCTCTACTCACTGCGCCACCTAGCCTCCCCCTAAACGATTTTCTTATTAACCTGCCTCTATCCTAGATTCACAGCCTTCATACAAAGAATATAAAAAGAAAGAGGGAGGAAAAGGGGTAAGCCAAAAAACTTGCCTAATCTGAGAGTATGCAGCATCCATAGCAATCTTCTTCCCCCAAAAAAATCTTCTGCAAAGAAGGGAGGGGGATTCCATATCAGTCCCTCAGGGTCATTCTTAGTTATTTTATTTACACAGTATTCAGTCTTTTTCCATTTTGTTTTTCAAGTTCTGCTTACTTCATACATCAGTTCATATGTACTCTCATATGACTATGATTGTTTATCACTGTTTCTTCATATTTATATTTACTACAAATTAATATTACATTACATTCATATGCTACAAATTTTAGTCTTCTGAAATTGTGTACCTCTTAATTACTTTCAGTTAAATTAATGGCCAAAGATGTTTAAAACCTGTGATTCTTAGCACCTTTTTTTCCCCATTCTTCCACTCTACTATACATAATACCACTACTGTAGAATCAGAAGGGGTTTAAAAAGGTTAAGGATTCTTTAATTTTTTCCTTCCTTTCATGGGTTTTCATGGCTAAGGAATTCATCACTTAATGACCAATCAACTAATGATAATTCTTTTTACATTTAGCAATATATATCAGATTTAGTCTATTATTGGGACCATCTTTCCAGAATAGTAGAACCTCTTGGAACTTATGTTCTACCTTCATAGTATTCAAGAACCCAGGGTCATCTTCAGTCTGGGATGAGGCATTAGGTCAAAACAGATTCATTTGTAAAATACCGTATAAAAAGATGACAAAATGTATCTCTCTTTCTCTGTATGTATATATATATATGTATGTATATTTGCCATATATTCATAGACATGCCACATGCATATATGTAATATGCATATACATAGAACATACTTTATATATGTGATGTAATACAGTGTGCTGTAGAGCAGGGATTAGTAAACTCTAGTTCCAGTGTCAAATCCATTTTGCTGTCTGTTTTGTACAGTATACTTGTAATCATTTATATAATTATACATAATTGCACAGTGAGTTCTGCCACAATACATATTCTGGAAACATGATATTAATATATTAAGGAATAATTTCAGCATAACTCAAATTTTGTGTTTTCTTATGCACAATTCTCTACAGAAGAAAGAATAAGAGAACACAGAAAACAGAAACACTTTATGATACAGATAGTTCTTGCTTAACATAAGTGGAATCTTTGGCAGACTTTCAGTATCGTCCTACCACTGCAGCCAAAGGGTCTTGAGGGACTTCATTCCCCAGGGCCCCCTATTAGCTCCCAAAGTAGCTTCGGTGACTGGAGAAGAGGACCCATGGGTGGGGATAGGGGGCTGCGCAAGCATTGTCATTTCAGGTGGAAGGTGGGTGGTAGCAGCCAGAACCTTGAAGATAAATGGGGTTCCTACTGCCTGCTTGTGGGGGAGTAGAATTTGCATAATACTAATTTATGAAAAGCAAGAATTGTCTAATTCACAAGTTGCCATTTTTTCCAGCAATCACTTCCACAAGCAAACCATGTCTTTTACAAGGTAAAGTGCTATGTAAACTATATACCTTCTGGTATAGTAGGAGCTCTGGCCAGAGAAAAGCTGAATAGTCTCTACCCCCTCTCCCACCTTCCACTAAGGCAGATGCCCCAGCTAGGACTTTAGGCCCAGTGGGACCCTGCCCTCTTGCCCACAACAACGCTACTCTGTCAGTTCAAAGATCATGAGTCTGAGATGCAGATAGAGGAGCAGCCTGTGGATGCAAACATTATCACTATTTGTTGTATTCAAGTATTTCATAACTGTCTAACATGTGCAAATGACTATCATTTTGTTAGGTTCTTATCTTTATTTTTTTACTCTATCACCAATGAAGATTTTGACTGTTTTGCCTTCTTCACTACTTTCCACATAATCCTTTGGCTTTTATTACATTATTTGGCATGGTGTGATGATTTATGGGCACATCTGTGTGGGTTAGGGCAGAAATGATTGTATTTAAAAATCTAAAAACCATTTTCAGTTCTCTGGCTTTTAAAAAAAATAGGTAGCTGCAGGCCATAGTTTTCTGACCCTTGATAGAGAATTGGCTTTGGAGTAAGAATTCCTGGGATTCAAGTCCTTCATCTTATACATACTGATCTTGTAACCTTGAATAAGTTATTTAACTTCTCAAGGACCAGGTAACTGTCTGGAATTATAAAATGTAGAATAGCTGTCAGTCTGCAATTATTTTCATTTAAAGACTTTGGTCTGATCTATGTAATTATATGAGAGAGGTGGCTATGTGGTATAGTAGATATTCAGCAGATGTGGAATCAGGAAGATCTGAGTTCAAATCCAACCTCATAGACTTATTAGCCATGTGACCTTGGGAAAATCAGTTACTCTCTCTAAGCCTTGATTTCCTCAATTGTAAAATAGAAGTTCTCTAAGGTCTCTTCTAATTCTGAATCTATGATCCTATTATCAGATATATCCATAATATAGGATTAATTAGATAAATATACAACTCAATTCTTGTATATATGTATGCAGGAACTGAGTTGTATATTTATCTAATTAATGCTGATACTAAGGGTTTAAAATATTGAATTATTCATAATACTTAAGCATATGCACCTGCTATATGCATTATATCATATAGTAAAATAAATCATCAAAAAATTATTTTTACATCAGAGAGGGACACATCAAAATATAGAAAGAAAGGGAGAAATTAGCAGAAACTGGTAGTAGGTTGTTTGTTGTATTTGTTTTTAAATTTGTGAGAAATTTGGACTGAGGACACAATTAGCCAATTAGCAGTGAGGATTTAGCCTAGAAGAAGAATGAAAAGGAAATTGCTGAGATCAGTATGCAATAGACATGGAAGTCAAATGAATATCATATGAACCTGCCTTCCCTTAATCTCTCATTTGTTTCTTCCATTTCATTCAGTTGAGCCCAAGTATGTGAACAGACTGGTACATCATACATTGACTGGTACTACTTCATGCATTCATTACTCTTGAACTGGGCCCAGGTTTAAAAATGAAAACAAATGCACCCAAAAGAACAAATAAAAACAACGCCCCCCAAACAAACCCTTATGATTTAATTGACAAATATGACTAGTCTTCCCCTATTGTGAGAAATGATTGACAACTTATATTTCATTCTTGGAAAGTTTATATAATCCATTTTAAGTGTTTCATAAGCATTAGTTGAATTAATAAATGAACCCATAAGTGATGGAATCAGTCAGTCAAGGAAGCATTTATTAATGGTAAGTTTCCATGTTAAGCACTGAAGATACATGGGAAGAAAAATATAGTCCTAGCCATATAATAGCATACATTCTAATGGGGGAAACAACATTTTGAAAGCTATTTACATACAAGCTATATCTAGAATAGATGGAAGGTCATTTGAGAAGGGAAGGTGCTATGAGCTTGAGGGACTGGAAAGGCCTCCTACAGAAGACTGGATTGAAACTGAGTCTGGAAGGAAATGAGTGCTTCGTTATCTCTGCTGTATGGGGCAAATTTCAAAGGTTTTATACTGAGAGCTTCTGGATTCCTTTTGCTGAAGAATGTCTATTTTCTCTTTAAAAGCAGCTTTGACTGACCACTTACTATTAAAAAAAAAAAGATCCCCTAGCATTCTGCTTTGGTGTCAAGTTCCTAACTTTTGTTCCAACCTTATTCCAATTTGAATAATTACATTCTTTGTACTTTTGACTAGGAATTTATTTAAGAAATTTATTCCCCCCTCTTTTTTTTTTTTTTTTGCTTGGAATAACAACATGATGCATTTTGAATAGAGGGACTTTTGGGTTATCTTTTATTTCAGTATATCAGTAGAGTGTTAGGCTTAGTGGACAAATCACTGGCTCTTGAGTCCTAGGACCTAAGTTTACTCTTACTCTTGTGTGACCTTGGACAAGTTACACCCACCTTGAGAATCAGCTTCCTTATCTGTAAAATAAGGTTTTGGATTAGATAGCCTCTAGACTCTTCTAACTCTAGAGATATGATCCTATAATGCCATTTAATCTTGGGTAACCTGCATAGTGTTTGAAGATTATTCTGAATGCAGGGACAAGTTAAAGTGTGAATTTCTACTATTTTTTAAAAATAAATTTTCTTTATTATCTAGTTCTGAGTATCTACACTTTCATTTGCATGATGTGTTATCATTTAGTTTAATTAGAATGTCATTGATCACATCAATAATCCATGATATAAAAAGAAAATGTGTACTTTTGCATCAGAAAAAGCTATTTCTAAATTAATTCCTAGTAAGTCTCAGCAGGTATAGAGAAATTTGAAACAATTATTTTAGGTCTGAGGCAAAATAGAAATCTTAAAAAAAAAGCTTCCCTTGAGTTTTATCTTTGTAGTAGATTCCTGCATAATATTTGCTATCTATGGCTTGAAATTTTGGTGGACTTTCTTAGAGGCAGAACTAGGGAACACAATTTATTAAAAATTTCACTTATGATAGTTAGTTTGACCCTACCTTTTGAGCTCTTATTTGGAAGGAAGTTTCTGTTCCAAAAGACTACCGCCTCCCCAAATCCTCATTTTATGGATTTTACAGAGCATGAGACTCAGAGAGGTCAAGTGACTTATGTAAAGTCACACAGGTAGTGACAGAGACAGGATTAGAACCCAAGTCCTCTATATTCATATCTAAATGTTCTTTCTATTGACTACACAGCCTCTTAATTAATGGATTAACATACTAAGTATAGATGTGTATAAAAATATACCATTAAAATATATCAGTTATAAAACAAACTATTATTTTTGCATAGCAAAGATAATTGTGATACATATATTGAATGATTATTTTGGCAAAACAGTATTAGTGGAAAATAATATTAGATTCAACAACAGTAAAACATCTAGAGATGCTTAAAAACACAATAAGTACACAGCAGTGAAGAGAAGATGATGTGATACCATTATTATTAGAAGAAATAATTGTAAAAGTGAGAGATTGGGAATGAGCACTGGGGTCTCATCAAACCCACATCTGTGATCTTTTGATCCCAAGATCTTACATAGGGGATTAAGTTTCCATTCCTTATTCCTCTGTCTCTTCTTTCTTTCCTCCCTCCCTCCTTTCTCCGCACCTTCTCTCTCCCTCCTTCTTTCTGACAGTCTCTGTCTTTCTGACTCTCTCTCCTTTCTTTCTCCTGTTTTGTTCTTAAATCATTGATTTTATGAACTATACCAGCATTAAGGGGGCTCAACCTAGCCTGAGAACATTCAAATTTGGGGAGGGAGTAGTCTTTTTGAACAGAAACTTCCTTCCAACTAAAAGCTCAAAAACAGCATTAGGCTGTGCATGTATTTAGAGAACCAAAATCAAAACTTGGGACTTAAAAAAATTTTTAAATATGTGTCTAAAAGATCTGTGATTAGTGGATTCACTTTGTCTTTTCAGGGACACATAGATAAACAGTATCTGTAATATCATCTTTGAATAAGAAAGATGGTAATGCTGTATATTGCAACCAAAAGGAACCACATGACAATAATAATTCACCCACACAAGATGGATGGATTCAATCCTAGTTGAATAATTCAAATTCAGTCTTTGAATTCTGCATAAGAAGTGAACATGAATTTACTTTATGTACAAAATAAGTTAAAGCAGTTTTAAGAAAATGTGAACTCTCAAATGCTGGAGTGCTTTAATGGTGGAAAAAAATGTTGCACGGGAACTAAGCAATAGCATATTCTGTGTTTATAGCATACTAAGTAGAATAAACAAATATATCCATCCAAACTAGTTTTCATTTGTTAGTTCTTTCAAAAATTTTAAGTGAAGACAATTCTTTTACTAATAGCATTCTCATCATCTGTGAATTGTATGAGATCTCAATATCTTGTGATGTTTTGGTGCTGAAGCACCAATTAAGTGAAATATATATTGTATGACAAACAAAAAAATTAAAAATGTAGTTGAAAAGTAGAAAAAATAATTATGTGGTCATAGAAGACATGAGATTTTGAAAAATGATTCAAATGAAACAACAGAATTAAGTTGGATTTAGCATAGCACATTTAATAATAGGAGTTGCTGACAAATGTCTCAGTTTAAATGTGAGGAAACTGAGGTCCAGAAAGATTAAGAGATATGCTTCAGTTTACTCAGTCAATGGATTTGAGGCAAAGTCATCTCATTGTCAATCGAGCAGTCTTTTTACTGTAAAGACTCAATTTAGGAATACTTTCACTTAGTAATATCATCTCAAATGAAATATAAATAAAACTTGAAAGGATAAATAGGCTATTATCATCATCCCTCAAATTAGCCCCTTTTTCAAAGAATAGTTCTAAATTCCTTTCATGAATCTTTTTGGTAAAGAGCAGAACATATTGGCTATACCTCTGTCTTCCACTCTCAAACACTGAGCCATACCTCCTTCGCACACCGTTTTAGCTGGAAGAGTGGCTGTAATCTAAAATCTGGTTTTAAAAATTCTTTTTAAAATGCTTATTTGTGCCAAAGAAGAAATCAATGATATGGATCTCAGTATTTTTCTCTATTTTTCCCTATAGTGTCATGGTAGATATTCCCCCCCCCACACACACCTTTTTTTTTTTTTAATTACCTCTTCAGGTTAATTCATCTCCTATTTAGAACTTCCTATGAAGTTTGACTCCTCGCTGGTAGAATTAAATTATTTATTTGGGGAAAAAAAGCTGTGTTTGTTTTCTCTGGTTTTGACTACCTTTTCATTTTATGGTGACTCTAGTGAGAGAAGTTTTCAACTGGAAGTCCTCTCCCTATTTTTGGATGTTTCTATGATTTCATACTAGTGAATTCTCAGTAAGGAAACTTACTCTACCCAAAGGGCACCTCTTCTGGAAGAGTTATCTGGACTACTAAGAGGGTAAGTGTCTTGCCCAGGGTCACCCAGACAATGTGTCTGAGGCTGGCCTTGATTCTAAGCCATCCTGATTCCCAGGTTAGCTGTCTATTCACCTTTTAAGCAACTCTTAGGACTTGGTGATACTAGTATAAATAACAAATCTGGACAAAAAATATATGTGGTACCAACAAGCACAATGCAAGTTCTAAGACACTCATTCCTTCTTATTAGGTTTGGACCATTCTCTTTTATCTCTGTTTAGGTTGTCCATCCAGGGTAAATATCACTTTCAACACTAATAATCAGCAGCAGCAACTCTACTTGCTTTGTTGGCCTCTTTGAATGAAATTATTTAGTTTTTGGAGAATATATGTCTTTTCACTAACAGTATAGAGTAGCCTGGAGATTTGTTCTATAAATTACAGTGGGAGAGGTAGATATTGTTCCTGCTCCATTTGAGTCAGATACAGTGTATTTTTATGGTTTAAATTGATTTGAATTCCCAGAACATAGGCAGAGTCAGAGAACCATTTTTAAATAGATGTTAAAAATAAAATCCCAAAACACGATTCTTCTTTCTTTCCCTTAATGGAAATGACAGAATTACTTTGTTTGAATGGTTTAAACAAGTTTCCAGGAGCATGTGAATTTCCTTATTTTCTCACTTAATGAGAAACTAATTTATTGATGATCTTCAAGATATAATGTAATTCTTTCTGATTGATTGAACCAATTGTTGTATTTGCTTTTTTTTTTAACTCTGGGGCTTGCCCTTCTGATTTATTTTACTTTGAAATCATTTGAATGCACCACTAGTGAAGAATTTGAAAAATAACAGAAAACAGAAACCAACTAAAGTTAAGAAAATGTGCAATAACTCTAAAATATAGTAGATAATAAGGGAAAAAAGCTGCAACAGATGCTTGCGGAAATGGGAAATATATTTTATAGCTAGTATATCCTCCATTTTTGTGTACACGTGTAAAATTGCTCAATGCAAGAAGAAAAATATATGATTTCTTAATCTAACTTTTGCAATGTATATGGGGTATTTTTATAAATTGCCATAATACACTCATCATAGTTTCAAAGGATGATAATTTGCTACTATTTTTTGTATATTAGTGCATTGGTTTACAATCACCAGATGATAACACTTTAAAGTATATCATAAACTAAGAGGACTTGCCATAATTTAATGTTATCTCTTTATTACTTCACACAAATATTGATAATGAACTTGCGTTCCCAAGCTATCTGTATTTTATTTTTATATGAAAAGCATGGATAATCATATTAGCATCTCTTCAGATTAATTAATCTGGTTGAGATTTAATAGCCAATAAACTTGGTAGCCTTGTTCTTTATGGTAATAAACTTCTGACTTGTGAATCACTTTGGTAGCTACTTGTTTTGATTTTTCTATTCATCAAGATGCACAAGAAGAAATTGCTGTTCTTTCCAAAGCCATTCAAAGTATGCTACAGGCTTCCATTTAAGGCTTTTTATTATGCAAATTCTCATGATGATTTCATGATACAAGGATGACTGTGAAAATAATTTAATTGATAATTAGGCAATCGGGTACAATTGCAGGATTTTGAGGATAGTTATGGTTTTATTGACCCAATATTTTAAGTAAACTATCTTGGATATACATGTAAATTGTACTGAAATTGAAAAATGAGAATTTGGGGAGACCTTGAGGAAGGGACTAAATTGACACAAAGCTTCAATAGAAATTTTTTACTATTCTCTGGAAATGTGTGGAATAATGGCAGACATGGGGACCTAACATGAATACTTAACAATATCAATATTGAGCACATGAATTTATCTAGAGTGAGATTACATTTTAAAATTAAAGCATTGTAATGATTTTGCTATCAAAATGAATTATGAGTTTGAGACTGTTTAGCTCACTTTGGAGAAAGAGGGAACTATTTCCAAAGAGAGTATGGCATGAGAAGAAAAAAGGCAGCTAAAACTTGCATATTATTCTTTACTTCCTAATGTCATAATTCTGCCGGGACCCTGAATCATAATCCCTCCTCCCCTAACTGTCTTTTGTTCTCCCTAGCTCATGCTGTCTCCTCCCAAAAGAAAAGTGAGCTGTTCTGTGTCCCATTCCATTGATATTAAGCTGCTAGATAATTTGTTATAATTTGAAAAATTGGTGGGGGTGGGGAGGGGCGATGGTGTTCATAGGTATGCTCTCCTTACCATAGAATATATGTACATATAAGAGGTATCTTCAATGTGTTATCCAAAGATAATACGCTTATTGGTAATATTAGTGGAAATGATTTGGGAGAGAAGTCCCTTAAGTTACAGCATGTTGTGACTTTATGTGAGATCAGCTTTCAGAAAGGGTAGGAACATACAGAGAGAACTTTTCTTAGAAATGTGAAATTTTCTCATCCAAAAGGTTGAACAGTGTTCTTGACTGCAAGAGCTATATTCATGTTACTCTGTTATACTTTGTAATGATGGAATAAGTCTACAACTATATGAGTTCATTAAAGAAATCATTTAGGATTTGTTGAGTAGTTAGAGAACATTAGAGGGAACATTTAAGAAGAATAATAAACAAACTTTATTTAGAGTTAATGTGTTTTAACTTCTTTAGTTTGAAAAAAAAGCACCCCACACAATTTTATGATAGTCAGAGTTGAGCTCTAAATTGTAAATGTTAGAGTTATTTGATTTAACTACCACAATTGCCCTATAAAAACAAATAATTATCTTTTTTTCATGCTTATATTCATGTCGTGGCTAATGAGGCATTTTAGTTTATTTAATGTTTAACAGAGACAAACAGAAAACAGAAAATGGTAAGCTTCTGATGCAATAAGCATGTTGAATAAACAGATTGTTCAAAAGGGAAAAGAATTTCAACTTGGATAGATTAACAAGTAAGACTAAAAGCATAGAAAATAGTCAATTCAAATAGAAAAAGGGTTCTTAAATTTTTTTCTTTGTTGTGGACACTTTTGGTAGTGAGATGAAACCTTTGCTTTTTGCCGTAGGCATAAAATTTATAAAACATACTTGACTGTAAAGGAAACAATTATGTTGAAATAAATTGATCAAAATACTAAAAACATATTCTTGGGCTCTAGGTTAATTTCCTTTTGAATAAAGGAAGGTAGATAGGGAAAATTAGTGGAAGTATATAAAAAAGAGAGGAAAGAGTGTGAAAACATCTGATTTTTATTTTCTGGAGCACTTGACTGAATGATCAAAAAAGAGAGTCATAGGAACAAGTGAAAAGATAGTCTAGACTCTGAACATAAACTTACAGATTTTCTATCCTCACTGTGCCTAACAGCATCAATCATGGATTAAAGCAAAGCAACTTTCAAACTCTGCATATTTTTTTTATCCCCAAGATACCTGTCCAAAAACATCTTTTAAAAAAGATTATAGAGATGATACTAGGAATAAGCTGAAAGGCATATACCCCCAAATATCTCTTAAAATTGTTTGCATCATCGACTATTTTCACGGTTTTTCATTGTGGATTGATAATGATTTTAACTGAGAAAATTCACTTCATTTCTAAGATAATCATGTTTTCCTGCAAAATGAACAATTTTGATGAATAAGATTTGCTTTTCGTAATATAGTCAAACAATACTACAATCATGATTTTTTAAAGAGACCAGGATCTAAAAACCCCAAGAAAATGTAAAAGCATATATAGGCTTTTAAAATAAAATTAAAAGGAACAATCATATGATCTTGTTTTTCTGACACATCATTAATAAGTTATTGTTTTGTCACAACTAGAATTTTACAAAATAACCCTGATTGGCATATTAAAAAAAATCCTTTACAGAAGACTTATGTTTCTTTCAGTTCTAGTGACTTAATCTTACCCTTTGTGGCAAAGAAAGGTTCTAACTTAAGGGTTGAGCAACAGAGAAACACAGAGACAGCAGAGAGACAGAGACTGAAAGTCAGACACAGAGACAGAGAGAGCCAGAGCCAGAGATGAAGATCCAGAGAATCAGAGCCAGAGATACAGTCACAGAAAGACAGAGAAACTGATTGTTCCAACAGAGGTACAAGAATGGAATGGTTGGGGGCAGCTAGATGGGGCAGTGAACAGAGCACTGGCCCTGGAGTCAAGAGGATCTGAGTTCAAATGCAGCCTCAGACACTTGACATTTACTGGCTGTGTGACCTTGGGCAAATCATTTTAACCTCAATTGTCCTGCCTTCCCCCCTGCAAAAAACAAAAACAGAATGGTTTATTCCAAAATATATTTTTCAAGGTAGTTTCAGACTTTCCTTAAAACAAGTTGTATGACATCCAATTCTATATTCAGTCCATTCCATTGCCTATTTTCTCCAAATGCACTGTAATCTAATGAAACAGAGGTGAGTTGTGCATACTCATATGCACTCAAACAGAGAGAGACTCACAGAGTATGAAAGCTATAATGAACGTATTAGCGATATCATATAATGCAACTGAGAATTTAAGACACCAGCAAGTAAGTTTCAAAAATAGATTTCCTGGCTCACACTTAATCTAGTGCCCTTGGAGGCAGACTGAAAATAGAACTGAACTTAAAAGTCAGTAAGAACAGAGTTCAAATTCCACCTCAAACACTAGCTGTATGATCTTAGACAAGTCATTTACCACCTTCTACTTTAAATTTATCAGCTGTAAAATGGGAATACTAATAACACCTATCACCCTAGGTTGTCGTGAGAAATAAATGACTTAACATATGTAAAGTTCCCTGTAAACCTTGAAGAATCATCTGCAGATTAGCTATCATAATCATACTATTCCAAGGAGAGAAAGATAGCAACTGTACGTGCATGGGGAGGGGGGCGGGAATCTCAAACCATATAGAGTCTAACCCTCTTAAAAGGTAACTGAGCAAATATTTATGAACCTATAGACTACTTTGCCATTTCTGTATTTATTCAAAAAGAAAATCAGCTATATAGGGGCAAAGGACAATTTTGATGAGGGCTGTAGTAAGGAACAGGCAGGATTTTGAAAATAAGAATCCTAGTAGACATCAAATTTCTTCCAGGATATATTCTGCTAGTTTTGGTGTCTGACTGCATGGGCTGGTCACATGTCAAGAGGGAACAGTTTCAGGTGGATAAATTGAGTCCCTCCACTAGTATCCTTGTTATATGAGAAAGTGAGAAAGATCCTCAGTACACTGAGTGGATATTGAGAAGGAATTGTGTAATACAGGGCAAGCATGAATGGGTTGGAACCTGTACCACTGGAAGGAAGATTCACACCAAAGAGAGCACAGATCCATTAGAACATTTAAGTAACATTATTATAGTAATTATGGAAATTTAAATATTTGTGTTATAGAAACTGTGGTCACTTTTGTGGCTTTGACTGCATACTGTGTGTTCTGTGTTTAAAAATTATTTTTTTAAAAATTCATTAAGAATTCATGTTAAAGTATTTTTTAAAAAATCATTAAGAATTCATGTTAAACAATGATCATTGCATATAGACATAATCATTGCTTGCTTTAAACAGTTATATCCTCAAAGGTATAGTCCTGGAGAAAGATAGCAAACATATTTTTTTACACTTATTTTCAAAATTTTTAATAGTATGTAATTTTTCTGATTACATGTAAAGACAAATTTTAACATTCATTTAAAAATTTTGAGTTCCAAATTTTCTCTCTTCCTCCCACACATACAGACACAGACATATATATACATATATGTGTATATATGTATGTATATGTACACACATATAAACACATATACATATATGTACAATAAAGTAAGACATTTCCATATTAGTCATGTTGTGAAAGAAGAAACAGACAAAAATGAAATAAAACCATGACAAAATAAAGTGAAGGTAGTATGTCATTATCTTTATTCAGACTTCATCAGTTCTTTCTCGGGATGTAAATAGCAATTTTCCTCCTGAGACTTTTGAAATTGTCTTGGATCATTGTATGGCTGGGAATTGCTAAATCATTCATAGTTGATAATTGTACAGCGTTGCTGTTACTGTGTACATTGTTTTCCTGGTTTAGTTTATTCCACTTCGCATCAGTTCATGAAAGTCTTTCTAGGTTTTACTGAAATCATCCTGCTCATCATTTCTCATAGCATAATTTTATTCCATTACATTCATGTACCACAACTTGTTTGGCCATTCCAATTGATGGGTATACCCTTAATTTCTAATTCTTTGCCACCACAAAAGAGTTAACAGGCATATTCAAAATGTATCTTTGCTTTTATTTAATTTTATTTCACTTCAAATGAAGTGAGCTGTCAATTGCTTTTTCTCTACTATTCTTTGTAATTATGAATGTTAAACATAGTTTTGCCATAATTATACAATAATACTATATTTCATGCTATACTTTTGCATATTATATTCATAATTTCTGAGTCTGCCCACAAATCTTGGGGATCAGGAGTGATAATTTGCCTTCTCCTATAAAAATTCCAATTCTATATTTGTTTATGGTGCTCCTTTTTAATGACCTGGTGATAGAAACATGGAAAGGAAATCCTCTTTTAAAAACCTTGCAAAAAATTCAATTTTCCTTCTTGACAATAGTCCTGTTGTGAAAAATCTTAGACTTCTGATTGTAGTGTACAAAATATTGAATTCCAAAAAAATGGCTTTGGAGGGTGGTGAGGCTGTATAGTAATATGGCTTTATTTACAAACTGATCCTGTTCCCTCAAGTTATTTGGCGTGAGAATATAACAGGGTCAGAAACACCACTCCTTTCTCCCCTGTCTTTCAAAGAGTATTGTTTTTTTCTTCTTCTACCACTTCACACAGCACATTCTGGTGGGAAGTGTGCTTGCCTTCATGATTCTCATGTTGACTGTCTTTTTTTCCAATTCAGTCTCTTTGGGGTAAGCGATTGTTAGGGGATCAGTTTTCTTGTCTTTCTGTTTTGGATCTGATAGAGGTACTCTAAGGAGGAAGTAGAAAATGTTAGGAGAACAATGCCAAACATAAATTTGAGGTAGACGGGATGGAAAATTTACTAAATATGCTTTGATAATTTTCTCTATATTTTCTATATATGCAAGTAAAGTATGGCTGAGGTTTAAGAATTTAGTGGTAGGGGCGGCTAGGTGGCACAGTGAGTAGAGTGCTGGCTCTGGAGTCAGAAGTCCCTGAGTTCGGATCCGGCCTCAGACACTTAACGCACACACAAACAAAAACCTAGCTGTGTGACCTTGGGCAAGTTACTTAACCCCAATGGCCCTCCAAAAAGCAAAAAAAAAAAAAAAGAAGAATTTAGTGGTCACCTAGGTAACTTCCTCATTTTGCAGATGTTGAAACTGAGGCTCAGAAATTATATGTAACTTGCCCAAGTTCACTTACATATAAAATAGCAGAATTAGAATTTGAACACAGATCCTTTGACTCCAAATCCAGTGATGGGGGGGGGAGGAGAAATAAAAGGAGGAGGCGAAAAAGGAGAAGCAAGAGGAAGAGGAAGATGAAAACTCATGAATATAAAGATCAATGGATTTCTATCCTTAACCACTAAAACATGTAATCCTCAATAAGTAATGATTAATTATATAGGTAATTAAATGTGTGAGATAGGCATAAGAAATGATAGAAGCAGAGGTAAAAATAATCTTCTAGAATCAAGTTTTAGATTGGTCTTCGATGATGACAAAATGTGACTAACTTGCTGAATTTTTTTTGTAGATACAAATTTGTTTTTCTTCTATTATATTGAAACTTGTTATCATACCTCTTCTTCATCATCATTCAAATGATCATGACATGTTAGCACTAGAAGACCTTGATCTTAGAGGTCATTTAGTCCAACCTTTTTATTTGGAATTTAGTGAGGGTTTGAAAGTAACCTTTGAAACACAATACCTCTGTGGCCTTGCACAACTCATTCTCTTTCGCTTAGCCTATTTCCTCATCATATGAAATATATTTTCTGTGGAAGACTGGGAATGTAATATTGTTTCAAATATTGTTTAAATTCTATGGAATTAATTAAAACAAAATTGATAGCTTGGTGAAATGGTTAGAAACTTGAAATTAAGTATGACCTGGGTCCAAACCATGTGTCAAACTTACTAGCTGTATGATAAAAGTTGCATCTCTCCATTTCACTTTCCTCATCTACAAATGAAGTAGCTGCACTCAATGACTTCAAATATCCTATTGAGTTATGTTATTCTATGATAGAATATCTAACATAATCTATGGTTTTATTTGCCATTGATATAAATATCTCTAAATTCAAGTCAATTCATATTTATTAAATTACTACTATGTTTACTGCATTGTGTTAGGTCCCTACAAAATGAAAAATAGCAGAGTCCCTGTTCTCTAGAAGTTTATAGTCCAATCAAACAAATACACTCATCGATGTCACAATTAGAGATAAGTTACTGGATTAAATGGACCACTGATTTGACTCAATATGAAATTGCCATGTTTTAAATGCCACATGGTCCCAATTCTAAGGATGTTTTTAATATGGCTATAGCTGTGCCATAAAAAAAAAAGATGCATTAGTATATAAAATGCTTAGCAAACGTTCTGTATACATGTCAACTTATTTATTTATACAAATAAATTATGTATGTTGTGCTGATTTCCCAGTATTTCAAACATATCCTATGTGAATATTTTAGCATAATTGTTATGATTTTAAAAATGGAAGATATACTCTCAGTATGAACAATTATTTTTGGAGTATTGAAATAACAAGAAGCTAAATCCTTTCTATTATCAATATGCTGTGTGTGTGTGTGTGTGTGTGTGTGTTTTGCATATCCAATATATGGCTTATATTCCAAACTGATCAAGAGTAGAAATATACAAATATGATTGTCACTGCAATTCATGGAATGTACTCAGTGTATGAACTATGGCCCATCATTTCTTCAAGATGAAACACATCTTTTGTCCTACAAAATACTATTTTTCTCAAGCTTAACATGTACCATTTAAAAATAAGAAATCTACAAAGAACTCTAAACAACACAGACAGAACTCTTGTTGATAACAATATTAAATCAGCTGTCTTTTAGGGGAGATTTGAAGAAAAAATTAAATTCCCATTCAGTCACTCAAATAAAGCTTGTGCTTGAATGCTCACTCAATGGGTACCATCTCATCAACTCAGTAGGTATCTTATTCAAGAAAGAATTTTCCCTCCAGCAAATGTATTTATTTCATGATTTCAAGAATACATCAATCTACATAAAATCGAGCTGAAAAAAAAAATACAACAGAACTTAAGCTTGCTCACCATTACCAGTTTCCATGTAATGTGTAGGATTGTTTTATGATTTCTTCTATAGTTTCAGGAAAATACATTAAAAAAATTCAGATCATAATCAAGCAGGTTTCATTTAGTCACAAACATAGATGTGCATAGGGAAAAGCATGCATGTACACTCCCACACAGCAGAAAAATTTGTACCAATATGTATTTGGAGAACTCAAATCATTGCAAAACAAAGAAAAAAACCCTTAGGTTTCATAAACTGATGTAAGAGAAAATTGAATCTAATATCCAAAGATGTAGTCTCAGGGCCATTTTAAATTTGCTTTAACTTGAAACCAGTATAATTACAATGAAACTGAACCTTAACATTTGATTTCTGAAGGAAAAAAAAAGAGTATTGACCAAAGGGCAAATGTGATTTCTCTCAGTGACATGATCCATTTTCTACTAAATATAAGCCTATAAAAGGGTACCTAAGGAGTCATTTCAGGAGGCACACATTTGCAGTGTGTGCTCATTAAAGATGAAACACAGCAAAATGGATAAGTCAGAAATGTATTCTTTGAGCTCTCTCTCTTGCTCTCGCTCTCTCTCTCTCTCTCTCAGCTGTTGATTTTGATTACAGTCTAACTTTCTGTAATCCACTCAGAGTAATTGTAATTAAAGGGGAAAAATAGGATATTTTAAGATTGAAGATAGGGTACGAAATTGTGGAAAATTGCACAGATTTACCCAGTACTTAATTTCAAATATTTGCGGCCAGTTTCTAGATGAAAGGCTTCTTTTGTTGCTTTCTCAGGCCCCTTAAGTACATTTGGTTTTCCACATCTTTAGTCAGTACTTATGGTGTGCAAAAGAATATTCTTTTGAAAACATCTCACGAAAATTAAATTTTCTTAACTTGCAACTTGTATGGTGCTGAAAAATCCAGGATATAGGAGTAATTTATTCATAATAAGTTCAATGAAAGATAAGGTATATTCCTATTTAGAAAAAAAGAAAAAAGCAATGGAATAAACTAATTTTAATAAATATATTTAATGCATAACACACACAATCTAATTACCCTAATCTATTGTTCAACTTTTCTAGCACTAAGTTTTTAAAAATCATTTCAGATCTGTTATATTAACATCCCTTATAACATTAGGGTAATATTTTTTTAAAAGGTGTAATGAAAAATCACAATTAATGATTTTAAAAAACCTAGTGTATATCTACATATCCCTTTATACAGTTGGCAAAGTACTTCTGGAATTCTAGAATCTGAGGACTTGTGGCATAAGTGGTATGGTTTGAGATTTGTATTCATAAAGGCCTGAGTTCAAATCTTATCTTGGAAAGTTACTAGTTGTGTGACTCCAGGCACATCACTTAACTACTGTGAACTACATTTTCCTCATTTATAGAATGAAGATCACAATAAAACTAATTTTGAGAGGTTGTTGTGAGACTCTTATAACATCCTGTACCTTAAACTCTCTGTAGGTTGTAAAGTATTTTGTGAACCTTGATTAGGTATATGCAACATGTTAGCTCCTATATTTTTACTAGGGGTAGTTGATGGAGTATTATAATAACATTCAGGAATATCAATAAAATATAATAATAATAACTAACATTAATATAGAACTTTAAGGTTTGCAAAGAAATTTATAAATATTATTTCCTTCGATTCTCACAATTATTCTGCAAGGTAGGTGCTATTATTATCAACATTTTTCAGATGAGGAAACTGAGGCATGGAGAGTTTAAGTAAGTTTTCCAGGCTACCATAACTAGCAAATGTTCCAAGGCAGGATTTGAATGCAATCTTCCTAACTCTTAGTCCCATCTTTATCACTGCCCTGCTTAGCTGCCTAGAAAGATCACATTTTGAATTCTGCTAGAGGTATTATCTGTGTGACCCTAGGGAAGTCATTTAACCTCTCCAGGCCTGTTTCCTCATCTACAAAATGAGGGGAGTGGAATAAATGGCCTCTAATATCCCTTCTAACTCTGATTCTATGATCCTGTAATTTCATGATCCTGTTATTATGACTATGTATGCCAAACATAACCCAGCAGTTTCCTCATAGTTTAAGAATATTCTACTTTTCCTAAATTTACAGAAGTCAAAAATGCACTAATATCAGAAGAGTGCTCTGTAGTCCTTTCATGTAGGCAGCAGTAAAACAGGCATAATAAATCAATAGAACAAATTGTCAAACCAGTAATGTGACTTGTGTTGTGCTGCTTCTCATTAAGTGTAGAAGCAATTGAAGAAAAGCTATTACTGCATGCAGAATTCTTAATGAGATTTGCTACCAATTAGTTTACTGCCCAAGTATGTACTTTGACATTTAGTTAGCTGGAAACTTGGGCACGTTTGTCATGCAAGGGAATCTAACTGCTCAAAATATACAGGAGATGGCTTAGAACAGGTCCCTGCAAAAGTACCTTAAGAAAATAGTGACTTTCAAAGTGCTTTGTTTGGAGTCTGTCCACATCAATATCACTAATGGTGTAACATGGAGATATTTTACTGATAGCTTGCCTAATGTGACTGGCAAAGCATTTTTTGTTATGCTTCACCAACCAATGTTGGTTTTGAATGTTATGCATAGGAAATATTAAATCAAAAACTTGCCTGACAACTTTTGATGGAAACTTTTTGAAGACACTATCACCAAGGTCTTTTTATTCTCATTTTCCATCAATTAGCATGTATATGTTAATTACGTATTACATATCAGGCACTTTGCTAGGCACTAAAAATATAATATCAAGCCAAAAATGAAATAGCTCTTGCCCTCAAGGAGCTTACATTCTATTTATGGGATAATGTGAACACATATAAGGAAATGCAATGTCATTTTGAGGGGATGGAGGAAGCACTAACAGCTTGGGAGATCAAGACAGGTCTTATGTAGGAGGTAAACTTGAAAGATGATCTGATTCTAAGAGGTGGACACCACAAGGCAATGCCAGGCATGGGGAATTAAAAAGTAGGGGAGTTTGGCTAGACAACAAAGAGTGGGAGTCATTTGTGATATGCCTGGAAAAGTATGAATGACACTTCGAAGGACAATGCTACAACTAAATATAGCAAGCATTTTCCATGCAATAACTTGGTTTAACAGAGTAAATAATGGAACAGTACTCTACTGATTAGTCACTGAACATTTTGAATTTTACCATCATATGTGAAGCTGCAGGGCTTATAGAAGATCTTATGTATTAGGAATAAAAAAAGGTTTGGGTATAAAAGTACTAATATATCTCTACCTATATCTCTGTCTCTGTCTGTATCTCTGTCTCTCTCTGTCTCTCTCTTTCTGTCTCTCTCTCTCTCTCTGTCTCTCTCTCTCTCTGTCTCTGTCTCTCTGTCTGTCTGTCTGTCTGTCTGTCTGTCTGTCTCTCTCTCTCTCTCTCTCTCTCTATATATATATATATGTATATATACAAACACACATATATATGTTCAGTTCATAAAATTATATATGATTGATATTTAATAGAATACTTAATAAGAAGTTCAAAGGGGATAAGAAGAATGACTGTGAACATATTTTTTCTTGTGGGGTGACTTTGATGAAATAATTTAATCTCTATTAATCTAAGTTTCCTTGTCTGTAAAATTGGGATGATTCTTGCTCAGGAGTGTTGTAAAGATTAAAGAAAAAATATGTGTAAAATGCTTTAAAGCCTAAGTAAATCTGAGTTATTAAACATTAGAAGCTATTTAATATATATGAAATATGATCAAAATAGTAATAATATGCAAATAACTGGTGCTAATAAAACTAAGAAATACCAATATTAACTATGGAGAGAAAGAGGTGATGGAAATGTGAATATAACACCTGCAGAATGAAAGGGATTAGTTCTCATTTTTATAGTAATGGAATTGAGGGATAAATGAAAGAATAAACTGAAATATATAGCTCTAAAAGACAAAAAACCAAAAGAACAAGCAACTTCAAGAATAAAAACAACCAAGAGGCAGTCAGATGTTTATGTCTCATCTGGCATGCTTCCAAAAGAAAATAGAAAAGTCAAGTTACAAGGATTTATTATTTAGTGTATTCCAGGCACTCTGCTAAATACTAGGAATACAAATATATAATAATATAAGGGGGGGAGACAGATAGACAGAGAGGAGGCAGAGACAGAGAGACACAGAGACAGATATAGAGAGACAGAGAAAATAAGAGAGGGAAGGTTGAGAAAGACAGAGAAGGAGAAGGAGAAGGAGAAGGAGAAGGAGAAGGAGAAGAAGAAGAAGAAGAAGAAGAAGAAGAAGAAGAAGAAGAAGAAGAAGAAGAAGAAGAAGAAGAAGAAGAAGAAGAAGAAGAAGGAGGAGGAGGAGGAGGAGGAGGAGGAGGAGTAAAAAAGAAAGAAAAAGTCTATATTCTAGTAGTTTATATTTTAATGAGGAAAAACACAATACATTAAAGAGAACTAAAAGAAATAACAAGGTAACAGTGTGAAGCTGATATGGTGACACCAAGAGAATGAAGGATAGCTGGTCTGGGCCCTTCAAATATTTATATGGATATATACATGCATGTGTTTTATGTAATATATATGCATATATATTCTCTACATATGTGTATATATGTGTATCTGTGCATGTATTCACAAAGATAATGATAACATAGAGAGCTACATATAGATGATAGAGCAATATATATATGTATATATATATATATATATATATATATAGGTATGGGTATAGATACAACTATAGATAGATATGATACATATGTGTACCAATTCATTAGATTTTGTGAAGCCTAAAGTAAAACAGCGTTTTGGTCTTTTAAGAAAAAATATTGCAGGGCAGCTAGGTGGTGCAGTGAATAGAGCACCAGCCCTGGAGACAGGAGGACCTGAATTCAAATCTGGCCTCAGACACATGGCACAATTACTAGCCATGTGACTTTGGGCAAGTCACTTAACCCCAACTGCCCTCCAAGAAGCAAAAAAAAAATTAAAAAAAAAGAGAAAAGAAAAAATGTTGGACTTAAAGATGTAACTTTGGGGATTATTAATATAGATTTCCACATCCAATATTAATTTTCAGTCTAACTGAAACACTATCAAACACATTCATTCAAGTTTTCACACAAATTTTCACATTCTGCAAATGGTATTCTTTATATTAACAGTTAAGCATCCTATTCAAAGTATATGAAGATATAGAGGATTAATGGATAAATCTCAAGACTAAAAAGAATGGTCAAAGACCATGAAAAGGCATGAAAGGAAAGATCTTTGGCTCTGATGTCTTAGGATCTGGATTTAAATCTTGTCTGACCTTAGAGAAGTTCCTCAACCACACTGAGACTTAATTTGAACATCTGTAACATTACACGAGGGGATTGGACTATATGATTTTTCAGGACTTTTCCAGGTTTAGGTTCATGATTGCACAACTCAAATCAGACTGGGAGAAAGAGAACAGAAAATTTATGTTATATAATGGAATAGAAAATAGAAAATTTGTGTTATATAATAGCTAGAATTTTGCTCATGCCTACAGTTGGACTTTGATTTTGGAAATGGAGAGGAAGAATATGATTCAACTAGTAGAGGAAGAATCAGTAGGATTTGATAGTGGACTGGACATGGGTGGTCACTGAATTAATGATAAAATTTAGTGATGAATTATTTTGAATTTGGCTAGGAGTTAATTAGTGTGAAGTATTGAACATAATAAGGTTGGGTTGGGGTAATAAGTGTCAGCAGGTATATAAGAGATGAAGAAGTAGAGACAGGGAAAGTTGTTCAAGTAATTTTCAGTCATGTTGAACTCTCCATGATCCCATTTGGAGTTTTCTTAACAAAGATACTGGAATGGTTTGCCATTTCCTTCTCCCATTCATTTTACAGATGGGGAAACAGAGGCAAACAGGGTTGAGTGACTTACCTAGGGTTGCACAGCTACGAAGTTTCTGAGACCAAATTTGAACTCAGGAAGATGAGTCTTCCTGATTCCAAAACTCACACTCTATCCATTGTACCATCTAGTTGTTGCAATGAATTAGATAGATATATGGGGTAAAAGTTATTATAGTGTTGGTCCTTTTAATTCTAGATGCATAGAGTAGGAGTCATGCCACCCATACAACCACTTCTTTTATATCTTCCCTCAAATTAATTTTCATTATTTTCATTATTCAATATTCAAATTAATTGTGTCATACTGATTTCTTAATGTTCTACACAATTTTATTCACTTTACTTTAGCAGGCTTCTTACTCTCATCTGTATCTCTTTAGATTTATTCATTTATAAGAATAATGTCTATAAATTGCATAATGCCCAAGAAACAGTTAATGTTTCATAAGAATTGGAAAATTTAGTAGAGTCTACTTCTGTGGACAACTATGTCCTCAAATAAATATTCCTTAGGGATTAAAAAATTCTTAAGGAATATAAAAACCTGTCTCCACCTCTATCTACTTCCTTTGCCCCTCTGCCAAATACACACTCACTAACAAACTGAGGATAAAAAAAACAATACAAATATAATTCATCAACATTGGTAGGATCAATAACACAAAATTAGCATGCTAGCAATCTCCTAATGAAGATAGAATCTACCACTTGCATAGACAATTATTTTGAGCACAGAAATGTTAAGCTGCATGATTTTACAATGTACAGAATTGTAGATTTAGAAAGGAGCTTATTAGCCTTCTAGCTCAACATATATTCCCCACAAGAGTCCCCTCTTCAACATGCATGACACTTGAAGATCTATAATGAGGGGAAGCCCATGACCTTCTTAGGAATTATGTTTCCCTTTTTATGGCTCTAATTGTTAAGAAGTATTTTACTTACATCAAATTAAACCTACTTTCTTGCATCTTTTACTCATATTTCCTAATTTTCCTCTCTCAGACTAAAGTGAACAAACATGATCCCTCTTCCATGTGACAACCTGCAAATAATCAATGACATTTACCATGCCATTGCCTAACTCTCTGGGCTAAACTTCCCCAGTCAAAAGGATTAAATATCAGCTTAGAGCTGGAATGCACCCCCAGAGGCTAATACTTCACTTTGCAGAGGAGGAAACTAAGGACCAAAAAAGTTGTGCATTATCTAAGATCATTCACGTGGTAAGTGGAGGAACCAAGATTTGAATCAAAACATGGGGACCTAAATTTGATCTCAATCTAAATTTCCACACCCAGTTCTATCTGACATGATTTTGTGGACTTTCACCATCCTGACAACCTTCCTAAGGAGACTTGTTGTTGGGCCATTTTTCAGTCATGTCTGACTCTTTGTGATCCCATTTGGGGTTTTCCTAGGTAAGATACAGGAGAGGTTTTCCATTTCCTTCTTTAGCTCATTTTACAGATGAAAAACTGAGGCAAACAGGATTAAGAGATCTCCCAGGGTCACATAGTAAGTGTATGTGGTCAGGTCTGAACTCAGGAAGGTGAGTCTTCCTGACTCTAGGGCCCAGCACTCCATCCACTCCACCACCTAGTTGCCCAAGAGTTAGACAGAATTGAAAACACTGAACAACAGAAAAAGGGAAGCTAGGAAGTTTATTGGATAGAGTGCTAGGCCTAGAGTCAGGAAAACCTAAGTTCAAATCTATCTTCAGACAGTTACTAGGGGTAATCCTGGGCAAGTCAATTAATCCATTTTGCTTATGTTTCCTCATCTGTAAAAATAAGTAGGAGAAGGAAATAGAAAACCACTCTATTATTGTTTCCAAGAAAACTTCAAATGGGGTCATGAAGAGTCAGACACAATTGAAAGGATGCTTATTAGATTATCAATGCCTCTCCTAAAATATGATATTATCCTCACTGAACACAATTATTGCACACAATAATTCAAGGAGATGTGTTCTCACCAGGGAAGGGTTAGCAGGATTATGACCTCCTTGTTTCTGGATGCCATTTCCGCCATAAAACAACATGACTGTTTTCTTGTCTACCAAAGCTTATTGTTGATTCTTGTTGAGCCTGAACTCCATAAAAATTCCAAGTATTTTTTTTAGATAAATTACCATCTAGCCAGAGCTTCCATATCATATATGTGTAAAGTTGTTTTTTTTTAAATCAAAATCGAAGACTTTATATTATTATAATTATCAAAGTTCATTTTATTATATTTGGCTCAATATTCTAGTCTATTTAAAAAAATAATAACTTTGTTATACAATGTTATACAAGCTATCTCTCTAGGCATTGTGGTCTTTTACAAAACCGAGAAACATGAGATCTATGGTCTTATCTAAGCTATTGATAAAATTTTTAATAGCACAGATTGCCAAAGCACTACAGTACAGTCCTTGTTCCAAGCTGACATTGAAATATTAAAGATTATACTCTATGTTCCTATATGAAATTCCTTTTTATTATCCACAGATATAGTTTATCTAAACCATTTTATGCAAATTTATCATAGGCAACTAAGTGTTCTATTTTGGGTATCAACTCCTTATTAGCTAGATTTTTTCATTCCTTTCCAGTCCAAAGAATTCAGCTTTTCCAGGGAAAATTAAAGCAAAGTAAGAGCTGAATTGCTCTGCTTTCATATCATCATATACTGCTATGTTCTAAACCTGGTCCTGAGTACCAATCCTTTTCTTTGTTTGGTCCTACTTTGTTCCCTCATGTAGCATAACAAAAACAAATAGATTTTTTTTTTTTTTAGTTCTTAGCTTTCTTTTTTAGTCTCAGTTGTTTCTGAGACTTCACACTTCTGATGCTATTTTTAAGACATATATTAATTTTTTTTCTTATATCTCTTTCTCCTTAAAATAATACCCCCCTCCTGTTACACCAATAGAATCTGCCCTTATACAAAGGAATGTGTTTAAGCAAAGTATCCCTATACATTGACCCAGCCTGACAGTAAATGATTCATTTAACACCTGGAGACTCATCTCTCTGTCAAAATGAGTGAGCTGTGTCTTATCATTATGGCCCTGTTCTTAAAGGACCAGATGGTAGTTTTGTATTAATCTCTTAACTATACTTCTATTTTATTTGTATAATCTAGGTTGTTTGGATAATTCTTTATGAATCCAGGTTTTTTAAAATCAACTTGCCTTTCTACTTTTCTTTGGAATTTTTTTTTTTTATATCTTTTGGATTTAATTTTAGATCTTCTTTCCTCTCCTGAGCTCATTCCCCAAGTCAAATGTTAATCCTTATGACGTAATTCTACCAATTCTTTCTCTGAACCCTTTGAAATCTGCTCTCTAAAAATAGTGTGTACGTGTCAGACTACTGCTGAATTTTCTTCCTATTTCTACCACAAATATAAGCTAGAGTGGTCGCTTCTCCCAGAGTGCAGGGGCAATGAAATTTCAGATATTCTTAACTGTCTTGCATGTAGAAAATGCTTAATAAATGTTTGTTGAATTTAATTGAAAATAAGCACATATTCCTAGTGTAGGTTAGACAAATTTTTTTAAGTAGGTGGGAGTGGGAAAGCAAGGAAAAAAACTGGAGGAGTGAAGGTCTAATCTAGGCACTAAGAGTGATGCAATTAAGACTGGAAGAAGGGCTGAGCAAAAACCAGATTGAAAGGAGGAAAGAGGATGAACCAAAGCTGTCAGGACAAAGGGAGAAAAGGGATCACTTTAATGGCTGGATATTCATTTGTGTCAAATAAATGTACTGGGGATATGGCACATAAAGACCTATTCAGCCTGCTCAGCTGATATAACCTTTCTATATGGAGGACATTACATTATAGAGATAAAAGTGGTTAAGGGAGAATATTCATTCCCCCTACCCAAGTTCTTAGAAAGAAATTCTTCTATTTTGTTCTTGTTTGAAGTAAATATCTATATAAATGCTAATAAATGTTAATTTATTAAATGGAATTGGGATGGCAAAGCTCCACTTAATAGCTATATTTTGGACCCTCCTGGCTTAGAGTGAATATCAATGGTAAGTGGTTTTCTTTGGAACAGCAACCCTGAGGGTCTTCCCCTCCCAGTTTGATTTTTTTTTCATTTTTCTAATTAAAAGGGCCATCCTTTCACTCACTTCTTAAAGAGGCCTATTCACTGAATGGGTGTGACCTCACTCTGAGTACCTAAAAAGGTACTAAAAGGACCAGGGTCTCCCTTTGTGTCCTGGATTGTCTCTGTCATCTGATGAACATCTGATGTCACTGGATCCAGATAGCTCTGGAGGAGAAAGTGAGACTGTGCACTGCCCTTCCTCACTCAAATCAAAGTAAACTGCAAGTCCTGTCATCATTTCCCTGATGCCATGGTCCTCTTCAAAAATGAAGGACAAACACAACAACAGCAGCAACAATAACAACAATACTTTTGGGACAACAAAGACATTCAATTTGACTATTCCTCTAACAGAAATTTTTATTAATGACAGTACTCATGGTCCTCAGAAACAATGGGACTGAATCATTAAGCCACTGTTGTTAGGATGTTTGAATCAGCTATGATAAGAGCACCAAACATGGAGTGAGAGTTGGGTTCTGAGTTTAAGCCCTGAAATTTCACTGTGTAAGCTTGCAAGAATTACTTAATGTCTACAGTCCTCAGTTCCTAAACTCTGCAAAATAAAAGTTTTCCATTAGATGGTCTCTGAAATCCATTCAAACTCTAAATCTATGATCCCAAGATCTTTTTAATTGTTGTATGAAGGTGTATGAGAAAGAGTTCTTAAACTTATTCATGACATCTTTTTTTTTTTTCCCTGCAAATTTTCCTAAACTATACCTAGACTGAATTTTCTTGATTTCCTGAAACAAAGTGAATACTCTTAGCTCTATGGCAATAGGCTGATGACATTTTTGAGAAATACTTTGTGCAGTAATGAAACCAGCATCATGGAGGATGGCTTTCAGGTTAACAAATAAATAACACTTATTTCCGAAAGTGGCAGGACAGAAATCATTCCTAGATTCCTGTATTTGTCTATTTGTGCCAGTATAGGAGTCCAGAAATATCCCAGTGAACATTAACTTTCTTTGTTTATGTCCCCATTTGTCATTTATGATGCCAAGTACCACATTAAGTATATTGCAGCAGTGCAGAAGAAAGCTGATTATAGAAATGCTAAGTACAATATAAGAAACCAAGAGTTTATTAGGATATCTTCTAAGACACAGGCTAAGTTTGTGCTATTTTTTTCTACTGCAGAAAAGATCTAATACTTCTTCCTAAACAAAACAAAATGAATTTTGTTTGAAAGAGACAATGCAATGCTTTAAGATGGTCTGTTTTAATATATTTGGTTTGGGGGTATTTTGGATTCACATAGCTTCTCTCCTTATTTTATTTTAAGCTGTAACATCAACTCCAGATGGACATTTATCAGTTATTAGCCATATTAATAGGAATCCAAATGTATGGATTTATGCCCAAAGCCTTGAAATCTTACCCCACTAACCTTTACATGGACTTATGACTCACTCATGCATAATCAGTATAGCCACTCATTAATGAAGCTAGATCTTTGTATTTTTAACACTCATTTGGAAAAGCAATTAACTCTGACTCTATTGAACAAATTGAACAGGAAATAAATCAAGTGTTAAAACATTGGTGAAGAGCCAGGCTTTCTGTAATTAGGGTACTGATGTGCCCAAGGCTATCGATGCGGAATCTTGTATCAAAGACTGACAATTTCTATAGTCCGAAGCTTTTAGACTTCCTTCAATAGGCTGAAACAGTTGAGGTGCTAAATAAACCCAAACAAAAAAGAGCACCTCACATCAGTATGCACTATAGTTACTGCTTAACAAATTTGCTAAGGATAGATCTATAACATTAGCAAGGTACACCTTTACAATTCTTGCCTGCCTGCCTGCCTTCCTTCTTTCCTTCCTTTCTTCCTTCCTTCCTCTCTTTCTTTCTTTCTTTCGATGGGGTCTAGACATATTATTTATTCCATTTAGAAAAGTCCCAGTGTGAAAACTTCCTCTACTAAGGATAAATCATTAGTATATCCTCAACAACTCCAGTGCTATTTTATTTGTCCTTCATTCTGGAAGAGGACCATGACATCAGGGTGATGATGACATGACTTACAGTTGACTTTGATTTGAGAGAGGGAACATGGTGCAAAGTTACCAGCCTCACTTTCTGCTTCAAAGTCATCTTGGTCTAGTGGCCAGATATTCATCAGGATGACTAGACATGGGCCAGGATGCAATGGGAGACCGCAGTGCAATATAAAAAATAAGAAGGAAAGGAAGGGTGCCAGTGCATTTACTGGTTCTTTGTGGTGAATTTATGGAAGTAGGTCAGTTGGTTAACCGATTAAGGTTTTACTTTGTACCATATACTATTCTAAATACTAGGGATACAAAGACAAAAACAAAATAGTCCCTGCCCAAAATGACCTTACATTTTAATGGAGGAGGCAATATGTGTAACTAGGTCCTGGCTAGTTCAAATAATGAATCTTATGAAGAAGACCTATTATTTCAATTCACACTATATATTTTCATGAAATGGAATGAATTACCATATTTTACATGATTATAATTTGAAATAATCTGGATTTGAGTACATGTGAGCACTTTAAGGGATTCATTAATTGCACTAATTAGGACCAAACTATATCTATCTATCTATCTATCTATCTATCTATCTATCTATCTATCTATCTATCTATCTATACATATATAAATAACCACCTAGAGAAAGAGTGGATTGGCCACAAAGCTCTTTGAAATTGATAAATTTCCCCTAGTTTGGGAAGAGAACAAACTAACATCAGATCAACCCTTGAACTGTGGGGTTGAAGGTTGAGTTTGGCCAGAGCAGTGGAGGAATATGAGAAAACAAAACAGAAAAGGATAATGACAGCAGCACAAATATCAAAGTCAGTAATCAGAAGATCTGCAGTTCCTTTTTTAGAGCCCTGAGAAATGACTTTTATGTAAACAAGTAGAACAGTATGTTATACAGGAGAGAATATTTGCTATAGTAGCAAATATTCAGAAAAACATGTGACAGGAGAAAGGGAGGTTCCTATCAAGCCTCAAGAGTACTTCTACTTGATTGTAGAATTCTTTTTTTTTTTTTTTTTACAAATTTGTCTTTTCTTTTCTACAAATTAATTTATATTTAGTTTTCAATATTTACTTCCATTTTTGAGTTCCAAATTTACTACCCATCTCTCCCGCTCCCCCACTCCATGACAGTGTGCATTCTTATTTACCCCTTACCCCAATCTGCCCTCCCTTCTATCACCCCCACCCCCTTCTCTTATCCCCTTTCCTTTTATTTTCCTGTGAGGCAAAACAGATTTCTATACCCCATTGCCTGTATATCTTATTTCCCAGTTCCAAATAAAAACATTTTTTAACATTTCTTTTTAAAACTTTGAGTTCCACATTCTCTCCCTTCCTCCCTCCCCACCCACCTTCATTGAGAAGGCAAGCAATTTGTTATAGCTTATATACGTGTAATCATGCCACTTCCATAATAGTCATATAATAGATCTATATTGTGACTAACTATATTTCCCTATATCCTATCCCACCCCCTATTTATTCTATTCTCTCTTTTAACCCTGTTTTTTCTCAAAAGTATTTGTTTCTGATTACCCCCTGCCACAATCTGCCCTCCCTTCTATCATCCCCTCCTCTTTTAATCCTATTCTCCCTACTATCCTGTAGCATAAGATATATTTCATACCCTACTGATTGTGTATATTATTATCTCCTTAAGCCAAATCTGATAAGAGTAAGGTTCACTCATTTTCTTTCATCTCTCCCCCCTGTTCCCCATCCACTCTATTTCATTGAATACCTTCCCCCCCACCCCCCGCAAAGGATTATACTCAGTTTTACTAGGTAGTTGATTCTTGGTTTTAATCCTACCTCTTTGCCCTCTGGAATAATATCATATTCTAAGCCCTCTGATAACACTACTAAATCTTGTGTTATCCTGATTGTATTTCTATAATACTTGAATGGCTTCTTTTTCTTTATTTTCTTCTTGAACTGGGAACTCTGAAATTTGGGTAAAATATTCCTAGAAGTTTTTCTTTTGGGATCTCTCAGGAGGTGATCAGTGGATTCTTTCAATTTCTATTTAACCCTCTTGTTCTAGAATATCAGGGTAATTTTCTTTGATAATTTCTTGAAGGATGATGTCTAGGCTCCTTTTTTTTTTTTACCATGGCTTTTAGGTATTCCAATAATTTTTAAATGATTTCTCCTGGATCTATTTTCCAGGTCAGTGTTTTCCCCAATTAGGTATTTAAAAAAAATTTTTTTTTAAAAGACAATGATCTTTTATTTATTTTTATTTTATTTTATTTTTTATTTTATCATATATTATTTTCATTTTTTCCTTCCTTTGGTTTTGTTTTATAATTCCTTGCTTTGTCATAAAGTCATTAGCTTCCATTTGCTCAATTCTGATTTTGAAGGAATTATTTTCTTCAGTGAGCTTTTGGATCTCCTTTTTCATTTGGCCAATTCTGCTTTTTAAGACATTCTTCTCCTCGGCTTTTTGGACCTCTTTTGCCATTTGGGTTAGTCTATTTTTTAAGCTGTTATTTTCTTCAGTAATCTTTTGGGTCTCCTTTAGCAAGCTGCTGACTCATTTTTCATGATTTTCTTTCATCACTCTCATTTTTCATCCCAATTTTTCCTCTACTTCCCTTACCAAAATCAGATTCTATAGTCTTTTCTTTTTCTGCTGTTTGCTCATTTCCCCAGCTAATTACTTGAGTTTTAACTCTTTATTAATGCTAGACTCTGCTTCCAGTTTGGAGTGTGTACTGTCCCAAGCTTCAGGGTTTTGTACAACTGTTTGCAGAGATTCTTCTAGGGATCTGTAAATTTTGAGTTCTTCCAAGGTGGTATGATCAAAGGAGAGATGTGTCCTCCTCCTCTGGCCTGTGCTCTGGTCTGTAAGTCACCACAATCACTCTTTTATGCCTTTGAACTATGAGAATGATTCCTTCTCTACTGCTGCCACAATTTCTACCATGCTAGTGCTCCTCCTCATCCCAGGACCACCATCTGGGACTGTGACCTGGACCAAAGCATGAGTAAAGCAAGAATCCTGCCTCCACACCCGAAAAAAGATACCTGCAATCCCACTCTGATCATTGGTTTAATCCTCCCACTGTGTGAGCATAGAGCTCTGGAAGCATCTACTGCTGCTGTCCTCTCCACTCACCACCCTGGGGCTGACACCTGATCATGCTCCTCTCTCACCCAGGTCTAACAAACATTTCCTATTGACCTTCTAAGTTGTCTTTGGTATTTTTAGGTTGAGAAGCCTAGAAAACATTCATTGACCTGAGGTGTGCTCCAGGTTTGCTAGGGGCAGGTCTGTACCAGCCAGGCCCATTAGTTTCACTCTGCTATTTTGTTGGTTCTGCTTCTCTAGAATTTGTTTAGAGTAATTTTTTGAAGGTATTTGGAGGGATTTGAGGAGAGCTCAAGCCAGTCCCTGCTTTTATTCCACTATCTTGGCTCTGCCGTAATTGTATATGTTTCTTAAATTTTATATGAAGACTACATTTGCTGGTATTTAATATTGATTTTACAAGCACCTGTAACTGTATTATCTAAATTGTCTGGTGTTCTCCGTTTACTACACTAGGATGGGGGAAAGCAATGGAATGCTTCAAGAATGAGGGACCCTTTTTAGTACAGGGCTGGAACCTTAAACTCAAGTCCCTTGTTAGTAAGTTCTGCTCTCTAACTAGAGGAAAACATGAGTCATATCATAAAGATAAGAAATCATGGCCATACTGCATAAATTCACCTCAAGGATGCAAGCCCATATTAGACATGTCTATAAATGAGTATGCAAGAAAGAATACAAGATGTTTAGGAGAGGAGCGACAATAGAAATTAAGGGGAATTAGCAAGTTTCATGTAGAAGACTGCATTTGAGTTACTTCTTGGAAACTAGGGATTCCCATAAGAAAAAATAAGGATAGAATATATTCTGGCCCTAGGAAAAGCCAGAGTAAAGACAAAGATGGGCATGAATGTATCGGAGATAAGGTGCACACCCTATTGGAGGGAATATCCACATTTCATTGGAGACAATATCTACATCAGTGAAATAAAAAAATCTACTGAAATCTTAGAAGATATCTTTGTTTATATCTGATACTGCTTGTACTAACAACTAGTTTTAGCCAGGGTGATCATGAGCAAGTCACTTAAAGAACCCCTGGCTCTCTAAGACTAAGTGATTTCACTGATATAGCTTAGTTTATATAATTTATCTCTAGGAACCATCGACATAATTTAATCCAATTCTCTTAAATATTACAAATAGACATTTTTTAAAATAACATCTGTACTCTATGTCTATTACAAATAGACATTTTTTAAATAACGTCTGTACTCTATGAACCTATGTAACTACTTCTGTGTTGGCTATAACCTTAGATTTTGCAGTAATAATCAGCTGTGTCATCATTTTGATATGATTGAAATTGATCAGATTGTGTAGGGAAAATAGAACTGTAGGAGAGGCTGATATGTTTGATTGGCCAATTCATCTCTAGGTTATGATAATAGCCCATTCTCAGTGGGGCTGGTAGTATCAGTGACTCTGAGGTAGCCCTGTTATGCCTGCTATGGCATCTGCAAATAGCACTTAGTGCAATGTAAGATGTTTCCAAAAGTATCAGCCAGCTACCAGTGAAACCAACAAGGTAGCCTTGATTCTCTATGGTCATTCTTCCATCGCCTAAATACATCCTTAAATTGTAGAGGGAGCTCCTAGAGATCTACAGAAAGAGAGCTTATTTTCATTCAGTACCAAGAGTTAGACCTTTCAAATCCACTCCAAGTTAGAGACACTCTAAGCAGCAAGCATGGAAAAGAAAATTCAACTGAATCTGATCACTCCTCTGAAAAGTCCTGAAATCATTTCACTTGGGGAAGATTTTCAGTATTTGGAAATCAAGAGAACAATCAAATGTGATCATTAGCAAACCCACAGTTCAAACAATTTGACCACTATTTCCCTTTATGGATATTTATTTGCTAGTGTGTTTACAATCTATAATTAAAATTCAAAATTCCAAACCTTAGCTTCATCATAAGAAAGAAATACATAATCTAAAGTAGGAGATACCATATCCAAAACTTATAAAGTAGTTTCAGAAAAAAAAGAACATACAATTAATGCTTGTGTCACAATATTCTTGTAGATAAATAAATGAAACAGATTTTTTTAATAAGTTAAATAGAATCATTCAATAGTATTGGCTTGGTTTAGGAAAGGGATATTCATATTGATTGAATGTTCAAGTTAAAAGAGAATTTATCCTTATTCCATCATTTTGAGGGAATGTTAGGGACTTGCAATGACTTGAAATTAGCATCATTAACACTTATTATCAATCACCCTGAACACCAATTCTGTTCCAATTATCATTACAGGAAGTGACTCTCATACTGATGTGGTCTACCAAGTATTTCTGCAGGTGCTGCAGCCATAGCTACAGAAAATCCAGAAGAGAAAGTTCTCTCCTCTATAGTCTTGGGCATTATTAAGTGGTTCAACATCATAAACTAATATGATTTAATCAGTGGAAATGACATTTAAAAAGGATGTTATTATTGTCTTTTCCTCTGTTCTCCAAAGACCAAGGGAAGTTTCCATCTGTATTACAGATAAAATCTCCTAAACATGTTGCCTCTTCCATTGGACTGTAAGTTCCTTCAGAACAGGAGCTGTTTTGTTTTTCTATGTATATCCCTAGCTCTTAGAGTAGTGCTTTGCACATAGTAATGTGCAAATTATTTAATTATTTCAGTTCAAATGTGCATATTATTTCATTCATTCAGTACTTATTAACAGCCAGGCACTCTGTTAGTCACTTGGGATACAAGCATATAAAAGGAAACAGTGCCTACCCTATCCACTTTATCACATTGGAAAAAGTCAACCTGCACATGCACACATGCATGCAGAATAAATGCTAAGTATACAAAACATTTTAAAAGTAATTTTTGGAAGAAGTTCACTTATACCCTGGGAGGCCAGGATAGGTTTACTATGTGAGATAAAACTTGATCTTAGATTATAACACAGCAAGGAATTCTCTAAAGCAGAGAAATATCAATTAGAGAAGGATAACTATCAGGTTTAATATATATTTCTTGAATGAGGTGTCAAATAACCTAAGATAATGACATATTTTCTTGTACATGGCCTCCTATGCATCTTATTTTCCTTCACATTTATGGGAAGCACCATGTTCAGCAACCGTTTTTTTTTCCTTTTTTTTTCTCTAGGCAGACTAGTTTTTATTTTCAGTGTGACCAGGTTAATGGTTCTCCCAAATTAAAGTTTCCAAAAATATTTTTTTTTATAAATTAGAGAAAAATAATGCAACATCAAGGAACTAGGGACCAGTAAAACATATGCATTATTTTACTAATGAAGAAATAGAGCTTGCTATATAGCACTTAAAGTATCAGACCTGAAACCCAACTTAAATTGGGTAGAAGTTTTTGTTAGTTTGTTTTTTAATTAGGCAATATGAAAAAAAAAATTTCCTCTTTGAACTTTTCCCAGAAGTCATTTTTTCTTACATTAATAAACATAATAATACAGTGCAAAGACATTCAAAAATATTTTATGAGTGTCCAGTTTGTGGCTTTTGGTATATAAAGTTTTGAATATGTTATATTGTGTTATTTTATTAATCAGTAAGTTAGTCTTTCTGAATATTGGCTAAATAAAGGATTACAAAGGAGAAATGACAAAAAAGATATTGCTAGAAAAGTTTATTATCAGAAAAAAAATGAACCAGTCATATGCCAATAGCAAAGAACATGTAATAGATATTTGGATAGTCAACAGATTCCATTGCAATCAATACAAGTTGAAGGAGGCAGTTTCTACATTAGGTAGCCTAACCTGGTGAAATTATGGAAGTACAAAGCTGAGAATTAAACAGTATCAGCAGGCATAAATGGGTTGCAGTTGCATGTCTGGAAGGGATGACTGTGTTAGTGAGATCATGGACCCATTGAAATGTTGAGTATATATTTGCTAATACAAGGGACTATATGCTAGAGAATATATATGCATATATGTATATATACATACACACATGATTTATGTATGGAGAGAAAGAGAGAGAGAGAGAGAGAGAGAGAGAGAGAGAGAGAGAGAGAATATACTGCAGGAGTTACTTCAAATATTCCAGAGTCAACATGTTGAACTACAAGTTCTTTCCAACATGAAAAAATTTTCAAAATTAGCAGTTGAAAAGAAAAATAGAAGAAAAAGGTGTTAATTTATATCAGCTAGTAAAAAGGCATGGTTCAACAATGGACTGTGAATCTGGCCTGCATTGTAAAGCATTTTGGGGAGTATGCTAACATACCTGAAATCATACTTATAAATAAATGTATTGCTAAAAAATGACACGAATGCTTTGAGTAAAATAATGTAGTTGGGAAAGAATGTTGTTTATGATATCCAGTTTCTGACATTATTAAACTGGGTCATACATGTGTCAAATGGAAAAGGGAGCTACAAATTCACTATTCTTATCTTGAAACTTTCTATAAAGATTCAGCTTTTTGTTGCAAATTCAGCTCAATACTTATAGTTCAGGTGAAATCAATGCATAAATTGTTTCATTAAGCTAAAGCTTGTGGGAAAAGGGATAATTTATATTTGAAGTATGGAATTCAATTAATTTTAAACTAGAAATATTTTTAATAAAATGATAATCCAGGCCTTCAGCACTATTTATCAAGTCAATCATATTTTAGAATAGGCACATTCTTTCCTCTATGAAAAAATAGGGAGTTATCATTTGAGGCAGTATTTCTAAAGTGGAAAAAATTATAGGAAAATTCATTAATCACTTCCATCTTTATATGAAAGACAATTTGCATATATTACATATTTGGGGGAATCTATGACAAATACAGGTTGACACTGGGCAAGTCATTTAATTTCTCAGAAGCCCAGGAAACCCTCTAAGACTGCAGATTGTAAAGTAGATGCTGACCTGGACTGGTAAAGGTAATCTCCTTAGCAGAAGTTTCCTATACCTTTTAAATCATAGATATGTTTAAAAAAGACATATGCAAATGGGAAACCAAAGACTTCCTATTAGAATAGAATAACAATTATTTCTTTATTTTTATGGAGTGTGAGGAAGTCAACATTGGACGGCAACGTGGTTTGTGTCTATGTAACACTTCTGTCCACTTGGCTTGAGTGGGTAATTATCCTGAGTAGTAGCCCTATAACTGCAAAGACTCCATCTGCATGATGGAGGACATTTGAGTTCTAATTGACACAAAGAGAACCAAACCACAATGGTGATTGATTCCCTTGTGAGAGAAGTGAAGAACCTAGAAAAAGAGATTGTTGGAGCATTTCAGGCGAGGCAATGGGAAGAGAAAAGCAAGACCAAGAGACTGTCTTCCAAACAACTCTGAATAAGTCTATTCTCCCTTCATGCAGATATTCAATTTCATGGTTTATTTTTTTCCCCTCAATTAGTAGTTAAGTCTACATCTATTCAGTTACAACAAGCAGGGTCACAAAACTTTCCCAAGAAAACAGTACAACTCACATGGTTTGGGCTGTAATACTTATATTAATATGCTGAATGAAAAGGAGAAGAATGGAAGAGCACAGAGTTGTATGGATTGAGGAGAATTCAGAAAAAGAGAAGGGTAACGGAAGATGACAATAGTATCATAAGATTTTAAAGCTAGAAAGTACCTTAGAGATCAACTAGTCTACCTCTCTGTTTTGCAGTTGAGAAGAGTCAAAGTTAAGACACCTATCACAGGTTGCCCAATTCGTAAGTGAGATCTTGTTGTTTCTGTGAGTTGTAGAGAAATTAACATGCAAGTGAAAATTCTCTTTCATCATTTCCTTCTCTTCCATTTGCACTCCAAAGGGATAGAGGGGAATGGTGTTATGTCCTTAATACCTATAATCTCTATGAGAGACAATGTAGGGAGAAGGTACAGAGTAGGGAATTAAATGATTTGAATTTGAATTTTGAATCTATCTTCTAGTTCTGTGAATCTGGACAGGCCAGTTCAACTCTCTGAGGAACTTTGTGGTTTCTAAGTAAATTCTATTTCTAAACTTAGGATCTTATGATTCTTAATTCATGGTTGACTTTTTTCTCTTTTTCATGTTCCAAAAGATAAAAAAAAAAGAAGTAATTTTGTGGGGATAAACAGTGAATTATTTTTTTTAAACAAATGCTTTATTAACTTCTGTTTTACATCATTCATTTCTGCCAGATTTTGAGTTACAATCATTTCCCCCCCATTATTCCCCTACCCAACCTCCCAGAATAGTAGTCCCACAAGATATCGCTTCCTCCAATCTGCTCTCTCCCATACCTTCTCCCATACCCCCATCAATTTTCCATTAGAGGAAGGTGAGTCTTTGTGTCCCAATGCCTGCACATCTTATCTCCCTATTACAAGCAAAAGAGTATTAATAATATTATTTATCTATATTAGACACATTTAATATTATGACCTCGAATTTCAGATCCATTTCCTTCCTCCCTTGTGACCCATTCCCTCTTGGGAGATAAGTAATTCAGTATATGTTGTACATGTCTAGTTATGCAAAACATTATCATAGTAGACATATTGTACAAGGCTGCTTATAATTCCCTCCCACTCATCCCACCCCCTCCCTGGTCCATTCCCTACATGATCCTGTCCCTCTTCTATAGTGGGTACTTCCAACCTTCCCTCACCCCAAGGATGCCCTCCCATCCATCATCCCTCCTCTCATCCCCTTTCCCCCTATCCTGCTGCAGGTGGAGATATCCCATTTAGTATGTATGTCATTTTCTCCCTGAACCAAATTCAATGTGAATGTGGTTTTGCCTTTTTAGCCTTCCTTATTCTCCCCCTCCTTTGCAACCACTTCCCCTTGCTTCTTCTACATGGGATAGTTTACCCTACCCTGTCTCTTCCCATCTCCTCTTGCCACTTTCCTCTCTCACCTCATAATTTCATCCCTTGAGTATTCTCCCTTCCCAACAAATTCAACCTATGCCCTCTATCCATATATAACTGTAACCATATACACACACATTCACATATGTATTCATATGACCACACCCCCTTCTTCCATTATTTTCATAGTGAGAAAGATATCATCAGTCACTGTTACTGCTTTTCCATATAGGAATGTAAATAGTTCAACTTTGATAATTTCCTTTTGATTTCTTTTCCCTGATTACCTTCTCAGGCATCTCTTCCTTCTTGCGTCTGGATGTCAAATTTTCTATTCAACTCTGGTTTTTTCCTCAAGAATGCTTGAGAGTCCTCTATTCCACTGAATGACCATATTTTCCCCTGAAACAAAATACTCAGTTTTGCTGGGTAGGTGACCCTTGGGTTCATTCCCAGCTCTTTTGCCCTCTGGAATATCATATTCCATGCCCTTCAATCCCTCAGTGTAGAAGCTGACAGGTCCTGGGCTATTCTGATTGTGTTTCCACAATATTGTAATTGTTTCTTCCTGGCTGCTTGTAGTATTTTCTCCTTGATCTGGGGATTCTGGAACCTGGCTATAATATTCCTGGGAGTTTTCTTTTGGGGATCTTTTTCAGCAGGTGATTGGTGGATTCTTTCAACCTCTATTTTGCCCTCTGGACCTAAAACATCAGGGCAGTTTTCCTTGAGAATTTCTTGAAGGGTGATTTCTAGGTTCTTTCTTTGATCATGGCTTTCAGGTAGTCCAATAATTTTTAAATTGTCTCTCCTGGATCTATTTTCCAGGTCAGTGGTTTTTCCCATGAGATAATTCACATTGCCTTCTAATCTTTCATTTGTTTGGATCTGCTTAACAGCATCTTGATTTCTCATAAAGTCATTAGCTTCCATTTGCTCCAGTCTAACTCTGAAGGAATGAATCTCCTCAGTGAACTTTTGAGATTCTTTTTCCATCTGGCAAATTCTACTTTTTAAGGCATTCTTCTCCTCATTGCCCTTTTGGGCCTCCTTTGCCATTTGAGTTAGTCTATTTTTTAAGGTGTTGTTTTCCTGAGTCAGGCTGTTGACCCTCATTTCATACTTTTCCTGCATCCTTCTCATTTCTCTTTCCAATTTTTCCTCCACTTCTCTTATTTGATTTTTAAAGTCCTTTTTTTTTTTTTAAAGCAATTGGGGTTAAGTAACTTGCTCAAGGTTACACAGCTAGTCATTTGATTTATGCGTGGGTGCTCATTTTCTGAGGCCGGATCTGATCTTGGGTCATCCAAACTCCGAGGCCGGCGCTCTTACTCACTGCGCCACCTAGCCGCCTCTTTAGGGCAATTGGGGTTAAGTAACTTGCCCAAGGTTACACGGCTAGGTTTTTGTTTGTGAGGATTAAGTGTCGGAGGCTGGCTCTGAACTCAGGTCCTTCTGATTCCAGGGCCGGCGCTCTATTCACTGCGCCACCTAGCCGCCCCTTAAAGTCCTTCTTAAGGTCCTCTATGTCCTGCAACCTGCTGACGTTTTCCCCTGGGGCTTTTGGAGCAGTACTTCTGACCTCACAGTCCTTTTCCCGCTCTATGCCCCCAAAACAGGAGTCTAGGGTTGCATTTTTCTGTTTCCTTTGCCTTGGCATGTTGCCACTTAATTACTTGACTTTTGGGCTTGTTGCCACACCATGGCTTTAAGGCCAGATAGAGGAATTTTCGTCCCGAACGTGTGGGGGGCAACTTCCGTTTCTGGCAAGCTGTAAACCCACCCACGACTTCCACCCTAGATCACAATCCAGATCCAGGGAGGTTAAAGCAAGAGCGATTACCCCCCAAGACTGATCGCTGGATCTCCCTACGATTTGCAGGCCGGGAGCTGGAGCTGCCTCTGAAAACTACAAAATGGCGTGTGTCCTCAGCGGCTTCTAGCCCCCAGGGGAGGGAGCTGATGCATTACCTAAATACGGGTCCCAAAGTCCATAGGACACTAACCTCTTACTTTGTCCTAGGCATGTCTATGTTGATAATTCTGGAGTCGACACAGCTCCTGGTGTTCTGGGGTTCCTCCAGCTGGCTGCTGGCCCTGCCGCCCTGGGGCTAAAACCTTGGCTCATGTGGACCTGGGCTCGGCTCTGGCTCCTGTGCTCTGTGTGCTATGCGCTGCCAGGTCCCAGACGGCTGCGCTGGTCCTTCCTGCAGGGCTGCTGGGCTGTCCTCAGTGGGAGATTAGCTTCTCTGTGTTGTTCTGTGGGTGCTGGGGCTCCAGAAGTTGTTCAGAGTCCCCTTTTACATAGTTTGGGGGGAATCTGGGGGTAGAGTGGCTTGGAGGAGCTGTTTCTACTCTGCCATCTTGGCTCCACCCCTCCCCTAAACAGTGAATTATTGCAATGGTAAGGGAATTTGAACATCTTCCCTGCCCCTTAATAAGCCTAAGGGAATTTGAGCACCTTCCCTGATTTGAAAATATACTCTGCCCCCTAATAGGCTGAATGTGGTCACATTGAGTCTGTGGTGGAAGGAATTTGCTGAAGGGTGGAGCAGAGCCCACAGGAGAAGCTTGTTTAGGGGAGGCTTGTTTTTCAGGAAGTTTTAAAAACATTTAGAAATCATCAAGTTGAATCAATTTCACAGATAAGGAAGCTTGATACCCATAAAAGGTTAAATATGTCCCCCAAGGTCACATAGGTGGTATATAAAAGAAAGACTATTTGAACCTGGGTCTTCTGTTTCCAAACCTACTGTTTCTATGTTCTCTTCTGACAAGTCTGGTGCAGATTTCACCATACTATATTATTCCAATTCTCTTATAATCTTTTTCTGATATTCATGATTAACCTTAATTATCCATGTTATTTCCTTTCCCCCCTTTCCTCTTTAAAGAGCTTAATCCTTTCTTATCAGTCTTTATTTTACATGTAGCTTGACTCTTACTTAAAACTCAATCCTGAACCAAAGAGGTAGAAATGACTGAATCCTCTCTCTCATTTCTCTTTTTGGTAGGAAAAAAAAGCAAACAGAAATCGGTTAAACTTTATTGATAACTATACATTAACTTTTTGATTATCCACAATCATCAGAACTAGGAATAAAATGCATACTTGGACAGACCACTGAAACATATTCTTAAACTTTAACATCTCCCCTCTGACAAATCCTTAATAAAAGTTGCTAACTAGTAGTTAAATTGACTAATTTGAATTCCATCTTCCTTTCCTGGCTTAATGAGCAGTAAAATGGCCTAAAGCTGGTTAGCCAGGGGGAGAAAGAGCAGCAAGGGACCTACATAATCCACACACTTGAGAATAGGCATACCAGATCATTTTTATTTTTTCCATATGCTCAAATTTATATGAAAATAATAGTCAAATTATAAGAATTCAAAGATTTCTATGCAAAAGAAGATAGAACTTTTTTTGGTTGTTAACAGTTCAGACTTTTAAAAAAGAGTATATTCATCATTTTTTTAATAACACCAAATTAACCATTAACATTAAAGAGAATTTTTTTAGAAATTTCAAAAATAAACAATTGTGGAAACAAATATGTTTTTTCCTATACCTTTTATGGCATTACCAAATAGCCTATCTAACCCTTTCCTTGTAAACAGTCTCTTAAATATTAGAAATAGATAGCTGGCCCAGTGTTGGACATTGGAGTCAAGGCCCTGGTTTCAAATCCTTCCAGAAATGCTTGTACATAGGTGTTCTTATTATCCTGATAGTACAGATGAATAGACTGAGAGGATAATAAGAACACCTATGTACTAGAATTATTTTGAAGATACAGTAATTTATATTTATACAGATATTTATAAATCATAAGTCATAAAGTGCTTTGTATGTTCTAGATATTATTTGTACACTAAATAATTTCAAGCAGTTTAAAAATGCACTAATTGTGTTTGATCACTTTTGCTTATAGAATTGGTAGTGACAAACTACTAGTCAACTACATCTACTACTAGCACTACTCCTCCTCAATGAACCATATAATACTTTAAGATTTATAAAACACTTTCCTGCAGTCATAGGTGATCAATACAGGATAAATATCACCCAAATTTTATGGAGAAAGAAACTGAGATTCAGAGAGGTTAAGGGAATTCTTTACTATTTACATGGCTTAGAAGTCAAGTGTCAGATTCAATTTTGATCTCCTGACACCAAGGCCAGTGGTCTCTCTCCTATACTCCTTTGCCTTTCTAAATTCAAGTTTTTTATATTATAAAGATTTCTTTAAGCACCAATTTCCTATTTATTAATTTTAAATTTTATATATGAGAGAAAGAGAGAAATCTTAGTCGCCTCCTTTCATCTCTAAGCCAAAAATTCATTTTGTTCCCACCTAAGATTGTTGGGTGATCTCATGGAGATTCCAGTAGTCCTTGACTTATGTACTTCTGGTACATGTGAACAACTGTCTAAAAAATATGTCCTCACAGTGGCTACTGGAATTTATCTTGTTATGGGAGCCTCAGGAGCATTACCTGGCATGTTGTTGCCCTGTGTTGGAGGGGAAGTCCCACTGCCAGAACCAAATCAGTCTTGTTTGAGGGGTAAAAAAAGATGCTTTGCTGGCATTCTTTTTTGGAATTTGGGACGCATTTCCCCAGAGGTAAAATATAAAAAATAGTGACTAGGTTACTTAAATGTTCAGCTACTTTATGATATCAATGGACTTTTGTGTGCCATAATAAGAGCTTAACTCTCTTAATAGCATTGTATCAATGAAATCATATATTCTGATTTTCAAACAATTTAATTACAAGTGAACATTAGGGAGATAATCCACAGGTAAGTCAGGGACTATTCTATTTGTAAGAGTGTGACAAATTAATATAGATTATGTAAAATGAACATAATTACTTAAAATAATCTTCAAACCTTTTTTTCTGATCTTGCAGTCAATATAATTTAATTATATGAGTCAGAAATTTCTTGTAGATGGAAATGAAATTATCTGACTATTCAATATATGCATACATGGAATAACTTCAACGATAACTTAATTACATAACTTTTCCCCTACTCATTTCTAAATGGAACCCTAACCTTTATAAACCATAACAATGCTATGAATATAAATGTGAATAAAAAGTCATTCTATTAAGCTAAAATTACATTTAAGTTAATTAAAAAAATAAAATCATTGAAATGATAGATTATGATACTTTGGAAGACACTTTAGTGAACATTTAATTTAATCCCTTCACTTTATTAATGTGTAAACTGAGGTCTTGAATTGTGAATTAATTCACCCAAGATTGCTTAATGAGTTAAGTAGAAAAACCAGGATCTGAACCCAGGTCTCCTCAATCTAAGTCCTTGGAATCATATCACTCTTTTCCCTAAACTTGTGTTTTATTATGGCATAGAAGCAAGTCTGGATTTGAAGAGATTTTACTAAAAAATACATCCAGAAGCAACATGATGCAGTATAGCACAGTGAAAACATACACCAAACAAAAATCAAATAAATAAAAAACCCAATCTGAATTAGTCACTAATTAGTCATGGATTAGATCCCAGCTCTGCTATTTTCTTCCATATGGCTCTGGGTATACATAAATATATACATAAAATTGATTGATCAATAGATATAGCTATGTAGATATAGATATATTCCCTCTGTGGGTCTCAGTTTCCTCATATTTAAAATTACAGAAGCAAATGAGGTGGCTCCTTTCATCTCTAAGCCAAGAATTCATTTTGTTCCCACCTAAGATTAGGCAGTGGCTACTTACATGTGATGATTTGAGGGTGTTAGTGATTGAGACCATTTCCTTGAAATTCTCTTCCCTGCTAACTGTTAAAGGGTCTCAAAGAGTTTCTTTACCTTAAATATGCAAACTTAGAAAAAATCTTTCCTAATTCTCTGCATTTTATACATTTAAAAACATTATTCTGAGAAGGGTTCATATGTTGCCAAAAGCTTACATGATAAACACAAAAAGCTTGTAATCCTCTTCTCTAAAGAGATTTCTTTGGATCTTGAAGGCTTCCCTTCCTCCCCCCCCCAATGAAAATCTGTATATTCTTCTCTACCATAAACCAAACAAGTAAAGTACTTTTATTAATTTCATGTTAAATTTAATATAGATATATTTTATGTAGTAAAAGTTACAATTTCACATTAAAACAACAACCTCACCCCAGTTCTGGGGTGGTAGAGATTAGTAAAACTTTATAATTATTCATTTTTATCATGGATTAGGGACAGTTAGAACATGGGCCATTCAGGAATGTTTGAAATAGAGGGTTGTAAATGGGATAATATGCCAGGTAATCCACAGCATTTTCATGACTGACCCTGACTGTAACCCAGCCAGGGGCTCAAGGTCGGGAGATGTCAAGCCCTTTGATGTCTGAATACTTTGGTGCTGATTGCAGTGATACATCTACCTTTTAATAGGGCACTGGAGAGGCAGAAGGGCATATGTGTTACGTGCTTGGCAGAATAAAAATTAGATCTCATTTAAATTTTTTTTTTTTTACTGAAAAGCAAAGAAATTAAATTCTCTTTACTACAGTTGGGTCCCTTTCCAAGTACACTCTAGAAAGACACATCTAACCTAATGCTAATCCACATGTACAAAATAATCTTACTTTAAGTGATCCAATGGTTTATTGCTATGATTTTGCTATGAAATAGCACATTTTTTTCAAAACTGCATTGCATTTGCTATGAATGGAACAGAATGAGCAAGGTGTTTACATTTGACATCTTGTAAGATCTATGAAATTGCCGTTTGTGAAGCCATTACTTGACACCAGTGCGAATGATACCTGTTTCCCAGACTTGACAATTTGTTAGTAATGCTTTCTGGCCTGAGTGACATTTTTCACATTACCCATCTTCTTTGTCCCAGAGTCTTTTTGATGCTTTTGCTGATTAAATTCTAGGACAGGCAATTGCTACAATCTCCAAAATGTAATATTTTTGAAATAGCTTTGAAAATGCTACTTCATTCACACATTTTGGAAGACTTTCCTTTCCTATATAATACCATATGTTCAGTTTCTATCATATATCCCCAATTCAAAAAACCTTCTGTCTCATAGCATTTCCCATCAATCAACAAGGTGTTTATTTGGAAAGCATTTAGTTGGGACATGTAACATACTATCCAAATACAAATTAAATGAGATCCAATCACACACTCCCTGATCATAATTCAAGGTAGTTGGACAAGACAGCTATTAATGACTCAGTAAAGCTGGTGCAAGGGCAAGCCCAGTTCCAGACATTTTGGTGTGAAAAATACTACATTATAGTAAATTCATGCCATAATCCCCATTAGAGAAATAAATTGGAGTTTTTGAGACATTATCAATACAACATGCTTTCTAAAGCAATTTCGAGAATGCTTACTTTTTCCACATTAAAAAAAAAATCTGTTTCCTTTATCCTTTATTTGACCCTTTCCAAAAATATTCTCTGAGTGAGTTTTTCTATGTTCCACCTAGCATTGGACTGTGCCCATGCACAGATGTGGAACAGAAGATTTACTTGTTTCAATCATTAACACAATCAATACTGGTAAACTTATCTCTATCACTTGGATGACAGACTGACTTTAATGAATAATTCTGGTGGTTTCACTTTTTGCATATAAATGTAAACTCCATGAATAGTCATTTCAGTCCCATGGAAGAGAATTGCTGCTTTACTGTTCCCCCCCCCCCCTTTCTATGTTATTTTTATGCAAACCAATAAATTACACATACACACACACACACACACACACAGGCACGCACACTCACGATGGCTCACCCCCTAATAGTGAACAGTTAACCATGCTTTTAAAAGAGAGACTGAACTAAAGACATTTCTATTCTAATCAACAGAATGATCTAGGACAGTTCCAAAGACCCATAATAAAAAATGCTATCTACTTTCAGAGAGAGAACTGATGGACTTTGAATGCAGATTAAAGCATACTTTTTTCATTTTCTTTGTTTTTCTGGGTTTTTTGTTTTTTTGCAATGTGGCTAATATAGGGATTTGTATTTGCATGACTTCACATGTATAATTGTTATCATACTGTTTGCCTTATAAATGGGTTGGGGAGGAGCTAAAGGAACTCAGAATGTAAAAAAAATGTGAAAAATAAATATAATTTAAAAATATAGAAACTAAAAAAAATAAATCATGGGAAAATGGGGAAACAAAGAATGACATTTGGCATTGTTATCCATCTATTTAAAAGGACACACTAATAAATTTATTATCAACATAAAATTACCACCAAAAGTAAATCCAGCTGAGCTCAATTTCTGTCAATATCAAATAAATTAATTCCTAATGTTTAGTTCTTTGATAAGAAACATGAAGTAACTTTAAAAGAAAAGAAATAGAGAAAGAAATTGCTTTTACATTTACTGATAATGCAAATCAATATCATCTAGTCATAGGGTCTGCTAAAAAATGTGACTCATTGAAAGTACTTTTAAAAATTTAAAAACAGAAATAATAAATGAGATGTTGACAGAAAAGTTTCATTCTCTTCCATTGATTCTCTTAATTGGGATTCCTCTCTCAGTTTGTGCCAGCTACATTTATCTCAGCCTGGGCTCTTGTCAGGTGTTTATGGCTGCCTATTAGATGAACAAAGTAGAAAAAGCACTTTAGTTGATCATTTGCACTTCTGGAGCTCTGAAATCTGCCGAGGTGCTGCCAGGATGCGCTCCTGACATTTTGACTAATGTATGTAGAGGCTTCAACTTCATTCTGTAATAACAAAGAAGGGAATATAGAGGGAAAGCAGCCTCACTCTATTTATGTTAATATTCTCTGTGTAAGGTGTCCCTTTGAGCCTAGAAATGCTTGATGCCAGGCATATAGGCACAATAAAATCAGGAATTTTGAGAAAAGCATTGAGGTGAGTGAGGCATATTTAGAAGCCTCAAAAATGTCCATTTAAGGGGGCTTTTGCTTTTCTACTTTGGCACAGTGGATAGGCCCAGGACTTGGATTAAAATCTTACCCAAAATGCTTATTAGCTAGGTCATCCTGGGTAAGACACTCAGTTTTTTTAGACCTCAGCTTCTTTATCTATAAAATGAGGAGGTTGGACTTTATCACTGTTAAGGTGCTATCTAGTTCTGAATCAATATATTTATTATATGACCCTTTCTTCCCACCATTCATTTACAGAGGTAACCAAAAAAAAAAAATCTCCATTCTGGGAAGAGGTGGCTGGACTCAGTTGGCCTCTGAGGTCTCTTTCATCTTCCAGTTCTAAATCTTTGATCCTATTCTCTTATAAATCAGGTCGTCCCTTGGTAGTTAAATGGAAGAAAAGATAAATACAGTCACATTAAAATACACCATTTGATCCCTGTAAACTAAGCAGGAAGTTACAAAGATTGTCTAAGTCTCAGTCAGTCAGAGATCTAAGACAGAGACATCCCTTCCTCTTCTCAGAGAACACAAAGTGGAAGTAAAAAAACAAAAACAAGAAAGTGATATTTCTTAAATGGTATCTAGGTGCCTGGGTACTCTGAATTGAAAGAGCATGGTCTCTTAAGGTGAGGACTTGTCTTTTGTAGAGTAATGCCTCTTACAGCCAAGGCTTTGAGGACTGAAAGACTCTCTTTATGAAGGAGAAAAGTTGGTGAGGGTTTTTTTTTTTTTTAAGCAATTGGGGTTAAGTAACTTGCTCAAGGTTACACGGCTAGTCCTTATTTATGCGTGGGTGCTCATTTTCTGAGGCCGGATTTGATCTCGGGTCATCCCAACTCCGAGGCCGGCACTCTTACTCACTGCTCCACCTAGCCGCCCCTTTAGGGCAATTGGGGTTAAGTAACTTACCCAAGGTCACACGGCTAGGTTTTTGTTTGTGTGTGTTAAGTGTCTGAGGCCAGATCGGAACTCAGGTCCTTCTGACTCCAGGGCCGGCGCTCTACTCACTGCGCCACCTAGCCGCCCCTAGTGAGGGTTTTTTCTTAATCAGATTCTTGGATCTGTTTTATTTTATTTTTAAGGAAATATAGATTATGCCTCTGGGATATAAACGGGAAGAAAGATGGAAGTCTACGTTTCCTTTTAAGAGGAGGAAGACATTTTCCCCATTCATTTATTCACTTTAACTTTGTATTCCAAATGATGCCAGAGGATGAAACAGAGAGAAACTCTATAAATTTGTAAGTAAGTCATGTAAGTAAGCCATGTCAACATAAATGAGCAGTGAGCACAGGATCAGTAGAACACTGACAGTGACCCTAAAAAAATAGCAGTGAACAGTACTTGACAGAGATATGTCATGTTGATGACATACCTGGTAATCAATGCACACTTGAAATAAGCTATATGCCACATGAGACTAATAGGGAGAAGGAATATCAGGATTAGGTTTTTTTTTTTGGTATTTCACAATATAGCTTTTCTTTGAACTACTTTCATCTTCTGACTAGTAAAAGTAATTAAATCAATAAGGGTTTTAGTAAAAATTTATGGGAGAAAGGTTGATTTACGGAGTATCCTGAATATAAGACAGCTTGTTTGGGGAGAGAAAAATCTTAGTGGGGAGGGTATCTCAAGGTTGTATACATATTGCTTTTTTATTTGTTTATTTTCTTACTGGTAATATTGGTGCCAAGAAAGGGCACTGGGTAAGAGTCAGGTGAACTAATTACTAATTAGTTGTATTATTTTGGATCTGTAATTTTATTCACTCTGCTTCATTTTAAATCTATAAAATGGATATAAATATACTGTCTATATCTTAGAGTTCTTATAAGCTCCTAATGAGAAAATGGGTATTATGTGCCTTAACCAATATGAGATACTATCATAAAGGCAAAACTATTATTATTATTATTATCACTTACATGTTAAATGTTTTTTGGAACATGTGACTATCATATTTTGCAGTTCCTTCTTCCCTTACCTGTATGAGAGAGGGGGAGAGGCTCACTTCTGAGAGTAGTAAATAATGTTTCCCACCAGTTACCAAAGAATTTTTACTTTGGCCTGAAATAGACGGTTTTAATTAGATCTCTATTTTAATCTAATCAGTATTAATCAACTTAGTGTGATTCCACAGTGGTAGATGATTATTAATGTTATACTTACCTAGTAATAGTAATATACATTTAGTCAGTCTAGTCAACTAAAATTAGTATAAAATTACACATATTAATATATATTTTCATATATTATAGTTAGGGATACTCAGGCAAGATATATTCTTTCTTATAATAACCCCCAACTTTAAATTATAGGTTATAAGTTCACTATTCAATAACCTCTTATAAAGTTCACTTGAATAACCACAAGAATGCTGAATAGGGGACTTTTGCCCTTTTGGCCTGGAGGACCAGTGCCAATGTGGGTGAGAGAACAACAGGATTCTGGACCCCAACCCTCTTTTGCTTAATCACCATGACTAAATCCATGGTGGGTGGGCTATCTTCAGAAGTTATGGAAAGTTCCCCAACTTATTTTTGTACCTCTGTACCACCCTCTCTTGCCCAACGTAAGGAGGCACTCATCTTATGACCTTTCAGTGGAGATGACCCTGGCCTTGCCCATCTTGTGACCACAAATACTGATACATCATTTCTGGCCCTCCTGGAAGGTCAAGAACAAGGTCTATCAACCAATGAGAGTCTGTATTTTACTTTGCCTCTTCTGCATATCTGGATATGAAGTACTATAAAAGCAAGGCCCTGGAGACAAAGAGCATCTCAGATTGTGAGGAAGATCTGAGGTCAACTTCATTATAGGGAGACAAGTCCCTTCAACAAAGTGTTAGTGGTTCAGAGCTCTGCCTCAGTTTCTTTTCTTGTAGACTGGGTGTTTTGGACCCCACAAGCCCTTATCCTGGGTCCTGGGGGGAGGTTATGTAGAACTCATGAATAACTTGTCCTTTGAGTTGTCTTGAAGGAGACCAGGGGTTCCAGGAGACAGAAATGAGGAGGAATAACATTTCAAGCACAATCAGTACAAAGGTTTGGAGATGGGATTTGGCTCATCATTAAAGAAGCCAAGCAAGAAGGCCAGAATGGCTGGACCATAGAGTGAGTAGAAAGGAGCATCATATAAACACCCAAAGTATAATCTTTAATATTTCAACATCAATTTGGAACAATGACTCCAGTGAGGTGCTTCAGGAATCTGTGCTATTAAAATTTTATCAATAACTTTGATAAGGCCACATGTCTAATACTTATCAGGATTGTAAATAATACAAAGCTCAGAGAGATAGCTAAGACATTAGAAGACTGAGAAATTATTAAAAACAGACTGGGATATCAGATAAAATCTAATAAAGTGAAATTCAATGCAGATGAATATAAAATACTGAATTTGTATTTTAAAAAATTCAACTTCACACATAAACAGAATGGCAGAAATGGCTAGATGGCTATTTATTTGAAAAAAAATATTTGGGGATTTTAGGGGACTTCAGGCCCAACATGAGTCAACATTGAGATATGGCAGCCAAGAAAACTACTATAATCTTGTCATTTTATGGGAGGAATGGCATCCAGGAATAAGGAGTCCTGCTCACACTTCCCTGGTGAGAATACATCTGCTTTTTAAAAAATAATTTAATTGAACCTTTTGGATAAACCATGCAGATTGTTTAGATTCTTAGAAGTGTTTATTGAATGTAGCAATTGTGCTAAATAAGACGAAGGGTCATGGGTAATTGGTCAGACCAAAAGGTAGAGGACAAACTTTTCTGGCATCATTTAGCCCCTGTACATTTAGAAAAATCCTTTACATTAATAGAAACCTCTGAATACCATATCAGCACAATGGTTCTATTAGTCTTTGTAAGAAGGTATATTTTTACCTACTCTTAGACACCACCTGTGTAATCCAGAACTCCAGGTAAAGCAAATCGGATCTTTTACATAAAAGACATATATGAGTAATGGACAGAGGAAAAGACTCTGGCTAAGTAACAAGAAGTGCAAGCCTTCTGGTAATTTTTCCTTTCATTATATTTTTCATGTTTTATTATCTATCTGCTCATTTAAAATTAGGTGGGACACATTTATAATGTTTCCAATAAATAAGAAAAATGTGACCGCATCATGAAAAATCCTGTTACTGCCTTGCAGTATCTGGCGAGAAATGAATTTAATTTGTATTCACACATCAATGCTATAACTAACAGGAGGAATAAGATCGGTTTCTATGACCTCCTTTCAATTATTTAGTAAGGCTGAAGTAAGTGTCAATTGACTGAAACTGATGATAGCATTACTTTACTTAGTTTTGTTCTAATTGGGTGGAATTCCAAAATAGGCTTCAACTTTAACACAGAAGGAAATGCCAACAAAAGCTACCATGTTGAAAATCTTACAATCTAAAATATGGATCTGTTTTTGGGAAGTCTGGCTATGTATACCTACATTAGCATCATGAGGTAACAAATTAGAGGATCACAGATGTAGAGCTGGAAGGTAACTGCAAAATTGTCATGTACCTACAATTTATCCAGAGTAAGTTGAATTCCTATCTCTTTCTCCAAAACAGATTCAATAGAAAAAGGAATTGTCTGATATGTTAAGATTTGATCAAATTTGAAATTCGTTTTTTACACTATCAGAATTCTTTCCCCTCATAACTGGAATTTAGGAGGGCAGAGAAAGGTCTTAAATGAAGGTCATATCATCATAGGTTTTAAAACTGGAAGAAGCCTTGAAGGTAATTTAGTCTAACTCTTTCACTCTGAAGATCACACTATATGGAAATGACTGTAATCAGTGAGTGTATCAAAAGACATATTTAGAGTATATGTGCCATGCACTGTGCTAAGAAACACTGGGGATATGTAGAAAAGAAAAAAAAATAGTCCCTGCCTTCAAAGAGCTATCATTTGAATGGGGAAGATAGCTAGCAAATAAAACAATACAAGACATTAAGAGAGGAGATAGAAGGTAATCTCAATGTGAAAAGCACTAGAAGGTGAGATAAGCAGGAAAAACCTCCTATGGAAAACTGGATTTTAGCTAACATTTGAAAGCTAGGGAAATTATGATGGAGTGATCAGGGGAGAGAACATTTCAGGCCACTAGTACAAAGGCATGGAAAATGTGTTGTGGTGTGTGTGTGTGTGTGTGTGTGTGTGTGTGTGTGTGTGTGTGTGTGTGAGTGCCATGTAAAAGCAAGGGGGCCAATGTAGTTGGATAGTAAGGTGTAAGAAAAGTGAAAAAGTAAGTAGGGACCAAGTCATCCTGAGCTTTAAATGCTAAACAGAGGACAATCTCTCTCTTTTTTTTTTAAATCTAGAAAGATACCTTTAATTTATGCTGTTGTAAGGGAGAGCATTCTGAAAAGGAAGTCACAGTCAAAATAGTTCTGAACTCAGCTGCTAATGTACCACTGCTATCCTTTGCATCTACAGCCCTAAGATACATATTTTATTAGTTACTAAAAGTGCTGGTGAAGAAATCCAGGAGATTGAATATGAAGCCTTTCTTTATCTCTCATTCAATTTATTTTCTTTTTATTTACTGTGTATGCTTGTATTTATGTTTTTGTATATGTATGTACATATATATGTATTCTCCATTATAAATGGGGAATGTATATGTATATGTGTATATGAATAAATGTATTGATATATTTATAAATTATATATAGAGTATCAATATGGAATATATATGTATGTGTGTATATATATATACATATATATATATACACATATATATTATTTCCCCATTTGAAAGGGTCATATAATAAATATATTGATTTAGAACTGGATAGCACCTTAAAAGTGATAAAGTCCAACCTCCTCATTTTATAGATAAAGAAGCTGAGGAATAATATAATATATTATAAGCAATTTGAGGAGGGCTAGGTTTGTTTTATTCTTTATGTTTGTTCCTGGCACATAACTATTGCTTAATAAATGCTTTTTGATCCCTTTTTCTAGAGCAAGTTCTTCTGTTTTAGGGATTCTTAGTTTTTGTTTTATGGACCTGTTTGGTACATTATTTCAGAAAATATTTTTAATCACAATAGAAGGAAATGCTACAGTTAGTTCAATTAGAAGTTGGAGAAAATAAAGATATTAATTTTCAAGTTTATAGAATCCCTAACATTCTATGAAATGAAATCTTTTCACAGACTGCTTAGAGGCCCATGGACCACAAATTAGAACTTTTCTCTTATAGAGTTAACTGAAAGAAGTCCTAGGTACATTGAAAAAAGGTGAAAACTAGGCCCAAGTACAACATGAAATTTAAGAGAATGAATGAAAAAAAAAATACAATGATTCTGGGAAGAGAAACATTGGAAGTTAACAGAGAGGGTTCACAGATTCACAGAATCTCAGCATTGGAAGAGGGTTCTGAGGACATAAAGTCATATACATACCTGAACAAGAATCCCTTTCTAGAACCTTATCAATAAGCTTGTAGACCTCCAAATGAGGGGAGCCTATCTCTCAACTTGTACCCAGATCTACTTATTAGTGAGTTCTGTTTTGTTTTCCTTGACAAGAAGTTTAAAACAAACATTTTGTAACTTTCAACCATTGTCCCTGGTATCATTTTCTGGAATCAAGCAGAAAAAAAAATCTCTTCTAAATTTTTTTTGCCTATTTTTTCCTCCAGAATATGACTTAAAAAAGTGGGAATGGGAATTCACACAGAGAAAAACATATAACATCTCCTCATCCTGCTAACATTTCCTGAGTTTTCGTCTTTCAACCTCCAAGAATGCTCCCTAGCCCTAGTGTTCCAGAATCTGAGGAAATTCATGCTTGCTAGATGTTTGGGATGATTTTGATGATATAGACTTGATCTTTACATGACTGAATCCTGCTCATTTTAATCTGTTCTCATATATTAACCCTTCTATTTATTTGATCATTAAAAAGTCTTTCCTTCTCAGATTCTCTGTGCTTTTCTTGTAAGTTAGGTAATATTTATATATAAAATGCTATTTTTGAAAACCAATCAATGGATGAATGTTACACATACTAGAGACCCTCTTTAATTTCAACTAATTGGGGTCAATCTGAATTTGCAAAAAGTGTAAAAATGAAATTCAGTTTTATTTTAGCCAGCTTAAATAATTCACATATATTTTAAAAAATATTCCATAAAAGCAATACTTAGCTTAATTCAATCAGTAACATTTATTAAATACTTACTATGTACCAGGTACTGTGTTAAGCACTAGAAATTTGAAGATTAAGTTGAAACAGGCTACAACCTCAAGAATCTAATTTAATAAATAATAATCTAATCTAATAAATAATAAATAAATAAAATAACCAGGTAAACAAATTATATGTATGTATGTATGTATGTATGTATGTGTGTATGTGTGTGTGGGTGTGTGTGTGTGTAATGTGTGAGCACGCATATGTGTGAATATGTATTTATGTGAGAGAAAGAGAGACAAGGGAAGAGAGAGAGAGTGAAACACAGACATACACACAAAGAGAGAAAATACAATTTAACACTCAATTAAATGTACGATAAGGAAGAAAAAGATTGTCATCTTCTTAGGATTGTAAGCTTAGATGACTTGGGAGAATGGTGATATCCATTCCAGTTACAAGAAAAGTCAGATCTAAGGGTTTCAGGTTAAAAATAATGAGTTCTATTTTGAACATGGTAAATTTGAGATGTCTATGGAATATCCAGTGTGAGATCTCTAAAAGACAATTAGTAATGTGAAACTGGCACTCAGAAGATGTAATAAGAGATCAGTAAGAGGGATGAGATTTGTTCCACTTGGCTCCAGAGAGCTGATCTAAGAACATAGTTTGGGAGCTGTAGAGAGACAGATTTTGGCCTGTATTTAAGAATATATGTCTTGTAAGAACTTTCAAAAAATGGTCTGACTTAAGGAACATACAATCAAGAAAAGCTTTCCATTCCTCTTATGTCTTCGCTCAAAATAATTTTCCCTGGAAAGGCATCATATAGTTTTCTCAGATTTATGTTATTTAGCTTTATTTATCAGATTTATGTTATTTAGCTTTATTTATCATAGTCACTTTGGCTTTATTTATCATAGTCACTTTATTTATCATAGTCACCTACTCTCATATTTATCTGTTTAAAAGTAATCATTTATAAGGATAATGTCTATAAGCTGGACAATGTTCAAGAAACAGTTAATGTCTAGCAAGAATTGGAACATTAGTAGTCTCTCCATCTTACCCATGCTCGAAGTGTAGGGGCTGCTCATGGAACTGATCTCACTTCTGATCAATACAACAGATTTGACCTCTTCTGTTTCCCATCCGGAATTTTGACCCACTCATTAAATAACATGATGGCCCCCTGCTCCAGGGGCTCATCATTTTGTTGGGGAACTTAGTGGGCCCACCCAAACAGGACACTGCAGTTCAGACTCCTGAGCTCAAAGCCCTGTTGGCTTCAGCCTCAGTGGTAGCTGTGACTATAGGCATAAACCATGAAACCCAGATGGATAATCACTTCCCAGTTTTGTTGTAGAGGGGATTCCTGTTCAGTTAGAGGATGGTAGATAGATTCTGTCATTCATTGTGAGATTTTTAAAGAAAGATGTGATTAACATATCAAGTGTGCTGAGCTGGTTATGAGACTGGTTTCCAATTGCATCTTGTGAGGCCAGTTTCAATTCAATTAAACAAATTAAGTTCAATGGGTATTTATTAAATGCTTACCAAATGCATGAAAGTGTTATAGGCTATAGGGATACAAAGAAAAACAAACAAACAAAACATATAGCCCATATTCTCAAGGAGTTTATATTTATGTGGGTGCATATAGTCAGGGTTAAGGAGGGAGTCCATTCCAGACATGGATGTTGTAATTCAGAGAAAAACAAAACAAACTGTTCTTCCTCACTCAGTCCTTATCTGTCCAATAGGCTATCTCTCACGTTTTACTTTACCTTACCTGGTGCCCCCTCCCTTATGCCCTAATTCTTTATTGTAAAGTCCCCATATTTCGACCTTATAAATCTGAAACTCTTCAGGATAGAAAATTTTCTAGACATTCAGAAGTTTCCTTGCGGATTTCACCTCAGTGGTGAAATCCAATCACATCTACCTTTCTTCTTGCCATGGCATGAATGACATCACATCTGAAGCTCTCTGGCAACATTACTGGTTTCCTGCCCAGTCCTATTCAGACGTTGAAGGGTTGAAGGGCAATGGGTACAGTGCTGGATTTGGAGTCAGGATAACTTGAGTTCCAATTTTATCTCAGATGGGACAAGTTGTGTGATCTAAGCAAGTCACTTAAACTTTCTCAGCCTCGGTTTCCTCCTTCATAATATGGAGTTAATAATAAAAGCATCTACCTCTCAGTGTTGTCGTGAGGATCATATGGAATAATATACGTAAAACACTGTGTGAACTTTAAAGTGCTATTTAAATGCTTGTCATAACTATGTTAATAGCATTATTAAGACTACACTAGCATGAGGGGTTTGAAGGACTGTGTCCTGGGTATCTGTTGCCTTGTTACCCTTCCCTTATTGTCTTTGCCCCAAGCTGCTTTGACTATCTAAGTTTAGAAATTTGGGCTTTCCTTTTAGGCTTTTCCATAAATGCAGCAAATAAAAGAATCTATTACTTTCAACATTGACTGCTTATCTTATTCTTCTTTAAAGCCTTTTTACTTTCAGCAGTATGATATTACAATGGGGGAACCAGTGTTTGTAAAGGCAGTTTTATGGTCATACCTTATACTCTGATCATTTTTATAGCTATTCCTCACATGCTGACAAGGAGGTTTAAAAATTCCTCATTCTATTCAGTAGTTAAAAATATTCCCCCTTGCCATTTTGTTTATGGTCCCACAATAATTTCATAGCAAACCCATTCCTTACTGAGAATGCAAAGGTAAACTCTAGCGTAACCTCCAACTGAATCATCACAAATTTCAAGTTAGTCAATTCCAACCTAGTCAATTCCAACCTATTTTCTGCCTCTAGAGTCCTGAGAAAAGCTCAATAAGAATCATAATCTCATGGAGTGAAGAGGGATAGCCTTTTATGCAAGTGAATATTTTCTCCATTTTCTCTATGTTGGCAAACAAATTCATCTTGGGAAAATAATCCACTCATTGTTCTTGCATTAATGGCTAAATGCAACTTGTTTTCTTTCTGTTAGAAAAAGCAATCAGTCTCATAATATTGCACCAGAAGCAAAAACAAGCAGTCAGGCTTACAGATAGCCTTACTCAAGAGCATTCATACAGAATGACTTCCACAACAACAACAACAAAATATTTTTTTAGAACCAACTCCATGCCAAAAGTTCAATTTCCAGGATATTTTAGGGGAAGTTTTGCAGCAATAGCTCAATTTTAAGCAGCATGTGAATTTGGCACAAAATAAAGCCAATATGCATGCTTTTAAAAAGATGTCAGTTGTGGCTATAGAAAAAAAAAACATATCTTTTTGTTTGTGTCAATACTTTCTATCTGATATGTCAGCCATGGGGAAGCTTTACATGGGCTCCTATTTTCTGACATGGTTAAATACCATGGCTTTTAAACTTATAAAACAGACTAATATAAAACTGATTTAGTTTCATTACTTGCACATCCCAGTTCATATTTCCCAAGACTCTACTATATCACACTACATATTACCTCTGGTGACAGCTTTGGGGTTGTGTTTTATTAAAACATTAAAATACCAACAGTCCCTCTCTTTACAATAAAATACATTGTGTATACATGATCAAAACCTAGACTTGATAGAAAATATCTTCTTTCTGGGAAAAAGCTCCACTTATTAGTTATCCTGATGATAATCTCAAAGATGTGATCCTGCATCAGAAACTTGAAAAAAATAAGACTTTCCATTCCATTATGGCAAGATGCTTTAGGACTAGGATATTCAGACACACTAGCTTACACAGGGCTGACTTTTTCTTCAAGGTCCTGGGCTACAGAGTAAGGTAATACCTCAATAGTGACAGAAAACAACTAATGTGCCCACTCTAACAGAGGGGGCATAGACCTTTCTCAGCCAAAGTGCCATGTGTAGTGGCATATGGTAATGACTGAGATATAATTGTTGGCTTATTCCACAGCTGTGGACCATGGTGAATCTTCAGGATGGGATCCAGGATTTTAGTGGATATATTTTATACAATGGAAAGGGATATTTAGAGCCTGTGTCTATAGTGGGAGGGAAAAAAATTTTTTTCCCTTTCTTTTTTGTCCAGATCTGTGATTTCATGGTTGTGGTGAAATCCTGGAATAGAAATTTCCTATACAGATGAACAACTTTTCTGCTGCTTAAAGTCTTAGGGAGTTGCCATAGGCATTTAGAGGTTCTAAGACTTGGCCACCATAGCATAGCAAGTATAGTGCATAAAAGGCATGACTTGAATCCATGGCCCTCTGATATTATAGCTGTCCCTTTAGTCACTAGACCAAGTTTATTCTTCCCAAAGCATATAATCCTAGACAATATTCAATATTCCTCAAATGCAGAATTAAAGTCTGAGAATAAAGAGTAAGCTCAGTGATGCTGCTTCATTTTGTTATATAGTAAATCGTGATTTCCTTTTATATATGTATATGCATATGCATGCATGTGTAGATAATGAGAAACCACAATTATATATGTGTATATATACATACATACACTATAGTTTATGTGTATATATCATAAATAAAATGTATAATGTATGTACAAATATATATGTGAAATATATATATATATATAATTATGTATGTCTAGATAGACAGGCAGATATAGATAGATATTGGCAATGTATGAGACAAGAAATTTATGTTTTATGAAAAAACCTCTAGATTATATGACAAGACAGAAAATCTCCTTCTTAGTCATTCTACAATACAAGGGAATTTGATGTCTTACTGTTTTAGACACAAAAATACTTTCATTGCTATTAGACTTAATATTTGCTACTCAAGTACTATCTAGAATTTTCTTGTGATTTTAAATGATTTTCTCTCTGTCTCTGTCTCTTTTTTCCATACACATACATAAATAATAAACACATATGTGTAGAAATATGTCCAACTGACATGTCTTATATCAAGCTTTCTTTATATGCATATATAATTTACAAGAATATATTATATATAGAGCATATATCTACATATCTATCTATAAGGAATGAAGTAAATAAGTAAAAGATAAGTAAGTCACTAAAAGATGGCTTCAGGATTCAGAAATTTCTGACTTTAGATACTTAATTATTCATGACACTAAGCAAATTATTTGACCTTTCAGTTTCAGTTTCTTCATATGTAAAATGTTAATAGCATGGGCCTTATAGAGTTATTGTAAAAATCAAATTGGATAATGTGTGTAAAATGATTTATAATCTTAAAAGTATCTGTGTGGATATTATATTATATATTTATGTAGTGTGCGTATAAAATCTTTTCTCAGAAATTATAATTCTGGGATTTGAAATGGTTTTATTTTGGAAAGAATCTTGGAGATTACAGGATTATAGATTCATAGCTAGGAGACAGCACATTTCTCATTCTGTACCTCAAGCTCTTTATTTTAGACACAAGGGACCTGAAGTCCAGGGACCATGACTTGCTCATGGTTATGTGTATAGTATTTAGGTGAGATTTGAGATCAAGTTTTCTGACTCCAGAGATTGTGATTTTTTTTTCAAGCTTCAACTCTGCTTCAAGATACATGTCATTCAATCCCCTTATTTTAGGGGAAGAAGATGAGGAAACTGAAGCCCAGAAGTTACAAATATCTTTCCAAAGGTCATACAGATAGTAGAAAATCAGAGTTTGGATTTGAACACATGTTTGTGGCTCCAGGGCCAGGGATATTTCTTTTTTCTGAAAAAAAATAATAAATTTATTTTAGACTTAAAAGCCAGAACACAAATAGAGAATAGAAAAAAGAAACAAAAACATATCATAAACTTAAATATTGGAACTTAAGTACAAAGTTAGAAATAAATAAAAGCATGCAATGTGCATAGCAGAACATGAGAGGATTCAAAATAACCAATGCTATTTCTTCTGTACCATGTTGATGAATGACTGAATAAATGTAATTATATCTAAATGTTTGGAATAAAGTTTCACAACAAGGTATAAGCAAAGTAATCAGAAAAAAACATCCAATATCAAGGAAATTGATTTTACTTAGAGATGATGTTAATGTTATCCTGTGATATTTTCAACTTCATAACAATGAAATACTTGCTGTCCGCTTAGTGAGTATTTCACAAAATTATGGTCACTGTAGATGAAGAGTTTACCAATTGTTAATTCTATTGGTAGGTCAAAGTTACAGTTTCCATGCTCCCAAAGAAACTATACAGTTATGTCTTTGTGGGACCCTTATGAATCATTGACAATGGTTAGTAGTGAAAAGTCCATCTGATATAGAAACTTTTATCATAAAACATGTTTATTTGCAACAGTAATTGTTCGGCTACAACCTTTAGTAACATCTCTGTAACAGTGTTTTTTGGTGTGTGTGTGTGTGTGTGTGTGTGTGTGTGTGTGTGTGTGTGTGTGTGTGAAGATGGAATTTTAATTTTTTCAGTTGCTTCCAAGTGCAATGCTTGAGTACCTTTCCTCATTTGTTTTTCATCATGTAACACCACCTGGAGGCAATCATTAGCTAATTTACTGATTTATCGTTGCTGTTTATGAGTCTTAAACAATGCTAAGCTATTTGAGCATCTTTCTCAGGTATTCTATAGGCAAAAAAAAAAGAAAAGAAATTGTCTATTCTTTATGCTCTTAGCTGGGTAAAGAAAATGTACCTCATCCTGTGTGCTCTTGGCTCTTATGACATCTGAAATTGCTGTCTTATTATTTTCCTGCTGGATTCTAACAGGAGGCAGTGTTTACCCAGCTCCCCTCTTAGAAAGCTGCTCAGTCTCTTTGTGCTGCCACTGATGACAAAACAAGGTCAGAACACCCGTTCAGTACAAAGAGTGGGATTGCTATTACTTATGCACTATCCCAATGACACACGTGTGGAAAAGCAAATTGCTTACTGCTGTGTTTGCTGACAGGTTCTGGGATCAGAGCTGTGTGAGCTATGGGATCAGGATTGAATAAGATATAAGCAGAGCTCTAAACTTATTTGCAACAATAGCACTCAGGAATTTAACTTTGCATATTTGACCTGTGTTTCATGTGAAAAAATTAGGAGAGGTTTCAAGTGATGCCTAAGCATTTCCTCTTAACTACATTAAAAAAAAAAAAAAAGACTTTTGGCTTTCCTGACAGCAGTCATAGTATGAAATACTAATAGCATGGTTTTGGATTTGTGGGCTAGGGATAAATAGCTAACTTAAAATTTTATTTATAACTCTATGTGATATGTATCTTCTCGTTACATAATATAATAGTTATCATTTCAGAACATCACCATTGCATAGTGGATAGAGAACAAGTATTGAAGCCAGGAAAACCTGAGTTCAAGTTCTATCTTTGATCCATACTGAATATTTGACCCTGAGAAAATTATTTAACCACACAGTGTGCACAGTAACTCTGATTATAAATTGTACAACAACTGCTGAGTCACATTGAAGGGGGAAGTTTTTTCCACTGGGGAAGTTTGTTACCCAAATAAAAACATAAGTCTAGTACAAAAAAGGGAGTTCTGGGGGAAGGAATTATCCAAACACATTTAGTAATAAATTACTAATTATCTGTATATAAATATATATCCATATAATATCTACATACATATGAGTTTGTTGATGAAACTGTAATTTCTTTTTTTTTTTTATTTTCTAGTGCTTAATAGGGTGCCCTGAACAATTATTTAATGGTGGAGTGGAGAGCAAAGAATTTAGACTTGTGTTTTTATGGGTATAAAGGACTCTCAGTGTAGAAATTCCTACATCAATAGGCTTGTTTGTAACTTTTAGTCATAGAGAATGGGCTCAGGTACTGTGATGGTCGTAATAGCTAGTATGTACCAAAGGCCAGACTTAAGCCAAAGTCTTGCTGATTCTACTAACTGCTATTCTGTCTCTCTTCTTTGATCTTAATAGGTGATTAATATATGTATGTTGAATTGAATTGAATAATTGAAATTGGCTGAAATTTTTAAAAAATGAATTTCATTCTATCTTGTGGGATATATGAATGTGTGTATGTGTGTATTTTATTTTAAGCAATTACACAAAGCTGATGAATTATAAAACAATGGTTTAGAATATGAGAATTCATGGCAATATGCCTAATATTTTCTTAAAGGCATAACCATATCCACAGCAGTTATTAGTGCATTACAGAAAGAAGTGCAATGTTATTTCCTAAGAAAATATAGAGTGAAGGAACTTTGAAAATCAATGTTTTCATGAACCTTAGAAAATAATGTTTTAAAAGACCCTGTCCATAATAAATGTCATAACTGTCATCAAATCATACACTGAAATCCCAAAAATTTATCCAGTAATCACTCCCCTTTTTGTTATTTCTCTGTTTTGAGGAGCTCACATTTTCTTAGATCAAGAAAAAATCAAAATACTAAAAACTAACAAAATACTAAAAATCATAATAACAAATCAGCAACCCATGGGTACAATGCATAGTGTCAGATTTAGGGTCTGTAGATATCAGTTCAAATTCCAGATCTGCCAGTTATTAATATTTCTGTGACATGGGGGAAATTGCTTTATCTCTCTTTTTCAGTTTCTTCATTCATTAAATGATACTGTTAGACTAAATAAACTGTGAGATCCCTTCCAACTTTAAATCTAAGATCCCATCAATTTCTTCAAAAGAAACAATTATCAAAAATCAGTAAATCTTAAAATTGTTTGCTACTGCTTTCTTTCTGTAATTTAAATAAGGATTTTCCAAAGTTCTGTGGAACAGAGCTAATCTGTTAGTTTATTTGTTTATTGTAAAATATATAGTTTTAATTATAAAACTTTAATGATTTTCATTTCTTTATAACCAACTCATATAGCCAAACATAAGGTGATGTGAGATGGCTAAAAAATATGCAAATTCCAATGCACAGGAATCTAAAGATAGTCTGATATGCAGATCAAATACTTTTGGCTCTGAAATAAGAGGACCTTGGTTCAAATTCTCCTTTTGACACTTTCAGAGTTACAAGATTTAGTTTCCTCAATTGTAATTATTTTTTTTTATTTTTACATGATTTTTTCTGGTACTATTATTAAGAATCTATGTAACCTTATACAAATTACTTTGTTTTCTCACATCTATAAAACAAAATGGTTTAAATTATTTTAGTCATTTCTAGCACTAAAATAGTGTGGTTTTCATAGTCTCTTCTGCTTTTTTATGCTGTATATGTAGATCATGGATTATTTTCAGAACCATTTTAATTTTTGTGTTTATGTGCAGTTTAATGTGCCCCTTAATAGACCTGGGGGGAGTTTGAAGTCCTCCCCTGCTTTGAAAGTAAACTCTGTCCCCTATTGGCTGAATGTAGTCACATGGAGCCTGTGGTGGGAGAACTTTATTGAAGGGAGCAGAGCCCACAGGAAGCTGGTGAGAGAGAAAGGACACTCAGACAAGGACATAGAGAGGTTTGTGATTAGATATTGATCTTGTAATGGTTTGGGAGAAGGCTGAAGAATGCTGTGGCTCCCAGCATTATTATGGCTTTTTAATATCTTTGGTACTATGATGGAATTGGCTTGCTGGTTTTGGGATTGGGTTTTCTGGTTTCTGAATAAATGCTTAGTAAGGAAAAATCAAGTGGATGAAGAATTTCTGCTGTGTCCAGACTATTATATGCAGTTCCATGGGCAACCTATAGAGCTTGTCGATCAACAGATGCATCTGAAATAGATATACAAATTTGCAATAAGGTGAACTTAAAATTCAGTCAGGTGAAATTAAAATTCAGTCAGGCTGGATGACTTTATGGATGACTTATGGATTGTACACTTCTCCCAATGAATTCAGCCTTCCTTTGAAACAGTTTTATTTTCTTAACATAACTATGTGCACTATAGTTCCCTTGGTATTGTACAGGTCTTTGACATGAAATACTACTATCAACAGAGAACTGAAGTAAAGGATAACTCAGCAGGCAATGGAGAGGTATATGGTAAACATGGATAGGCTATAAGACATTTCAAATGAATTATTCAGTAGAAACATTTATAAAGGACCCTTTCACAATCCATGTGACTAGAAAAGAAAATGGGTTGGTTCATGTAGTCAAATTGAAGGGAACTGATGGATAGTATGCCTGTTACAAGGTTATCTATGCAATGGGAAAAGAAAATCAAAAAAGACCATGAAGAACTGGGTGGACCTCTTTTGTTGAATTTATGGGACTACATGGATGAGATTTACACAGAATGGGCAGGCAAGGATGTGCTCCAGCACTATAAGGAAGATAAAAATAGTAGATCCACTAGACTGTATTTAATGCTTATGCTTCTTAATGTGCACACATGTAAGTGTCTTAAATTCAACTATGTGGTCTGATTAGTAATTATGTATATTTATGAAATGTTTTTACATGGGAAACTGCAACACTTCCATTGACCCTAAACTGTTCACCATTGCAAAAGTCCATTCCTTTGATAGAAATATTTTCCTGCTGATGCTCTAAAACTTAGAGTCATGAAACCACAGAACCTAAGAAGAATCAAGGTAACAAATAACTAAGAAAAGAAAATAATGTAGTTCAAGTAAGCAGTCTTTAGAACAACAGTCACTAACATAATTTCTTTTCCACTTCTAAAACATTAAATGCTCTATTTCCCATCATAAACTTGTCCTACCTTAGGACACAGATAAGTAATAAATGTTACCTGACTGGAAGAAGAATTTTAAAAATCATGCAATGAGTAAAATGAAAACTTATTAGGACTTTCCTAAATTACAGATGTTTTTAAACTTGGAAAAGACTTCAGATGCTATCTATTCCAGTCCCATATTAAAAAAAAAATTCCCAAGAGAACAAACCCAACAAGTGTCTGTCCACATTTTTTGAAAGAAAACTCACTAACTACCACCACATTCCATTTCACTTAGGCATAACCTTAATTGTTTTGAAATTTTTCATTATTTCAATCCTAAATCTGCTGCTTTTTAACTTCTAAAATTACTCCTGGTTATGCCTTCTGTGACCAGATAAAAATCTAATCCCTCAATCAGGTGATATGGCATTTCAAATACTTTAAGATAGTAATCATATATAATCTATATCTCTTTTCCATCATACACAACCCCGTTTCGTCCTGGTTGTCTCCCTCTGAATTCTCTCCAGCTGATCAATATCCATTTATAACTAGAGCATCCAGACCAGAGCACAATGTGATATTGTGGTGTGACCAGGGCAGAGGACAATGAGACTATCACCTTATTCCTGGGAACTATGTCACTCTTTTAAAAAAAAATTAAAATTTATTTATTTTTAGTTTTCAACATTCACTTCCACAAGGTTTTAAGTTCCAAATTTCCTCCCCATCTCTCCCCTCCTCCCACCACAAGACAGCATGTATTCTGATTGTCCCTTTCCCCAAACTGCCCTGCCTTCTGTCACTAACCCCCCTTTTCTTATTCCCTTCCCCTTCTATTTTCCTGTAGGGTAAGATAGATTTCTATATCCCATTGCTTATGTATCTTATTTCCCAGTTTCATGTAAAAACAATTTTAAAAATTATTTTTAAAACTTTGAGTTGCAACTTCTCACTCTCCCTCCCTATCCATCATCATCAAGAAGGTAAGCAACTTGATATTAGATATGCATGTATAGTGTTGCAAAACACTCCATAATAGTCACATTATGAAAGACTATATTTCCTCCAATGTATATTTCCCTCCAATGTATCCCTCCCCCCCATTTAATCTATTCTTGCATTTGACCTTGTCCTTCCTCAAAAGTTTATTGACTAAGTTAAGTAGACACAAAAATATATATTTTAAAAAGTAAACTAATTTCTTGGGAAAGCAGCAAAACCTGGGGAATATCAGGACAGGAAAGTGGTACTTGAGTTGATCCTGGAAAAATGTTAGGGGTCTCAAGAGGCAAATTTTAGGAGGAACAGTACTCCAGATATAGGCGACTGTCTCTGCAGAAACACGGAAATCTTCTGTAATACTCTACTCAACTTCATTCCCTACCTGCAATCTCCAAAAACACCATCAGCAAAGGGTAGCAAAACACCTGGAAATCAGTGGCCTACATTTCATTTAGAATTTGGATCCTATTAGACATATATTCTCTTCTATTGTGTAAGTGATAATCACTGGGTAATATCCCTCGTCAACTCCCTACATACTATTTGTATCTGATTCTTTTTGCACTGATTCCTCAGTCCCACTCAGTGTCATAAACCCTTTCTTCTCTTCCTATCTCAGTGTAGGTGTTATTCTTATAACTTGGGAGAGCAAACCCTGACCTCTGGCTTGTAGAAAATCCCTCCTACTTCCTTCCTACTTCCTTCAGGACCTGGTAACACTCACCACATCCATCTTCTGAATCTTTCACCTCTTCTCCACTGGCTCTTTTCAATCTGGCTACATGCACCTACAATCCTGAAAAATGTCTTATTTTGATCTTTCTACTCTATGTAAATACTGCATCTTTTCTCATGTTCAACTATTTGAAAAAGTAATCTACACACAGTCCATCAAATTTCATACCACCCAACTCTCCCCTAAATCTCTTGCAATTTATCATTTATCTTTATCCCCTATCCTACTAATATTATTAAATAGATCTCCATGTCTTTATTAAAACTGCTCTCTTGAAAATTACCATCAGTCTCCTAACCATCAAAATATATAACCTCTTTTTTCAGCCCCCATTTTTTTTCAACTTCTCTGAAACACTGATGCCATTAACTAGCCGATCTTGGATATTCCCTCCATCATGCTAGCTTTAGAGATACAATACCCTGCTGGTTCTCCCTCCTCTCAAAATACCTCCCTCTCTGTGCCTTTTGCTGATTTTGATTTTTTTCCCCAAGGACTAAAATTCTGTCCTTGACCATTATGCCTATATTTTCTCATGATAATCTCATTCACTGCTACTGCTTTTAAGAGCAGACCCACAAGTATATATCTCTAGACTTCAAACTTCTCTTGGGCTTTGGACCTATATTTCCAATTGCTTACAGGGCAACATGTCCTAAAGGTTCCTGAAACACCTTAAATTCCAGTTGTTCAAATTTGTCTTTATTCTGTAGTCCCCAAAATCTGTCCTTTTTTACATTATCTCTTATTATTTAACTTTGTTATTTTTGAATCTTCCCTTTTCATTCCTTATCAATGACTAAGGCTGGGGGATTCTACATCCATATTATGTCTTTCATTTGCCTTCTTCTCTGTATTCTTATTTCTTACCTAGACTTCTCTGGGGTCTTCTTAACAGGCCTTCAGAGTTCTACAATACTCTGTGCTGTAAGGAATGTGGTACAATGGAAAGAACCCTGGATTTGTAGTCAAACTGGGCACAAATCCTGGCCCTATCACTTATTGTATAGACCAGTTACTTTACCTCTCTGAATCTTTTATAATTTCCATTTGCAAAATGAGGTGCTAAGTCTAGGGGTGGGGAACATATAGCTCTTGAGGCCACATATGGCCCTCTAGGTCCTTGGGTATGGCCATTTGACTAAGTCCAAGTTTTACAGAACAAATCTTATTATTAAGGGGGTTTGTTCTGTGAAGTTTGGATTCAGTCAAAGTACCATACTTGAGGACCTATAGGGTCTCATAGCCTCAAGGCCACAGGTTCCCCACCATTGGCTCTAGACCGACTGGAAGCTCATTTCCAGCTTTAAATCTATGATCATATGGCCCCATTTACATATATACTACATATAAATACACACACACACATACATGGCTGGCAGATAAATATCTCTTTTACACAGCTCAGATTTTCTAATTCTTCTGACAAAATGCTTCAAGTTACTTCTTGATGAACTGAGTGCTAGACTTGGAGCCAAGAAGATCAGAATTTGAAATCACCCAGAAAATTACTAGTTGTGTGATCCTGGAAAGTCACTTGACCTCTGTCTATCTCAGTTTCCTTGACATTAAAATGGAGATAACAACACTTATTTCAGAGGGCAGTCATAAGCCTAAAAAAGATAATAAATGTAAAGTGATTCACAAACATTGATGCACTCCACAAATATAAATTATTGGTACTGTTACTATTGGAAAAATCCCAGCTCCATAGCTGTCCATAGCCCTATGCCACTCTACATTTTCATCATTACTACATTTTCCATCATAATTTATATGCTAGGGATAATATAGTGGATGTCCATGCCCTCAATTACCCTGTGCTCTCTCCCACATCTAAGTCTTTATTCATACTATTTCCTTTGCTAAATATATTCTCCTCCCCATCTCTGCATGTTGAATCTATCCATCTTTGAAGTTCACCTCAAATGCAATCTCTTCCCAGAAGGCTTCCTTGACTCCTTCAGCCGTTATTAGCTAAACTCTCCTTAGACTCCTCATGGTATTTCAGGAATGTTACTGGGTATTTAACTTTCAATATTTTTGTAAAAGTGACAGTTTGCTGTAGTGGACAGAGAGCTGACCTCAAAGCCAGGAAGTCTTGGATTCAAGTCTTACCTCTGACACATACTGGGAGTAAAATAACTCAGCTCAACTGAGAAAGAGAGAGGCCTTGATTTCACCCAAGGAAAAATCCTCCAAAATTAGAAATACTGGGAAAAAATAAAGTATATGTTGAGGCCCTAGTTCTTCTATGTGTTTGACACTTCTCAAAGTCTCTCTCTCTTTCTCTTTTTCTGTCTCTCTCTCTGACCCTGTTTCCATCTCTCTGTCTCTATTTCTCTTTCTTTGTCTCCGTCTCTCTCTCCATCTGTCTCTCTTGGTTTCTTTCCATGTTTTGCTCAGTCTCTGTGTGTGTCTCTCTTTGTCTCTCCTTTCTCTCTCTGTCTCTGTCTCTCTTCTTGCAGTTTTTTTGAAGGGCTGTTGCATGAACTCCAACTCTCATATAGGCAAACACTATGACATCATCATTCTCTCCACTGATGGGGAGAGTTTTAGCATGCTTGACCACAGGGTTTTAGATGTGTACAATGTCATAGAGTAAAGATACATGCATAATACAAAATAGAATTTCTTTGATATAGGACACCCCTGGGTTCTCAGGAAACACATTCTCTGTCTCTCTGTCTCTGTCTCTGTCTCTGTCTCTCTGTCTCTCTGTCTCTCTGTCTCTCTGTCTCTCTCTCTCTCTCTCTCTCTCTCTCTCTCTCTCTCTCTCTCTCTCAGTTGAGCTGAATTATCTTACTCCCAGTGGAGGAACTCATTTACTCTACATATTGTCTGGTATAGTCTAATCTGTGTAAATTCTTTTTGTATCCTATCTGCTTGGATGAATGAACAGTTGTTGTTGCTATTCATTATTGATGATGGTATTTTGTGAACCTAGCATTTGGTGAGGAGTTAAGCCTTCACGCATAAACTCGAAGCATACCTGACTCTTTTAGAACTTAAGGGGGAAAATATTTTTTCTTTGATTAATAATATTTAAGGGGTTAGGATAATAAATTGAAATATTTCTAGTTAGATGTTTTTCTCTGAGAACAGTATAGAGGCCATATTCATGGTCCCTTCTTCTACTCTTCTGGATGGAAAAGAGAGGGGGTTGGCAATATTCCACGGATTTTTATCAAAGACTCTCCTTAAACCTCATACCAAAAAAAAAAAAACATGTGGACATATACATAGAACATGGCCAACACACACATTACAAAGTAAAATGCCTCTTATCTATATATGTATTTCTACCAGCACTCAATCAGATGTTCTTACTAAGGAAAACATGCTTGGTGATGGAACAATTCAATTCAACTCAACACTTATTAAGCACCTAGTAGGTATAAATATGTTCTATTGCATTCATTTGTTGGAATTTGTGATTGTGGTCATTACAGTTCATAATTATTTCACAAAGATGCTTATGTCAACACACTGGGAACAGGCTCAAAGAATTGAGCTATGCTGAGTTTTGGTCATTAACTTTGTTCTATCTGAAAAAGGTATTTTACACTTGAAAAACTAGAGCTGAAAAATTAAGCAACAAAACAAATTGATTGCAAATGTAATTTACAATCTTTTCTAGGAAATGCTGTAATTATTACATAGGCCCTAAGCAATGTGAGTTGATTTGATTTGTGATTCAATGTTTTTTATAATCTGGGAGGCATTCCCTATAGATCTTGGGTAGTAGCAAGACCAGCCCGAAACACCAGGAACACAAAGTTCTGGATTTGAATAAACATATCAAACTTCCAAAGGCTACAAGAATTCTTGAAAAAGTCTGCTAAATTCAGACTGTTAGAGAGATATTAGGTTTGGTTCCTTTTAGAGCCTAAATCAGATTCATTATTACATAAAAAAAAAACAAAAAATGATACTTTGGAGAACAAACAAAATGATACTTTGGAGAAGGTGACAGTGCTTAATTAATAGAAAAGGAAATATCAATTTTCTTATTAAGGGAAATACCTTAATTTATGGAATAATGCCATTTCTCAACAAAGAGATTATGATTAAGTTATATAGAATTTAGTATTATGAAAAATGGGGAGGTTTCAATTTGTCTCAGTTTACCTTTTGGTAAGAGATAGTATAAAAGCTTGAATATCATTAATTAATGATTATATTCAGAATCATTATTCAAAAGATTATTAATTGACTACAATCCATATTTTCAGATATTTCTTTCTTGCCGAGAGGTGAAAGTAAACAAATTAGAACTACCCCTTTTCCTATATATTTTTTTTAATTTAAGTTTGATTTTGTAAGTGGGATCCACTCCCCATTAATTCTCTAGCCTTTTTTGGTGTATTTCATTCCTGCCCACTTATGAACCAATTATAAAGTTTGACAGGTGGAAACTATTGCATATTCTTTCTTATTATCTTTATGTATTCTGTACCATCTTATTTTATTTACTGTTGTAAGCCAATGTCATTGGGCTTTGGAGAATACTTTTCCCCATTATTTACAGAAAGTAGCATTAATATTTAATAGATACTCTGGCATTTGGCCCTTTCTTTTTATTCCAAATGCTGTCACCTAAGTTCAGGCCATAGACCTTATGCCTGGGCTACTGCAGTAGCCTCTTAATTGACCTCCTTGACTCATCACTCTCTTTTCCAATTGCTCCTGCACATTCATGTGAGAAAATCTGATATGACTTAATTCTGAATTAGGAAAGTCATGAAGTTCAGAGATAGAGATGTGATAGCTCTATTGTGTTATAACTCAAATGGAGAGCCTCAGGGATTGATGCTTGTGCTGTGTTGTTTAACTTCTATTTATCAGTGACTCAAAGGCATAGACTGCATACTTATCACATTTGCAGATGATGTAAATTGAGAAGGGATGATTAACACAATGAATTTCAGATTCAGCATCCAAATATCTTGACAGACCAAAACATTCTATTCAATTTTAGAAGATGAAATGTAATATAATAAATTTTATGTCTTACACTTGTGTTAAAAAGTCAACTTCACCAGTATAAGATGAAGGAAGCTTGATAAGATAATAATTCGCCTGAAAAAAAAAAAGCAGACTGCAAACTCAATATGAGCCAGCAATAAAATAGAACAGCCCAGAAAGTACAGGTATTTCATGGCTTTGTGAGGAGAAGAATAGCATCTAAAAGCAAGGAAATTGTATTTGTTCTGTACTTTGGTCTAATCCGATCACATCTGGAGATTTCATTCAGTTTAGGATCTCAAAGTTTTAGAATGACATTGATAAATCAGAGAGCTTTCTGATGATGACAAGGGATCATGAGATTATATTGTACGAGGTTTGGTTGGAGGAAATGAGGGTGTTTATCCTGGAGAAGAGAAAACTTTGTGAAAGAAATTATAGCTTTTTTTCCATATGTGAAGGACTTTGATGTGGAAGGAGGATCAACATTGTTCTGCTTGACCTGAGAGAGCAGAGACAGGGACAGTGGCAAGAAGTTGTGAAGAGACACATTTTGGTTTGATGTCACAGTTGGAGTAGTTTGCAAAATGGAATGGGCTGACTCAGGAGGTAGTGGGTTCCCCTTCTCTAAGAGGTCTTCAAATAATTGTTGGATGACCATTGGTTAAGCGTGCTACAGAGGAAATTTTTGTTAAGAGAAGAGTTGATCTATATAGATCCTGATGCTGTTCTTAACGCTTTAAAATTGTGATTAATCTTCTATAGATTGTTAGGGCCTGCCTTACAGGGCTGACGTCAAACTCACCTCTCCTGCTGCCTCTACTGCACTACAATCGCCTTCCACGATTCCTGTCGCCCCTATGACCCAGCTTGCCTCCAGAAGCCCTTCTCCAGCAGTCCCCACAGTCTGGTCACTCTGGTCACCCCAACAACCCAGGCTGCTTCTACAACCCTCTCTCCAGCTGCCACCATAGCTCTAGTCACTCTGGTCGCCCCTACGACCCAGGTTCGCCCCCACGAAACCCTCAGGGGAGCCTGCTCCTCCAAGAACAGACAAAGGAGTCCTGACACCAAGATGTAATGTCTTGCCCTTTAATCTCTTTCTCCTTTACAATCACCTCATCTCTCTCCTCCCTCTTTCACCTTGCCTCCCTCCTTTTATCTCCTTTCCCCTCCCCCCGACTCTCTTCTCCCACGTGCCTCAGCAGTAACAAGCTTCTCATAGCAGGGGAGTGCTCCCCTGTTAGCAGCGCATACTCAATACCCCAAAATCATGGGGGAGAATAAACGCCCAGGTGCCTCCACCCTGCTTGAGTTGCTCTGTCCTTTGCCTGAGTTTTCCGTGGGTTTTCAGAGTTCGGGTAGAGTCTTAAAGGGGCCCCAACAATAGACAAATTTGGATCATGCCATTGCCCCACTCAAAAACCTTCCATGGCTCGCTACTGTCCCCTGAAGTTAAATATATTTTCCATGCCCTACCTTTGTTTACATTGTTCTTTCACCTGAAAAAAGAAAAACACTCCTACCAATTTTCATCATTTGAAATACTGTTCAATCTGCAAGTTAACCTTCTTTATTAAGTTTTTCTTGTTACCTGTCAGAATTCCTTTTTCCTTCATCTGAACTCCCATGATTTTGTTTTATTTTTGTCCTCCTTTTCTCAATACATTATGCCTGGTATTTGTAGATATTTTTAAAACCCATCTTTCTATCCTACTAGACTGTAAGCTTCTTGTGGCAGAGGACAGTACCTGACATAACAATTGGTATCGTGTCTTTCATATAAGTCACTTGTTGAATTAACTTGTTGAATGAATGGTCCTAAAATGCAATGGTGATTTCTGCCATTCTGCTGAGTTTTTTTTTAATTTAATACAAAATAATTAGGTTATTTTTAAAATGAGTTTTATTTTAATTCTCAAACTCAACTCAAATAAATTTGTTTTTGCTTAAATCCTTACCATCTCCATTACTCCTAAACTGAGTATCTTTTTCGAGTGGGTGTGGGAGATAAACATACCTTTATTCACAAATAAAAGTTAGAGACCAAGCAATTAACAAGCATTTATTAAGATCTTAATGTGTATGAGACACTGTGCTAAATACTTTGGTTATAAAGGAAAAAAAAACACAGTCCCAGACCTCAAGAAGTTTATATTCTAACGAGGAAGACAACACAACCAGTTTCTTATTTACTTTATATATGCAAGGTATAAGAAACAAACCTTATAACAGAAAGCACTGTCATCTAGAACCATTCTGCTAATTATCAATGAGAGAATAATTCCTTTTTCTAAGAACTTGAAGGTGCTAAGAGATTGTAATTGTCCTTAACATTGACTTTGGGTTATAAATGGTCTGACAAGAAATGCCCTCATAGAAATGATATTTAAAAAAAACAAAAAACTAAATCCTTTCCAAAGACACAGAAGGAGATTTCAATGAGGGCTATAAAGCATTATAAATATGAATCATAGGCCATGATTAAACCTCTTTAGAATTTTTATAGAGGATAAAGAACTCTTAAAGTGTCCCTTGTGCTAAAAGGTTTAATAGAACTAATCTTAACCTTATGGTTAGGACAGGAAACGCTATACCATACAAACCTTATAACAGATAGAAGAAGTGTTAGCATTGCTAAAGAATCATATCATTCACCTTAGAGAATTGCATCCTAAAGCTAAATTTCTCTTGTTTCTTTCAGTGAGTAAATCAAAATCAAATTGGAGGGCATCAGAAGGAACACAGAACTTCAAATAATTATCATTTAGTTAGACACTCTATTTGTAATTAGCAAGAAGTACAGTATACATGGGAAATTAGTCAATAATATTATGCCTCAAGGGCCTTGTGTTCTGTGATGTTTGTGAGATTTCTATGTCTATAGCGAGAGATATCTCTATATCTATCTTCATCTAGATATCTCTATTTAAAATTTCCTCCACTGATGAATAACAAGTCACTGTCTATAACTTTTGAGTATTACAGTGTTGTCTGGTCACTGAGAGGTGGAGTGATTTGTCCATGGCCTTGTGGTCATATAGTCTAATAGGGAGTATATGTCAATGACAGGACTTGAATTCAGATTTTCCTGATTCCATAATCGGGCCCTCTATCCTCTACACCATACTATCTCCATGATTCAGCATGTGTCATTATAACAACATATTAACCTTTGGTTCTGAAGTATAAATTGAATAGACTGATTGAAGTAGCCAAGGCACCTTTGCCCCACGTGTATTGTCTGGGCCAAAGATATTATTTGCTAAAATTAACAAAGTTGAGTTAACACTTAAAAACAAAAATAAAAACTTTAAAGATAAGCTTTGTGAGAATAACCATTGGAAAAAATGTGATTTTTCATGTCAGGTAAACAAAAAACTATGGTTAAAATTAGTACCTGGATGGGCAATCTCTGAGAAGGTGACTAAAAAACAAAAACCCTGAATTCAGTGGAGTGACATTGCCTCAATATGTGATAAGGTCACCTGGGACTATTCTATTCTAAAAATATGTCTTACCAAATCAAGCACAAAATCAATATTTAATTGATTAAATTTCTTAAAATTTGTTTGAATGTCATTCAGATATTTGTCAAATCAGCATTTTTTCTTTCCCTTTAGTCTTCTTGTAATGAGATTGTGTTTTAGTATATGATAGAAAGCAATTCCTCAACAACACTTCACTCTGGCTGCATCTGCCTGGATGATATTGATGTGTCCATCTTTTAGAGATAATTGCCATATCATCAATTGGGTTTCTAGGACTTACCTCTACTGGAGCCAAGAATCAATCTTATATAATGACAAGACAGATGATGTTTTCAATCATAATGCATGACTTTGGAAACAGAAGGCTGACATTGTCAAAAAATGAATGTTCAAAGTTCCATTAAAACTACATGACCTATCAATATAGTCTATAATTAGATAATAATGATATTCTTCTATTCATCTCCCATTTAAATCTTCTTCCAAATGGAAAGCTAATATGAAAGTAAAATTGAATATTTTAGCAGTGGGCACACATTTTTTCCTTTCAATTCCAAAATGTTCAGGAACTATTGTATAGGTGTAATTTATGTTATATAAAGAAAACTATGGCAGCCAGAAACCAGCACAGCATAGATGAAAGAATACTGGATTTAGAGTTATAAGACTTTGGTTTGAATTGCAGTTCTTAGTGAATTTGAATAAGTTACTTAACCTCTTTAGGTCTTAACCTCCTTATTTTTAAAATATAGGGATCATAGGATCATAGAACTGCATACAGAATGGTACTGAGGATAGAGTATTATTGGACTTGGAGTTAGAAACAAGTGAATATGAATCCTGTTTCAGACACTTATTTGATGTGTGGACCCCAGACAATTAATTTACCTTCTAGCAGCCTCTTCTGCAAAATGGAGGTGAAAATAACACTTGTCTCACTGGATTGGTTTAGGGATCAAATGAGATAACATGTACAAAATTCCTTGTAAATTTTTTCTTTTTTGCTTTTTGGAGGACAATTGGGGTTTTAAGTGTCTTGCCCAAGGTCACACGGCTAGTTTTTGTGTGTGTGTGTCTTAAGTGTCTGAGGCCAGATCCAAATCCAGGTCTTCCTGACTCCAGGGCTGGTGCTCTATTCACTGAGCCATCTAGCCACCCTATTCCCTGTAAATCTTAAAGTGCTTCATTAATGGTGTCTATTATCTGGAGCTGGAAGGAACCTGCAAGGTTTTTTACTCTAACCCCCTCATTGTATATATAAAGAATCTCAAGCCAATGGATGCTGAGCAAGGTTACAAAAAGAACAACCATCAGAGTTGGGATGTACCCAATAACTCTAGAAGAAGGACTCTTACCTTGAAATCTGTAGACTTCTAAAGGGTCTTTGGGTAGATTTCAGGGGGTTCATAATCTTGAATTAGAAAAACAAAAACTACACCTTTATTTTAACTAGCTAACCTTTACCTGAAATTTGACATTTTTATCAATTACCTAAAATCACTCTCTTGAGAATGGTTTTTAGGCTGTACCAGGTGGGTAAAGAGGTCCATGGTACACCAAATAAGTTTAAGAATCTCTGCTCTAGAAACATTGCTCTTTGGATGAGAACTTAAAACTCCCTTCCAATTCTAAATCTTTGATCCTCTTAACAGTGCACCATCTGAGTAATTATCCGTTTCCTCTACATTCAATTAGTACTCCCATAATGAGTTCTAAAGAAAGCAAGCCCAGATTTATTGTAATGATGAAATTCACCCATCCTCGGAAGTATTAATATTCAATTTTAAAAATTTATCTCCCTTAAAACTATTGTTTGTTTAAAAGTAGAAACTCTTTTCTAATGAATATTCCTCATAGATACTATTGTACTATTCCCTTGATATCTGTGTTTGGTATGACGGCAAGAATAGTGGTATGGGAGTTAGAAGATCTGGCGACAAATACTATCTCTGATGTTATCTAATAATTTATATGGAGCTTACTATGTGCCAGTCACTGTTCTAAGTACTGTACAATTATTATGTCTCCCTAGATGAGCTTGAACAAGCCTCATCCTCCATGGGTCTCAGATTTCTTGCAAGTGAAATGGACTTGATGGTCTCTGTGGTTCCTTCTAGATCTAAATCTATGAGTGTAATGATTCCATATTTCTAAAAAAAATTCCTTTTTTTTCTTTTTTTTCCCTAAATCCTTGCCCTTGTGAAGATGAACAGGGTTTTTCAGTGTGATGACCCCAAAGATGGAAAATTCCATTGAATTCAACATGATAATCTTGAACCATAAGGCTGGAATGAATATTATGTTTTGAATATACCTCAATTCCAAAGTAGAGAAAACTAAAACCACATTTTCAAATGGTTTTATTTTATATCTATGAATTGTGTCTATAAAAAATAAATTCTAAGATATCCAGATTGAGTGATAGAATCCAAGCACTTTTTGTTCTTTGCCAGGTCAATTTTATTGCATCCTTGAATTTTTTCCTCATCTCTTTTTAAAGTCTTTCTTGTTTTTTGTCACCTTGATTTGCAGTCTTTAATTATTTTGTCATTATCTTTCCTCTGTTTTTCATATGAAAATGTTTCTTTCTTTAAATTAATATTTGCATAGGGTCAAAAACACTCCATTTCAAAGACTCAAATACATATGTATATATTAAATATAATGTCATATAGATATTAATTAATAGTTTTAGTTTTAAATTGTTTTTGGACACATCATGATTCTCTAATGACTCTACTACCAGCAATCTTGGAAGTTAGCTGAAAGTTAAAGTTTAAGATTTTAATGAGCAGCAGTATAAAATTGTAGAGAGAGGGCCAGTCTTAGAGTCTGGCCTACAGTCAGGCTGGGTTCAGGACCTCTCTCTCATCTAAACTTCCTGTGACCAACAAAAAAGCATCTAAGTTTTTGGTCCCCTAGGCAACTCTGGAACATTATGAGTTTCAAAGATTAGGGAATCTTCCTGGGGAGTGGGGAAGGAGTTTCACACACAGTCGTGGAGTTCTCTAAACCAAAGAAATGGCAGGTCTAGAAAAAAAAGTTTAAAATACTTTGAATACTACAACACAAGGACAAAAAAAAATGATTGAATAGGAATTTTGATAAAAATAAAGTGAGAAAGGTTCCTCTTTACTTTTTTCTAGGGAAAAAGAGTTTTCATTATTTCTTACAGATACTCACATATTGCTTTCTTCAACCAGCAGTTAAGGTGTCTAAATTTGAAGGATTACAACTGCAAGCTGTGTAGTGCTAATTAACCAAACACCAATCCTCATGTGTAAGAAGTGATCATTATTTTTTAAGTTGTTATACTTAGTATTCTTAGGAAGATATTATTTCTTAGAATATTACATTCACTTTTGAAAGCATATTTTTACTTCCAAAACAGGGAAAGGTATTTCCTAATAATCTTTTAAATGCAAAAATAGATATTGTTCATGTTTTGGAGGATGAATATTGTCTCAAAGAAAGATAATTTAGATAGGTATATATTACTAGTCGATTTTGGATTTACTAGGTGAGGAGGCTTTGAAAAGCTTCTTACCTTGTCAGATAGTTTGAAAGGGAAAGTTTTCCCATAAGTAGAGTTCTGATTACCAATTAACCATATTGTTTTTCATGTAGTCTTATAGCTATTCAGTCATTTTAGTGATGTCCAATTCTATGTGATATCTTTTCTATGTTTGTTGTTTTTTTTTGGCAAAGATACTGGAGTGGTTTGCCATTTCCTTTTCTAGCATATTTTACAGATGAGGAAACTGAGGTAAACAGGGTTAAGTGACTTGCCTAGGGTCATAAGCTAGTAAATGTCTGAGGCTGGATTTGAACTCATGTCTTTCTGACTTTATCTACTGCACCAATAAGCTGACCTTCGTGTGGTCTTACAAAGTCACTAAGGAAATGAACAAGAATTTCATCCATACTCATCCAAAAAAAAATCTATATACACTTCTAAGAATCAAAACAGCATTGTATATATGAATTTTCAGAGTAATATTTTTTTATTTTCTTTCCTTTGAAAAAAAACATCCTCTTTCTCCTTTTCCTCTCATGAAATTTCCTATAATTTCCACTGAATATTTATTTAAAAATTATAAAATATGTATGTATATATACACATATATGTATACATTACTACTACACTCACAAGAAACTTTTTATTTAGCTACTTTGCCCTTTACTATTTTCAAAGCATTTCCCAGTTTTCCCTTTTCCAAGTTAAATAATAACCATTTCCCCAATATTTCACATATTACTTTTAGACAGATAAACTGAGACTCAAAGAAATTTTATGATACCTCATAATCACACAGCCAGTGAGTGAAAGAGCTAGGAGTAGAGCCTAGGTCTCTTGATTGCTGGTCCAATGTACTTTTCACTACAACACACTCTCAAAGCATATAAGAATTTCAGATGTCAAATCCAGAGATCCCCCTGGTTTACAAGTTTTCCTCATTCTTTACATTAGTCCAGTGGCCTATGTTCTCACCCTCACCCTGTACCATGCCTTACTTCTCCTTTCATAACTTTTTTTTACATCCTTATTCAGATGACTTGTAGTTTTCTGAAGCTCAATGTCAGCCTTTTTACTTTCAGCTTTCTTCTCTGGTTCTTTGTTGTTACCCCTGACTTCTTTCCACTACCTAATAGTAGAGATCATCACCTGAATGGCATCACATCAATTTGTTCCACTATAGTTTTCAAGACCTACTACAAGAAAATGAGATTTGATTTCCACTACCTAATAGTAGAGATCATCACCTGAATGGCATCACATCAGTTTGTTCCACTATAGTTCTCAAGACCTACTACAAGAAAATGAGATTTGAGAAAGTAAAAATATTGTGGTTTTTACCTATAAAGATTATGATTTATCTGAGCCACAGCTGGACACTCTACCAGGCTGATTAAACAACTTGAATACATCTGTATTTCTTGACAGAAGTCATTTATCAATTTACTTTTGGACTAAGGAAATGGCTTTATTGAAGAAGTGCTAAAGTTCTGATAAGATGGATAGATATTTAGAGGTTCAATTGATAGCTGTTAATTAATTTGCCTCCAAATACTCTAAAATTGTTGTATTTAAGACCTATTCCTTCTATTCAGTGCAAAATATGACTTTTAAAAAATCTTTTAGATTTTTCTCTCCATTAAGTTTTGGAAGAGGACAGATTCAGAATATTGAGGAGTTACCCTTGTGTGTATGGTCATTATGTCTATATTTTTTGCCTCATTGGTGGGGTGGGGGGAGAATCACCGATCTCTTACTTGATTCCCCACTGCTTTTCTGTTCTTTTTTTTTCTTTTTTTCTGTGAGTGCCTTCTTGCTCTGGTGTTTTGCCCTTTCTAAGACCTCAACAGCAAAAGCTAGTGAAACCCTCAGGTACTGAAAAGGGTCAAATTCTGTTTTGTGGGAAGGAGGGGCATGGCATTGGAGATATCCTGTAGCTTAATGTATAATGTATGAACTCTCTTGGTCTTTCTTTGCTTTTGTATAGTTCCAGTCTGAGAACAATGGGGGATTAATGACTTTTCTGTGTTTAGAATATTATGATCATCTACTAGAGTAGTATTTCTTTATAGCTGGGTGCTGATTAGTACAAATAATGAATTCCCTTGAAGTGGCCACATGAATTTAAATCGATACTGTTCAGACTTATAATTATACAAAATATGGTCATTAGTTCCAGCCCAAAGGGAATGGGCAATGTAAATTTTACTAATGGGTCCACTTTAGGTGCTTCATTATTTGTACTAATAGGGATCTAGCTATATAGAGCACCAAAATGGGTCACTGATTCCCAGCACTATAGCAAGAAGTCCACCATGAGAAGACTATTCAAGCTTAGTGGTATACTAAACCATAATACATTTGAATAATGATTCTTGGGATGCTAGAAAAACTCTACTAGTGAATTTCTTGAAGAAGAAATCCAGAAGGGACCCCTTTACCTTAAAGATGAGTATTCTAGTAATTCTTTTGACTTAAATATTTCAGAGGTAAATTGGAAATGTGTTTGGGTCAATCAAAGGTGCTGGATTGAGAATCACAAGACCCGAGTTCAAATGCCAGCTCTGTCATTTAGTATCTATATAACAATGGGCAAGCCATTTAACTTCTTTGAGGTTCAGCTTCTATATCTGTAAAATGAGGGCATCAATGACTTTTTAGTTCTAAATCTATGAGTCTATTATTGGTTAATTTTTGACACAAAACTGTAACTCTGTGGGAAAGTTCACTTTTGAGGGCTGTTACTTCCATAAAGCAAATTGACTTTGAGATTGAGCAGCATATTAAAATATATTCCCAGCAAAACTTTTCAATACCTTTATCATGCCATGACTTTTCTATGTAGGTCATTAGGATGTAGCTTGCATTGTTTTATGAAATCTAGGAAGGAAAATTGCATTAATAACTTCTTAGTGTTTCAGCATTCTTTATTCATATAGAAAATTACATCCTTACCTTTTAAAATGTCCTCAGTGATCCACGTGTATTCATTATAACTTATAAAATATCAAATGCAAAAAGCCCAAATAAATATGGTAGAATGTATAGATGACAGATTAGATATACCTAGAAAAGTACCCAGGGTCTAGCACATAGCCTTACAGATATGCAGAAGGAGCAAGGAAAGTTCAGCTGGGGCATGGATCCAAACTGATTTCATCAATTGGTGTGAAAACTCCTTCCAGTTATACAGAACAGTGACTGTTTGTAATTTATACTCTCAAAGTGCTACCTGAGAGCATAGAGATGTCAAGTAACTTGTTCACATAACCAGGATTTATCAAAGGCAGAAAATGAACCCACATTTTCTGATCTCTGGAAGTCTGGTGAACTATAATAATAATAATAGTTCACATTTCTATAATGCTTTAGGGATAGGGACTAAACTTTTGATTTTAAAGGTAGGGAACTCCCAGGCAAGAAAACACTGTTAGTCATGCAGGTTGGTACCTTCTCTAAAACTTAGAGGATTAGAGTCGCCCAGAGCAATGAATGATCTAAGTGACTTGTCCAGGATAACACAGGCAGTCTGATTAAAGACTTGAAGCCGGGTTTTACTGGCTTCAAGGTCAAATCTTCACGCCATACATCATGTTGACTGCTATCGTGCTTTTTGTTTTCAAAAAGCTTTATATATATATAATCTAATTTTATCTTTACAATAACTCTGTGATACAGATATTATTATTATTATTCCATTTTATAGATAATGAAATTGAAAATAAGAGAGGTTAAATGGGGTCTAGGTCACAGAGTTTTAAATATCAGAGGTAAGCTTTGAAACCAGATTTTTCCTGACTTCAACTTCAATGTTTTCTCTATTCATGCCAGGAGACCTCCAATCTTATATGTACACACAATAAGAACACATAATAAATGTTTGTTGAATAGCATTGAGTACCTTTTAAAATTTCTTTTCAGAAATATTTTCCCTGAGTCTTGATTGGCAACCCTATTCAGTCTTTGCAGGGGTGCTAGACAATAGTATTATTCATTCACTACTTAGTAGGTACCCTTTGAAATGGGATTATTACATCTTTAAACAAAGGCATTTTGTCCTGATCAACACTGAGAGCTACAGTCACTCAACTACAAAGATTCACCTTGAAACTCTAAGCACTGATGGAAAAGTATCATTGCATAAACCTCAAGTAGGGTGATGCTGTCACCACTCTAAATCATCTTCTGCAGACAGTTGCTCTCAAAAACCTCTGGAAGCTCAGATGTCCAATAAACCACTTCCCTGAAAGATCGAGTACAACATGAAGAGGTTTTTTTTCCCTTTCAAGCAAAGATAAGTATAATATATATATATATATATATATATATATATATATATATATATACACATATATGTGTATTCACACATACACACACATATATATACATATATATACATATATGTGTATTCACACATACACACACATATATATACGTGTGTATATATATATATATATATATATATATATATATTTCTCTCCTCTCTGTGTGTGAGCATATGTGTGTCCTATCTAATTGACTATCTCTGCTAAAATTATAAATTTAAATTAGGTTATATTTCTATAGTATACCAGCCCATGTATAGTATACACTATGGAAATCTACATACATGAAGATGTGAAGAATGTGAAGAATGTAAGGATGAATGAACAAACCTAAGGGCACCAGTCTTATATCTCCCTTTTGTTAGGTAGGCCTGCTGTCAAATGGGTCATCAATTGCTTGATTTCCCCATCTTTTCCACAACCAGGGTCAGTACCCTAGAAAGAATTTTTCCTTTCTGTCTCTATCCTCTGAATTCCTCCATCTTAATTTCTCTTTGGAACTAATATTAATGTTTTTTATTATTATTCTAAGGAGACTTCATGGCATTTTGTGCATGGACTCCTCTCTCTTCCATGTACACGTGAATGATTTAATGGAAAAATATTTTATTAAGTATTTACTTTATGCCAGACACTATCAAGTACCAGATATACAAATCAAGCAATTAAAACAGTTCTATTCCCAAGAAGTTTACCTTCGAATGGAGGGAATGAATACAACAACGGGAGGTAGGAAGGGGCAGTGGTATAGATCTCAGTGTAGTAAAATGGTTTGAAAATGGGTAGAGAGTGAGGCGGTGTCCTGATTCAAAGTTCTTGACTGTAAGCTCCTTGAGAACAGGGATTGTATTTTGCCTCTGTAATCTCAGTGTCTACAATGTGCCAGGTCAAGTGTCTCAGGCTTAACAGGTACTTAATAAATATTTATTGACTGACCAACTAAAATGAGTGTCAGTCAATGTCTCTCATTAAAATGATAAACTGAGTACTTGTGTCCCACAATGTCTTGTCCATGGTAGGTGCCTAGTAAGAATTTAACTAAATTGATGTAGACTTGAAAACATAATAATCCATGTGACCATAAAAGCTCATAAAATTAGCCTCTTTCAAGTCTTAAGAAAATACAAATAAGTACATATTAAGTGAATAGAACTTTGTATATATTTGTCTTCTGGCCATCCTTCTCATCCCCTTCCCACAAGAACTTCCATTTTGCCCCTGGGCAGAGGAGACTCTGGGCAGTTGTTGAGGCTCCCCACTTTGAAAATGGAGATATTGGGGCGGCTAGGTGGCGCAGTGAATAGAGCGCCGGCCCTGGAATCAGAAGGCCCTGAGTTCGGAGCCGGCCTCTGACACTTAATCCATACGAACAAAAAAACCTAGCCGTGTAACCTTGGGCAAGTTACTTAACCCCAATTGCCCTAAAGGGGCGGCTAGGTGGCGCAGTGAGTAAGAGCCGCCGGCCTCGGAGTTTGGATGACCTGAGATCAGATCCGGCCTCAGAAAATGAGCACCCACGCATAAATAATGACTAGCCGTGTAACCTTGAGCAAGTTACTTAACCCCAATTGCTTTAAAAAAAAAATGGAGATATTGATGCTTATCTATCTGGTAACTAACTATGTAGGTATGGGATTGTCAGCTAAAAGCCCTGTCTATTGATTTACTGTATTGTGTTTTTTTCTCTGTCTGTATTTTTTTGCCTGCTTATAACTTTTGTTTGTATTCTCTGAATTTCAGGGTGCTGACTTTTTCCCCTGAACTAGGTAAATTATATATGTTTGATTAAAGTAAGATTGTTAACCCTTTTTGAGTTGCTTTCCATTAGAAAAGCTGATCAAATAACCTGTGCTAGCAGCCATCCTGGGTAGGTTAGGGTGCTTGCTGCTACAATAAGTTTGCTTAAGAATGTTTGTTAAATCAGATAGATGAAAATAAGTACATGAAATATAATGGAAAATAAAGCATTAAAATATAGAACAAAGAGAACAAAAACAAAATGGATGTGCGGAAGAGATTATCAAAGATCACTGAAATAAGGAAGTAAGAGACTTGGGTTTGAATTCTGCTTTGCTCCTTGGGAAACAACTTTGGACAAGTGATAGGACTTCTGTTTCCTCATTTATAAATGAGAAGGTTGGATTGGAAAATGATCTTGTGTTTCTAAGTTGCTTGGAAGTCCATAATTGAGAGGGGGCAATAAAGGGAGGGAAAGCAAGAGAGAAAGATGAAGCACATTTCTAGCTACCTGTCTCCAGTCTGACTGTCTGATAGAGGCAGCTAGCTATTCTACTTTTCCACTTACTATGATGTTTGAAGACACCACACCCTGGTTCAGGGTCTGAGGAGAGAATTCTAAGTTGAATAAGATGTGCTGAGTGTACATTTTCTCTGAGAGTGATCCAAAATTGTCTCAGAGGACAAGTCTTTTTTTATTCATACTGGATGAGTCTCTAAATTTCATAAGAACCCAGTAGAACTGACCAGCTGATGGAAACTGCTTCACTTTAGTATGAAGTTTAGATTCAGAAAAATCTTAATAGATTATAAGCTCTTTAAAGGCAGGTAATTTGCTTTTGTCTTTATCTGCCCAGTACCTGGCCCAGAGTAGGAACTTAATAAATTCTCGTTGAATTTAAATTAACCTCATTTACCTGTGGGCTTATTCTGAAACTATACCCATTGTCTTGTCAAGGATAATTCTTACCTTACTCTGAAGAATATATTGCTTTATTAGACTTTTAAATCATTTCTTTTCACTGATGCTATCTGTCCTTAATCAAGGGCTAATAGGGAATTACTCCGGTTTTTATATCATTATAATAAACTCTGAGACAACAGTATGTAGTAGACAGAAAGTTGACCTTGGAGTCTAGAAGAGCTGGGTTGAAGTCTGCCTCTAAAAGATACTGTGTGTGTACATACATGCATGCGTGTATGCAATATATATATACACATATGTATGCAATACACATATATGATATATATACACACATATACATGCACACACACAATATATATATACATCTATCTATATATATCTACATACATACATACATACATGCAAATATTCCACTTAAACTTTCAGGGCCTGGGCAAATTTTAAAAGCATAGGTTCTTAACCTTTTTCTGTATCTTGGACCCCTTTGGTAGTGCATTGAAGCCCATGAACCCCTCTCCGAAAAATATTTTTAAATGAATGAAACAAAATAAATAAAATTTTAAAGGAAACAATTTATATCAAAATACCATCATATACATTACATATGTATATACGTATATGTACATACACACATACATACACACATACAGGCATACATACACACATATACACATACACCCATATACAATATTATGGACCCAGGTTGAGAGCCACTTCTCTCAGACTATCGGTTAAAAAGACAGCGCTAGTGACTGGCGCAATGAGTAAGAGCACCGGCCTTGGAGTTGGGATGACCCGAGATCGGATCCGGACTCAGAAAATGAGCACCCACACATAAATAATGACTGGCCGTGTAACCTTGAGCAAGTTACTTAACCCCAATTGCTTAAAAAAAATGCACTAATCTGCATCAGTGGATGGGGTTTCTTGAGTGGGAGTTCCCTATGCTAATGAAAATATAATCCTGTTCCAAGTTAAAATATGTATCGATATGGAGATAGATAATAGACAGATAAAGCCAATTAATGATCTTATTGTATTAAAATTGTTCATTATAATCTCACTTTTAAAAATAGAAATTACAGAGTAAAAATTTTTGAACCTCTGCCCCTCTTGTCAGTATGATAATTAACTCAGCTCTTCGCCTACAATATTTTAGTCCTAAATTCTCAGGCTTGCAATTCTGAACTTTTTCATTCCTGAAGTCAAAAGAAATCATCCCTTTATAGTATATGAACTTAATTAATATCACAGCTTAATGCAGAATTCCCTCTATTGACTCCTAAGATTCAACAGCTATCTACTGAGACCTAAGATTAAAAAAAAAATCTTCTCCTCAAGGAACCTACAATTTTTGTGTTGGAGAAAGAGTACAATATGTGCATAAATAAATAAATACAAAGTACTAGGGGTCACTACCAAAATGTGGGACTAGAGAAAAATTTCTGTAGAATGTGGTACCCCTTAACTGAACCTGGGAAGGAAGCCAAGGATACTATGAGCTGGTAGTGAGTAGAGAAGGAATTATAAATATGGGGAGAAATAACTTATAGAAGTGGGAGAGACATCAGGAGATTGGAGGAACAACAACAAGGCTAGTTTGAGTAGAATTCTGAGAATGTAAGGAGGGGTAACATGATATTACTTACCTTAGGTTTTTGGTTTTTAGTATATTTGTTTATCATTTGTTTTGTTTTGATTTTTTCCCAGAGAAACTTGGGTACCTAGCAACAAGATTCATAATATTAGCTGCTTCTCTCAATTTCAAACTTCAGAAAGGGAAGTTTTGATATTTTGCTTTGTTTTATTCTCATCTACCATGCTAGAACAAAACAATTTGACAAATGACCAGCATGAATGATCAGCTTCTGAAACATGTTCGAATTTCTCATTTTATGGTCACCATACCATTACCTTGAAATTCAGTTATTCCCTTTTTGGTTTACTGATTACTGAAGTCTCTATGTGGCCTTAATGTTGAATCTAATGTGCTAAAATTTATATCAAGATCAATTTCCAAAACATTTTTGTTTTACTGCAAAATACATTTTTTAAAGAGATGCATTAAATTTTGTGGTTTTATAACAGGGTATTTCAGAAGGAAACAAGTCATGTACTTCTGTACGTATTTATCTGACTATGAGCTGAAAATACCATATTACTGCAAATGTCAGAGACTAAGGACTTCTGGAGGAGTGACACTAGAGAATTTATCAACAGTATGTAGCCTTGTAGAATTTCAGTATTATTATACCTGCATCTTGTTGAAAAATGTTAGGAAGAAAGATCATTTGTCGTTTAGCCAAATGCGTACCCTATACAATACCTATGTCAACTACCATTCATTCATTCTGTTTGAAAATAAGTATATTTCTTCTTGTCAGAATCCACATGCTTCTATTTTCACCTGAATTATACATCACATAATATGTGTCCCTTTAATTAAAAAGGAAGCAGGTGGGATTTGATATGAAAATAATCCACTTAAATTTACTACATCTGAGAATTGTCAATATGGTTTCATCTTAGAATTCACAACCACTTTCCTTACTATATATAACTTTTAATAGAAAGCTGTAAGGAACCAGGATAAAACTGTCATGGGGAAATGTCAACCAGACTTAGTTGGTACCAGTTAAAATTCCAGAGGCCAGAGTGAAAGAACTAGAAAGAACTTCAGAGGCTGTCTAGCCTAGCCTATGGATTCCTAAATGGGAATCTCATCTGTAGCATACTAAGAAGTGGCCATGGTCATTTAGTTCTGCTTGAAGGCCTGCCTTGTTTGGGAGGACAGATATCTCAAGGCAGCCCATTTTGCTTTTTGATAGCTCTATTAGCTAGCTATAATCTGCCTCTCTACACCTTCCACCTACCACTTGCAGTTCTATGCTCTGGGGCCAAACAAATAAAGTCTAAATTTGTTCCCAAAGAAAACTGCTAAGTAATCCATCTCCTCTTTAACCCACCAACATCCTAGAAACATATTCCTTATACACTTTGTTTCCATTTCCACTTCCATTTTGGGTTTTCTGGTGCACAAAGATATTTTTAAATAATATCTAATCCTTTTGTTTACAAGTATAGACCTAGACAAGGCTTTGGTAATGAGGTCCCCTGAAGAATGTGTTTTAACCTGGGAGGTGATAAAAGGGGTCTAATGTACCCTTTCAGCCTAAGGGAATATGGTGAAGCCCTGTAAGATTTGAGAGAATGTGGTAAGGAAAGAAAAGTGGTAGCATTCTGGGAAATAACCCTTCAAACAAGAGAGCAATAGACTGTAGGATTAGGATTTATGGAAGGAGAAATGTCACCCACAAGATCCCCTGTCTTGGACTCCAGAACAGGGACAGTGTTTGTGGATCATACATAAGGAGTGCAGGGACAATTGCTATAGCACTGAAATACCCTGGATGGCAAATTTGTCAAGGTGGTGATTTTTTTTAAATCTCCCTCCTTCCCTCTCTCTTTCCCAAAAAAGTGTGCATATTTTGCTTTTCTGTTTATTTTGTAATATATACATACATGACAAATATATTTGTATGTATATGAGAACATAGTTATACATTGTATTGCTATGTGCATCCTTGCACAAATTCACTAGAGAGGGACCATCAGGGAGAACCTCAAATGAGAGATAGATTCACAACTTTGGTATTTTACCAGAGCACTTGAATGGGTTGGGGCTCAGAGCTATAAAAATATGATGATGATGATGATGATGATGATGATGGTAATGAATTTATCAAGATAATTCTCCAGCCAATGAATATAATTTTTTTCTGGTGGGGGTGGAGAGAGCAATCTATGACTACCCGAGCAAGTATTTGAGATAGGGTCCTCACTACTTTCCTTCCCATTGTTTCCCATGACAGTGTTTGTAAAGAAAAATACTGGTTCAGAGGGGAAGAGCTGTGGAAATGGATGAAGAAAAGGCCAAACTTGAAGCAAAGAGTCAAGAGAGTGACTGAAGAAGAATAGCTCAACTAACACAAAGATGGGAGGATGAATAAAAAGGAATCATGCTCACCTGTACCCCACATAGCATGCCATTACCCACCGCTACTTGACATACATTATCTCATTTAAATCTTACAACAGCTATGTCAAGTACATGTTATTATAAAAATCACCCCTGTTTTATAGAGCAAGAAACTGAGGCCCATAGTGCCCCCCCAGGGCACATAAATAATATTAAGAGGGAGGGTTGGAACCCAGATCCTTAGACTTTGCACTTTCCACCGTATCAAGTCACTTCCCCATCATTTTCATTGAATTGAAGCAAACTGAAGGCTTAATTTTGTAGCTCAAAGCCATTATTCATCTCTCAGCTGGCTTTTCAAGATAATGAATGCAGGCCACCTAAGGCCTTAACTTCAATGGAGTGGAAGCAGGTTAGCTGACATAAGAACAGCACACAAGAAAACATAAAGAGAATCAAAACAGACCTCCATTCCGGTGAGAAAGGCAGAATCATTAAAGTTCCTGGCATTTAGAGTCTTTCAATTAACACACATACAAAAACAATGCCACCACACCTCACCACACAACTGATGACAAGATTCTGTTTTCCTTTGAGGAAACGGTCCAATGCTAAGGTATATTCTGTAAGCATAGAACAGATCTGAATACTCCACATGTGTGGCAAAGAAAAATCAGTGAAAATGCTTTCTTACAGAAACATTTTAGGAGGGCCTCTTTTTAAACTAGGCATCTCTTAGGGCTAGATTCCTAATATTTCTAATATTCCTAATGTTTCTAATATCGCTCAAAGCCTCTTCAGAACTCAAAAATAACTGTCACAATGGCAGAAATGTGCATTCACACACACACATATATATATATATACACACATATATGTTTAGATGTAGATATAAATAGACACAGAAAAACATAAATGTAGATTCAATATGATAGATATAGATATGGATAGAGATATATTGCTAGTAGTAGAGAATATCAGACAGGATGGATAAACTTTTGAAACAGTAAAAACACATTTATAGCAAAGTATAATAAGTAGAGGAGGGGAACTGATGAAAGTGAGTAATACAGTATTTTAGGGATAAAAAAGTTCTGATTGTAAATTAAGTTGACTGATTATCTTGTACGGCTCTAAAAGTCATAAAGGAGACTTCTTTTTTTCTTTTTTTAATTTGGAGTGTAATTGGGGTTACGTGATTTGCCCAAGGTCACACAGCTAGTTTTTATGTTGAGGGTCTGAGGCCGGATTTGAACTCGGGTCCTCCTGACTCCAAAGCCAGTATGCTCTATTCACTGCACCACCTAGCCGCCCCCTCGTAAAGGAGACTTCTAAAGGTGTGACCTCCTTCTCCAATGTTGAGAGGTGGGGTCAGGCACATTTATTAGTGAGGAATTATCAAGGTCTAAGGGAAAGAACATCTCAGAAAAAAATTGAAAGAAGGATACACATTTATTAAGAACCTAGGCATTTTCTAGGCATTGCCTTAAAAAATTTCATTTGTTCCTCATAGCAACCCAGGGAGGTAGGTGGCACTATTTTCCTCCTGGAAACTGTGGCAGATGGAAGTTAAGTGGTTTGTCCAGGATCATAGAGCTAGTAAATGTCTGAGGTTGCATTAGAACTCAGGTCTTCCTGATTCCAGGCCCAGAGTTCTATATACTATAGCACCCAGATTCTTCCTGAAGAAAAGAGTGATATAAAGAAAACAAATGGGAAACTACAAAATCAAACTATGTTTCAGGAAAAAACCAAAACAAAACAAAACAACTATAAAAAGCATATGCTATCTGTACTCAGAGAAAGAACTGATAAATAGAAGTATGTATGGAATAATTTTACACACATATATCTATATGTGTGTAATGGTAGCCATCTCTAGGATGGGGTTGGAGGATTGGGAGGAAGAAAAAAATTACAAAAATTTGTTTTTGTTGTATATTTGGAAGGAATAGCAAGTTGTACATAGTAGATTTGCAGTTTCATATACATATTCATAATCTTTTTTTATTGTGTTATGTTATGGACATGCTTGTTTTATTCCATAAATTAAAAGTGAAATTTAAAAATTAAAAAAAAACATGGTATTGCTGTTACTATATACTGTATTCTCTTGGTTCTACTCATTTTACTCTTCATTATTTCGTGCAAGTCTTTCCATGTTTCCATATATGCACATATAAGCATATATCCACCTATGTATAGGTGGATTAACATCTCATTTAATCCTTACAATATCCCTTATGAGGTAGGTGCTATTATTTTATAGAGGAGAAAATTGAGGCAAATGGAGGTTAAGTAACTTGCCCAGGGTCATACAGCTAATAAGTGTTTGGGTCTGTATTTGATCTCATATCTTCCTGACTCCAAGCCTGTCATGCTATAATTATTATAAATTATATTTCTATAGTGCTCAATATTTTGCAAAGGATATACATATATTATTTTATTTGATCTTCACAACAAACCTAAGAAGAGCACATTTCTTTTTTTTAATTTTTGCTCCACAAATGAGGAAGCTGGAAGTCAGAGTGGTAATAACTAATGTTCCAAAGATAAAAAACCTCTCACTAGCCCATGTAAAATCATTGAATGTGATAGTCAGAATCATCCATGGACACCATCTAAAAAGATGAATGGATGAATTTTTCACTTTTTTCCTTGAATGTCCAGAAAATTAATCATCAAAGGGCTAAAAATATGGGAGTAAGGGAAGCCTGATGAAAAACCCAATTTGTCACCTAATTATCCATTCCAAAAAGAACTGAGATTTTTCTCATTGCATGTATATGCATGGCCATGGCCACACTGGGAAAATGAATGCACATAATATAGCCTTAGTGTTGGAAGAGTGATTAGAGCTTATCCAGTCCAACCTCATGATTTTATAAGTGAAGAAACTTAGTCCTGGAGGAGTAAAATTATCTATTCCAGGTGCCACAAGCAGTTAGTGACAGAATAGAAATTTAAACCCAGGACCTATTCTTCCAAATTCATTGTTCTTCCAGCTACCCCATGTTGCTAGGTACACCTGATTGTGAAACAAAATTTGTTGATGAGAAAATATTTTGGCTATAATATCAGTGAATTCTGATTTCTGTAAGTGAAAATTAGCAACCTTTTAAATATCTTTTTTTTTTTTTTTTCCCACAAACAACCCAGGTCCCTCTCTGGAGTAAAGGAGTTGATGTTTGCCTCCCTTGGTCAACAATATATGCTTAAAACAGAGTCAAAGATTAGATAACCCAATTTCCCAAATTCTCTCTCTTATGCACACATATGTGCATGGAAATATATATATTATGTTTATGTCATATATGTATGTGTGTATAATGCATTTCTAAAATAAACATCCTATTCCTTTAAGTCTCTTCCATTTATTCTAACTCTGTTGTGACTTGAGAATATTTCCTAAGACTGTTCTCTAAGTTCTTTTATTCCCTCTGTATACTTTCCCCCCTGCTGATCTCATCAGCAACCATAGCTATAGTTATCACTTCTATACAGATTATTCCCAAATCTCTCTCTAGCCCCAATCTCTCGCCTGATCTCCACTCTCCCAATTCCAACTGCCTACTGGTTATCTCCATCTGGACGTTCCTCAAGAATTTAAAATTCAACATGTCCACAATTAAGCTCATCATCTCCCTTTTTAACTCCTCAAGCTCCCTATTTTTCTTGACAGAACTACCATCCTTCAGTATCACTGGTAGTAACCTTTGCCTCTTTCCTCTTCATCATTTTAGCCTTCTCTATGCAATAAGTTGACAAGTTCCATTGAATTTTAGTTCCAAAATATCACCTATATCCAGCCCCTTCTCTTTACTCATAATACAGACATTAAAGGGTGACCCAATCACTATTTACCTGGACTAATATAATTGCTTATTAAACATTATCTCTGCCTCATATTTCTCTATCTTCAGCCAATCCTTCAAATGCCTGCCAAATAATGTCTCTGTTGTATGTCTCTGTCTCTCTTTTGACTCCATTTATAATTTTATTTCCATAGTAAACTCCCATTATGGAAATTCCCTCTACCAAATGCTCTGTAATTTTTAGTTTAAAGACTTGACCAGACACCTGATACGGTAACTGAACTGTGGGAGGGTCACATTGCCAGTAGATGTCATAGGTAGGACCAAAAACCAAGCATTCTGTCTAAGCCATGCTGCCTCTAAATTGCCTAATAAAGAGATTGAAATATTTGCCAGCTTTCAAAAAACAAATGAAAAAACAACAAAAAACTTTCTCATTGCTTAAAAGATAAAATAAAAATTCCTAGCTTGCTATTTAAAACTCAGTCTAATTTATCTTTCTTGCTTTGTTTCCCTCTATTCCCTTTCACATATTCTATCTTCAGGCTACACTGGACTAATTGGTCTTTGTGTCACAGTGACACTATCCAATTTGCTGTTTTACAAATACAACACACTCAATCTTTGGCCCTGGACTTTTTCACAGGTTGTCTTCCGTGCCTTGAATTCTTTCCTTCTTCATTCTCCACCTCCTTGATTAACTGGCTTCTTTCAAGTCCCAGCTAAAATTTCACTGTCTATAGGAAGCCTACTAAATCCCTCTTAATTCTAGTGCCTTCCTTCTGTTAATTATTTATTATTATTTATCATGCATATGGTTTTTTTGTATGTATTTGTTTGTTTATTGTTTTCCCCACTGGATTGTGAGTACCTCCAGGGCAGACTGTCTTTTGCCTTTCTTTGTATCCCCAGCACCTGGCATATACTAGGCATTTAATAAATGTTTATTGATGAGACTGCATGTGTGTGTGTGTTTGTGTGTGTGTGTGTGTGTGTTTGTGTGTGTGTGTGTGTCTGTGTCTGTGTGAATGTTTTAAATCTTGTCCAGACTTTTCCCACTTCCATGCATTTCCTCACTTCTAGAACTCAGTGGTTTTTTTGTTTGTTTTTTTTCTGCCTACATCTCTATTAATTGAGATCTTCTCAGGGGCCAGTTTATGTACAACCTACTTCATGAATTTATGGAACTGGAATGATCCTTCACTCTTCAGATTTTCTTAGAGCACATTGATCTATCATTTACTCTTAACATAGTCTATCTTATATCATATTTGTTTCGGTAGAGGTCTTATCTGTCTATTAGAATATAAGCTCATTGAATGTGGTGACCTCAGGGCAGACTATTTTGAAGAAGGTTTGATCGATTTGTCCAATTATTGAATTAATAAGCATTTATTAAACATTGTCTGTATGCCAGGTACTGAGCTAAATTTTAGAGATCTAAATGCCTAAACTTTTTTGTACTATTATCTACATTTAAAAATATATTTTACTTGACAGAAGACTTAGCTTTCTTATATTAAATTACAAATTTAGAGTGGAAAGTGACCTTAGATCATACAATCCAATTGTCCCAAAATCAGAGATATGTGCCCATAACATGCTATAGAATGAGTCCAAGGACAGGGCTATGGAGAACTGTGATCAACTAATTAAAAGATGTAATCAGAGGCTGCATGCCATTCTCCCTTCAATAGTCCAATGACATCTCATATGTAACATGATTTACAACATTCTTTTACTCATTACCACACAACATTCTCTTACTCTGTATGCTTCTATTTCATATGAATGATCGTGCATTGGCCCTCTGGGTGATTATCACCTAACTAGCATCCGGACACTCTCAAAGCTATATAAGCAAAATCCTCCATCCCATTACCATGAATCACCTTCCCTGGTCCCCATATACAGTTTTGTCTGTTGCAAGTATCTCTATGTTGAAGGAATCTATATTATAGACTATACTATTCCTTCATACATTATATACATTAGAATTGTCTTATCTTGGATAAGCAAGTGTAGACCAGTTTGATTTGTATTACAGATCCCATAAGGTCATCTTTTCCTCCAAACTCACCTCTTGTTCCTTATTACTGTTGGGGGGACTGTATCTTCCCAGTTATTCCAATTTGTAATCTCATTGTTATCCAAGATTTTTCATTCTCTCTTACTCTATCATGTAAAATTGGTTACTAAATTTTGTCATTTTTATCTCTAAGACATCTCTCACAGTTGATCCCCTTCTACGGGTACAGTTGATAGAGGACAAGCCCTTAGAGTCAGGAGGACCTGAGTCCAAATCCAGCCTTAGATACTTGACACTTACTAGACGTGTGACCCTAGGCAAGTCACTTAACCTTGACTCTTTTGCAAAACAAACAAACAAAAAAACCCAAATTTCAACCAAACAACAACAAAAGTATTTGGCCCCTTCTTTCTTCTTACATAGCCACTTCCAAGGGTTTGTCCCTCAGAAATTCTTGCCTAGGCCAACAACTCTCAAAGTGTGGTCCAGGGAACTCTGGGGGTTCTTTAAAACCTTTTTTGGGGGGGTCCATGAGTTCAAAATTATTTCCATAATGATACTAAAGCATTTTAATTTCTAACTACGCAAATATAGATAGCTATAATTCACTTAAACAAAATCTCTTTAGATTGTCCTGGATAAGTTTTTTTGTTTGTTTTTTTTTTTTTGTTTGTTTGTTTTCCTTTTTAGAGGGCAATTGGAGTTAAATAACTTGCCAAGGTCACATGGCTAGGTTTTTGTTTGTGAGTGTTAAGTATCTGAGGCTGGATCTGAATTCAGGTCCTTCTGACTCCAGGGCTGGTGCTCTACTCACTGCACCACCTAGCAACCCCCCGTTGATAAGTTTTAAGAGTATAAAACTGTATTGATACCAAAACTTTTGAGAATTGCTGGCAAAGAGCATTATGAAAACCTCCTGTTTGGTCTCTCTGCTTCACATTTGCCCCCTCTCCAATCCATTTTCCACACAGCATCCAAAGTGATTTTCCTAAGGCATAGCTCCAGCCATGTCACTCCCCCAATTTGATAAGCTTCTGGAGCTCACTATTGACTAGAGGATCAGATATAATTTAATCTTTTTAAAATTTCTGTGTTTTGTTTCATATTATACTTAATTATTAGTATAGTACTATATTATGCAATTTATAAGTAAGTAAATACACAGCTATTAAAGATGCATATACATTTTTTAATGCTAAGAGTTTATGACAAAAAAGTATGAATATCCCTGCCCTAGATAACTTCTAATGTCCCTTTCATCACTGACCGCATAATCTTTTGAACAGAAAGTTCTATGATTGATTTTTTTATCCATATGTCATACCAAAGGAAAAGGATAAAGATAAATAAGTGTCAGCCATATTTCTCCACTCCCCTCATAGAGGTGGTACAGGTGGGTAGAAAAGTTGCAGAGACTGTGAACACAGTAGAAATAGCAGCATGTGAACTGGAAATGCTGGAGTGGCAGCATTTGCAGCTAATACTGTGGCAGACTGAGGTTAGGATATGATGCCACCCTCTGACTCAAACATCTGCTTTAGGGGCCTGGAAATGAGAATGTATTTTCCACAGGGACAAACTTAGAACTCAATTTAGTTTATCTAATTGGCAGAAATTTCTTTCCCTATGTGTTTGAACAATGTATTTACCAGTGCAAAAGTAAAATAAGCCCTGTTTTTTGAGTGGTTATTCTTCTATGAAGGACATATCCCAATGTTTCACTTAAGCCAGAAGCTCTAGAAAACGTAGATAAACACAAGATATGTCATCATATAATATTACAACACAGAGGAAGAAGTGAATTTGGTATAGATGGAGATTTCAACCATATAGGGAACTCTGTGAAGAAACTCCCATCAATGTACATTAGCAACCATTCTGGAAATTATTGCTTTAGAGTAGCAGTTCTAAAAGTATGGTCTGGGAAGCCCTAGAGGCCCTTGAGACTCTTTTAAGGAGTCCAGGAGTTCAGAACTATTTTCACAAAAAAATACTAAGATGTTTTAATTTCTTTTGCTGTTTTTTTTTTTTTTTGGAGAGGGGAAGGCAGGGTAATTGAGGTTAAGTGACTTGCCCAAGGTCACACAGCTAGTAAGCCTTAAGTGTCTGAGGCTGGATTTGAACTCAGGTCCTCCTGACTCCAAGGCCAGTGCTCCATGTTTTAATTTCTATTCTGGTAAATATTGATAGAGATAACCCACATAAACAAAAGCTCTTTCTGGAGTGTCCTCAAAAATTTTTAAGAGCATAAAAGCTTGAAAACTTTTATCTCAGAGAGTTAACTAGTTGTACTGAGAGTTTAAATGACTTGGATAAAGTCATTTATAGACTATATGAATCAGGACTTTAACACTGGTCTTCCTGATTCTGAAGCCCATTCTCTGTCCCACTACAGTTGGTCAATCTGACATTGAATAGCATGAATGAAAAGCGCTATCTTTATTCTATATGACACACTTTGTCCTTCCCCTGCCGCCTATTCTAAAAAGAAGAAAAAAGTTTCAAAAGGCAAATTTATACAGCTCTAGGCCAGCATACAATAGATGAAAAGATAAGAATATACTGATCTTTAGGCTGGCCCAAACACCTTCAGACTATGCATCCAATGCATTCAGATTTTAGATAGCCATGTTGATAGAAATGACAGCAGAAAATGTCATGTATTGTCATGTGTATATGGACTGTGTTAAGGACACAATCTCTGCTAAAGAATAAAGAGATTTAAATATGGAATGAATCTTGAAGAGTCATCAAGTGCCATTTGTTGTACTTGGTTTCTGAGGAGGGTTAAGTGAACTGCTTCATCTCTTTCAAAAGGGAAACTTGCTGTAATGTAAGTCTTCCCTTATTGTAAATAAATGTAGTAAATGGTGGGTTTTGCTTTATAAGTTGCTAGGAAGAATCACTGTAATTTGATTCTTAAAATGTCCTTATGTCCTGACCAAGAGTTTTTGTAGTTTTTTCAATTGAAAGATACTGTCTCAAATTATGTTCAGTTATTGAGCATAAAGACTTGGATCACTTAACTTTTCTCAGTCTCACTTTTTTATCTATAAAATGGAAATTATAATATTTATCTTGTAATGAGAATTAAATAAGGCAACATATGTAAAGCACTTTGCAAACATTAAAGCACTACATAAATGTGAATTATTATTGCCTACTTCTGTGACCTTGGACAAGACACTTGTCCTTCCCAGGTCTCATTTTCATATCTGCAAAATGGGAAGTTTTGAACCATATGATTTGTAAGATTTCTAACTATATTACAAGATCACATCTTTCCTTTCTCTGATTCTCAGTTTTCTTAACTATAAAACAAGGAGGTTTGGATAAAATAAAATGACCTCGTATTCCCTAAACTTGTGAACATAAACTTCAGTGATAGGAGTTACTGGGCAAACTGGAAAGCAATTCATAAAAAAAGAAACAGGAAGAGAAGAAAAAAATTAAATCAATAATTTACACCATATATAATAATAAGCTCAGAACATATATAGCTCCTGAATATTAATGTTCATACAATTAAAAAAATCAGATGAAAAGACCTGATAACTTTCACAAGTATGACTATGGGAAGGATTTACAATCACACTAAGGGCAATCAAAATAAAAATAAAAGAAATATTTTTATTACATGAAATTTAAAAGCTTTTATTTAGAATATTGTAGCTAAGAAGGGGGAAGATATCTTTAATAAGGATCTATCAAAGGATATAAGGATATAAGGATCTATCAAAGATACATAGAAAATTAATGTAAAATTTAAGACACTTTAAGATGAAAAAACTAATGCTTCAGTAAATACATGATTTAAATAAATTTAAAGGCTTGAAAAATATTAATGACATCATAAAATGCTGTACAAAATTAATAAAAGAAGACAAACAGATATCAAAATAACTTTAAAGTTTCATCTCCCACATAGAAATTGGTAAATATGATAAAAAGTAAGAATGAACAATATTGGAAGTGCTGTAAAAAGATTATCACTACTATACTATTAATGGACCTGTGAATTAGTACAACTATTTGGCAAGGCATTTGGAAATTATGCAGAAATCTAATATAATGTCCATCTTTTTTTTACCCTGAGATATCTTTGTTAAATATGTACCTCAAGGAAGTCAGAGTCCCATATATACCAAATATTCATAGAAGCACTGATCTAAGGCTCAAAAAATTTGAAAAAAGTAGATGCTAATTATATGATATATAGAGAAACAACTTGTGGTATATGAAATAGAACATTAATGTATAGGAAACTATGACCATGAAAAAGTCAGAGAAGTATAGAAAGACAGGAAAACATAAGAACTGATGTAGGAATTTAGTAAAAGCAGAAAAATAATATTCAAATACTATGATACTTCAAATGAATTTCTAAAAAAGATAAAACTGAAATCTTTGTAATTTTAAGTTGGGGCTAAGACAAGAGATGAGAAAATATACCTCTTTTACCTTTTTGGTAGAAGTAAGAGGAATGGGTGCTTCTGGAAACATTTCAAATACTGTCACACAAAGTTGATATATTGTTATATTTGCTGAAGTATCTTTTTTTTTTTAATTTTACGAGATAAGCCTTACTGGGAAGGGAGGCAGAGGGATACACACACACACACACACACATATACACACATACACACACATATACATACATATACACACAAATACTTATGTGTGTGTATACACAAACACTTAGAAATAAAGTAACATAAAAGCAGAAGGAAGCAACTTATTTAATGACAGTGTTGGACTAGATGACTGTGAAGGTTCTTTTGAGCTAAGATTCTGTAATCTTCTGAATAGGAAGCAGTCAAAGTGTGGTTAGGGAGCTTTCATTTTGTCTCTAACTTCCAATTGTACTAAAGCAAAAGCCTCTGATAAGCTAAAGATATATTCCCCCCTCAAAAAAAAAAAGACTCATACTCTTCAAAAAATATAAAGTGATGATAAAACAAGTTAAGCGATATTTTCTCAATTAAAAAAAAAGCGTCAAGGTGGCGCAGTGAGTAGAGTGCTGGCCCTGGAGTCAGGACCTGAGTTCAGATGTGACCTCAGACACTTGAACACACACACACACACACACACACACACACACACACACACACACACACACACACACACACACACAAAACCTAGCCCTGTGACCTTGGGCAAGTTACTTAAACCCATTGCCCTCCAAAAAAAAAAGTGTCAGGCCTAGTTATGGCTGGAGGACAGATTTTTTTGTTCACTACAAATATCTGAAATTTAGAATAAAAAATCACAAGGAAAAATAATTTGATATGAAGGCGATTACACAAATAATTTTTGAGATATATTTACTATAAGAAAATTAAATCAAACTGGCTTTATTAGTAATCTTTATGTTAATTCTTTGATGCAGAGAAAAGGAAGTGATATTGCCTCCATATTAAAATAATAGTAATGGGACATCCTCAGTGTCATCAAAGAGCTTAATGGACAAAGATGGTATAGGGGCCAGCTTTACATCCAGTTCTGAGTTTTATGTCAAAGAGACAATCGCCTCTGTGCTAATGAAATATTAACAGCTAATGAAATATTAGACCACCTGTTGAAGGGACCTTTCTTCAATAGTCTTAAAATTAAGAAGAAATAAGCAGAACAAAACACAGATTTTTCAAGGGAAAGGGATAAACATTTATATTACACTAGTATATGCTAGGAGTTGTGCTAAGCATTTTATACTTATGATTTCATTAGATCTTTACAACTCTGAAAGATAGGTGCTTTTATTATCCTCATCCTGAAGTTCAGCAAATTGAGGCAAATAGATATTAAGTGAATTGCCCAAGGGCACACATCTTGGTAAATCTCTGAACATGCATTTGAACTCAGGTCTTCCTGACCACAGACCAAGCACTCTGTCCATTGTACCACCTTGCTGTCTCAAAGGATGGCAAGATCTGTTATTTTGGATAAATAATCCTTAGTGATAGTGACTATGTCTTTGATTGTATTGGTAAACACATTTTTAGGGTAAGGAAATCCCCTCTACCAATACATTTCATCTCTGCAGCTTATAGTTCGAGTGAGTTGAAAAGAACACTGACAATTTAAGTGACTTCCCCAAGGTCTTGTGACCTATCTGCCATATGTCAGAAGCAGTGCAATAACCCAGGTCTTCCTGGATCTGAGGGTAGTTTTGTTTTCATTATGTCACCATACTTCTCAATAATCCTTAAAATAACTGAAATAGCCTTAAATTAATGGATCCATCTTAATCAGCTATCACCATGATCTATCTCATAATGATATTAAAATGAAGATATTGAATAATATGGATATAATTTTAATGGCAATATAAATTTCTGTGAAATATAGGTAAACATGAAGGGGAAATAAGTTTGTAAAACTCCTAAAGGAAATATACACAGGCAAACCACGATCATTCAGAAATTCTAATTAAAACTCTATCCTCTGGGCTATAACTAAGCAGCTATTTCACAAAACACCACAGAGTATGGCACCCCACAAAATATATTATAGATTAGCACCGTAATCTTTTTTTCCACAAAACATCAGAAGAATTGATTCCAATTATCTTTTAATATGCATTTCCTTCTCCTGTCTAAAAATCATACTGTGCACATGAAACCGAAAGTTGGCATGCCTGTATTCATTTATGGAACTTTTAAGATCTATTGATTTGCCAGAGAATTGCAGAGTTCTCTTATTGTTCCTGGAAGGAGGCTGCTGAGCCTCTATTAGATGATAGGATGGGTTGGAATGCCAACAGGCTTAGTTAAGACTAATGAAAAGAAAAGCTCCTTAAAAATTTGTCCAAATAAATTTTGTAAATTGGGTTAGCATGATTGATTGTATGGGGCCATAGTTTCTTGTGTAGGGTTGAAATGAATTTTAATCACATACTCTGGGTCTTTGTTGTTGTATATTATTATATTTTATTGATATCTTTGTATTATCTGTAGGTGAAATGCAAAAAAATTAAATTACACACATGTATTTAGAAAAGTTAGAATTTCAGCTTTTTCCATTGTTACGTTTTTTAAAATGATATATTTGTTTGGTTTCTGATATATGGGTACGAAAGTCAAAGGAAATTGTAATGAATAGATATATATTTTCCAAAAAACATTTTGTAAGTGCTAAAATCCAATTGCAAACCTCTACATTGAAGCATATTCTGTTTATAATAATACATTTAATTCTCTCAATCATAAAATTAACTTAAAGTATTGTATATCCACAGGTATATTGCATGCTCACTAAATGTACCAATATATCCTGTGCCTTTTATTATCTGTTCCCCAAATTTGACCTTACTCCAGCTAGATGAACTTATTTCACTCATAAGTATCAGATAGTTTCCTGGTTTCAAAATCTTTGAGTTATCTTCAACTCCTCTCTATCCATTTTATTAATTTTTAAAAGTTATTCTTAATCACATCTCTAACATTTGTCCTTTCTTCTGCATTTCTACTGTAATTACACTAGCTCAGCCACTCATCCTTTAAAAACTGTCTTTTCAGATAGTCTCCTATCTGATCTCCTTGTTCTGGTCTTTCACTTTCATCTATGCTAGTTAGTGCTGATAATGCGTAATCTTTTTAAAACAGTCCTTGTCACTCATAGGCTACTTTGCTTAATGAGTTTCAATGCAATATAATGCAATAGAATGAAAGAAAATTTCCTTAACATATAATTCAAAACCTTCCACAATTCAATCTCTTTCTACTTCTTTAAAAACAGATTCATTGAACCTAAGAGCAATAAGAGGCCTTAACTATCTGGAACTATATTGCATTATATAACTGACTGAGTATCTGTAACCTGGGAAGTAGGTGACCCTTCCTAGTGAGGAAAAACAGTCTGCTAATTCCATTTTTTAGAACTCTAATTATCACAAAGTTTTCCTCTCATTGAGCCTAAATATGCTTCTCTCTCATCCTCTCATTACTGAACTAGGAATCTTTTGGAGTTTAAATAAAGGCAGACCTAATAATTCCTTTTCCCCATGATAGCCACTGAAATATATAATATCTCTCAGTCTACCCTGTTTTATCTTTTCTATACACAACCACTTCTTTCAACCAACCTTCATGTTATCTTATCCTAATGTCCATTTACCATGGTTTACTCTGTGATTTTTTTTTAATTTCCTAAAACATGGTACCTACAATGGAACATAATATTCTAGACAAAATATGATCAAGACAAAAGCAAGACTACCATCTGCTTATTCTCTCAGTACAGTTTAAGATTATATTCCTTTTATCCAAAAGAAGTCATAAAGGATCCACATAGAAGGGAAAGATGCACACATACAAAAATATTTATAGCAGTTCTTTTTGTGGTTGCCAAGAATTGGAAATTGAGGGGATGCTCATAAATTGGAGAATGGCTGAACAAGTTATGGAATGTAATGGAATACTACTGTGGTATAAGAAATGATGAGCAGCCGGATTTCAGAAAAACCTAGAAGGACTTGTGTGAACTGATGCTGAGTGAAATGAGCAGAACAGGGAGAACATTATACACAGTAACAGCAACACTGTATGATGACTACCTTCGATAGACTTAACTCTTCTCAGCAATGCAAGGATCTAAACCACTCCAAAAGGCTTGTGATGGAAAATGCTATCCATATTCAGAGAAAGAAATATGGAGTCTGAATGCAGATTGAAGCCTACTATTTTCTCTTTTTTTGTTGTTGTTTCTTTCTTGTGGTTTCTTCCTTTTGTTCTGATTCTTTCACAACATGACTAAGATGGAAATATGTTTAATATGATTATACATTGATAACCTATATATCAGATTGCTTGCCATTTTGGGGGAGGGGAAGAGGCAGGCGCAAAGGAGAAAAAATATTGGAACTCAAAAATCTTAAACAGTGAATTTTGAAAACCACAAAAAGAACAAAAATATACTTGTATATACAGAAAAAATAAAAAAGACTAATTACCCCCCCCAAATGTTTATTCATTTTCTGCTTACTATAGCATATTGTTGACTTGGATTGGTTTTTACAATCCTCTAAAATACTAACTGTTGTCTAGTGTAATGGAAATACAAATTTAAAGATCTTCCCTGCCCCTGGGTTAAGTGCACCTGGAGCCTGTGGTGGGAGGCTTGTTTTTCAGGAAAGCCCACAAGAAGGTTGTTACATTCTCTGAGCCAGGAAAAGGCTATATAAACCCTGATGGGAGGCTTTGCTTTGGGGCTCACTTTGAGAAGTGTTGTGTGATTTGACCAGATGAGACTCTGGGCAGCCATTGAGAGCCCCCTGGGTTTGAAAACCCAGATGTTGATGCTTGCCTCTCTGGTAACTGTGATTTGGTATTGATGTGTAATGGTTGGGCAGTTTGGAAACCTGTCTGCTTGATCTGTCTGTTTCTCTGTTTTGAAACTACTGTCTGTATACTCTGAAGTTCGGGGTGCTGAACTTTTTCCCCTGAACTAGGTAAATGATATATGTTTGTTTGATTAAAGTAAGCTTGTTAGCCGATTTTGAGTTGCTTTCCTTTTGAAAAGCAGGTCTGAGAACCTGTGTTGGCAGCCACCCTGGGGATGTTGGGGTGCTTGCTGCTACATCTAGTCATCCCTATCTCAATTCATATTTGTGAAATTAATTTTTTAACCCAACCAAGAGTTTACATTTATCTCTATTAAATTTCATCTTAATAACTTTTAGTTTTGTTCACAGAGTATAATAGGAACTCAAAGTTAGAAAGAACCTTAGAAATACCAAGATCTTTTTAGATCTTGATTCTATAGTTTAATGTTATTAAATTTCTCTAATAGCTTTATGTAATCTGCAAATTTTATAAATATGCCATATATGTCACTGTTCAAGTAAATCAAATGAGGTTGTTCTGAGATGACCTGTTATTAAAATTACCTTCAGTTTCAAATACTTCCTTTCTCAGACTCTCTATCCCAATTAAAATGTAATATTCATTGTTTTCCAAATGTGCCATGCACAGTAATGTGGTGTGTGTATTTTAGCTTATAATTTGTCCTACCATAGACTATCTATAAGGCTTGGCTTTAATTAAACTCTTGATTTATTTAATATGATGAACTTTGTTTAGTCTACATTCCAGCCAAAATAGACTTCTAGTTGTCCTGGACTTTGTCCTGCCTTATCCTGCTTTGTGGATTTTTATGCCATCATTCATTTCTAGAATGTTTTTTTTCCACATCCTCTTCCTCCCAGCTCCTGATCCAGTAAACATGCATCTGCTTTTAAAAATCCTTTTCCTATTTCAAAGCATAACTTGGGAATTCAATACTCCTTCATGAGGACTCCTTTGATCTCCCTACCTAGAAAGGATCCTCCCTCCCCCAAACTGTAATGTCTTATTGGTATCCCATACCTTTCTTATTTTAACCTATATCATATTTATGACCTAAATTGTAACCTCTGTTTTTGTTTTTGTTTTGCTTTTTGGAGGGCAATTGGGGTTAGGTGACTTGCCCAAGGTCACACAGCTAGTAAGTATTAAGTATATTTGGCCGGATTTGAACTCAGGTCCTCCTGACTCCAGGGCCAGTGCTCTATTCACTGTGCCAACTAGCCATCCCAATTGTAATCTCTTTGACACAGCAGCTATATACTATGTAATTATTCACTTGGCACTTAACATATAGCCATATATTGAATAGGTGTTTTAAAATGTTTGTTAACAAAAAAATGGCCATTTTTTTGTTCAAATGATTTTAATTATTGGAATGCACAATTTTTAATATGCAAATAAAAAGTTTTAAAACCTGAAAAAAATGTTTGTTAAGTTTAACTGATTCAAACTAAATTTCACATTTTTTAGACTCAGCTAAACACTAAATTCATTTTTTAAAAGAGCTCCGTTTACAGTAGGATGCTTTCTTGCCAGGCAAATAGTGGATTTGATTGTGCAAACACATACACACACACACACACACACACGTACACACCTGCTATGTAGTACACACCCACGTACATACCTGCTATGTGGTTAGAACCTTACTTCTGAGGCCCAGAAGGAGACAATGAAAAATCTAAGATGGGAGGTGGTAAGTCATGTGAGTTAAAATTAGACTTTTCTTAAAGACTTAAATGCAAATTAAGGATACCTGTGAGATTTTGCTGTCAACTCAGTATGTTGATATTATTTTGTTATTGAGATGCTTAAACTTTTATTTTTCTTATTTCTTAAAGCGAGATCAATAGGCTAAGAATAGAAGTAGTAGTCAAGAATTCTTGGCATTTTATTTTGAATTGTAATATGGTTTACCTCAAGGATAAGAATCTAGGAATTTCTGATCAGGCCTTCCTCCCCCTCTCATTTTTTTGAGAGGGTGGCAAGTATACTTTATTAATGTCTACACACTCTGGTTTCCCTTTAGCACAAATGATAACTATTGTTTTCAGTTATTAATGATCTTTTTTTTTTTTTTTGCTTTTTGGAGATCAATTGGGGTTAAGTAACTTGCCCTAGGTTTTTGTTTGTGTGTATTAAGTGTCTGAGGCTAGATCTGAACTCAGGTCCTTCTGACTCCAGGGCCAGCACTCTACTCACTGCACCACCTAGCCGCCCCTATTAATGATCTTCTAACAGCAACACCCAACTACATACATGACAATGAAGATTCTGTAGGGGTTATTAAAATATGAGAAGATATCTATTATTTTAATGGTTCTTTCAAAGTATACCATGGCAGAAACTATTAGAAACAAGATAAACGTTTATGATAAATACAACTTATAAATGTCACCCCTAGAAACAAAGCACCAGTAAAAGTGATGAACAATGAGGAAACATTTTCTTTACAATTTTCTGTTTATGTATTGATTATAAAGTTAAGTTCTCATTTTTGGATAAATTTGAATTTCTAAAAATATATATGCATCTATATATATATACATATATGTGTGTATATATATATGTACATGAACACATATATACACAAATTTCACATAGCTTTCATTTTATTTTGGAGGGAATCAGGATCAATAAAATAATTTCATGCCCTAATACCTGAGGTTGAATAATATAAGGTAACATTTATTAACAAACTTTTTAACCTTAACAAAATGTAAAGAGAATCTTATTTTTAAAGATACTGCAGCTACTAGCATTAGTTAATATTCATTTTTACATATTAATTCAGGGGGTCAACAAACTATACCTCGAGGGTCAAATCTGTCCCACTGTCCGTTTTTATATAACCTGCAAGATAAGTCATTCCAGTTTTTAAGCCACACCAACATAAGAAATGGAACACATTTGGTCTCTGGGTGGTAGTTTGCCAACTGCTGTGTGAAATAAACATTGTGCTTTAGTATTAAATATATTATATATATATTTAAAAGAATTTAAGAATTGGATTTTGATTACATGAGTTTTAATTCCAGCTCTGATACTCATTAGAAGGTGATCCTAGGGGCGGCTAGGTGGCGCAGTGAGTAGAGCATCGGCCCTGGAGTCAGAAGGACCTGAGTTCAGATCCGGCCTCGGACACTTAATGCACACACAAACAAAAACCTAGCCGTGTGACCTTGGGCAAATTACTTAACCCCAATTGCCCTCCAAAAAAAAAAAGAAGATGATCCTGAACAAGGGCATTAACCAATCTGAGAATCTGATTTTTTATTTGTAAAAATACAGGTACTATTTACCTCAAGGGACTATTATGAGGAATGTGTTTTGCAAATATTAAACTATTATTATAATAAATATACTGTGAGTATCCACACATAGTGGGGAGAACAGAATGAGTGCTAACTGTGATATAATGAATGTGATGTTATGACTATAGTTCTGTACTTGGGGTCAGGAAGAACTTTGTTCATATTAGAAAATTACTGGTTATGTTACCCTGGGCAAATCAGAGAAGGGGAAAGAAATGAATATTTCTATAGTACCTACTACATACCAGAAACTGTGCAAAGACCTTTTTACAAATATCTTATTTGATACTAACGACAACCCTGCAAGAGAGGTGGTGTTAGTAGCACTTTATAATTGAGGAAACTGAAGCTAACACAGATTAAGTGACTTGCCCAGGTAAGACGTATATGAGGCCAGATTTGAACTCATTTTCTCCTGATTTCATGCCTAGTACATCCACTGAACCACCAGCCGCCACTCTGAGACTCCTCAATAAAATGAGCACGATAATATCTTTAGCCATTACCCCATAGAGCTGTTGAAAGATCAGAGTAAATGCTGTAGGAAAAGTACTTTGAAAACTTTAAAGCACTATACAAATGTCAGTTATTTTTTATTGTGTCAAAATGTATACGTGGTATTTGATGAGATAAAAGAAGTAGCAAAAAAATCTGTATCATTTTTATTCAGGACAACTTCATGGATGAAGTAAACTTATAATTTTTTGAGGGAGGATCAGTGAATGAAAAAGTTCTATTTTGATTTTTTTTCAGCTATTAGAGGAAGTTCTCAGAGAAAACTATTCTTTGTCTTGGAGAATGGTTAGATACTTTATCCAGCCGAAATGAAGTATCTATGGGAGAACTGGTGGAAAATGAAGGCTATTATACAGTGTTGAAGCAGTATGAGAGGTGTTTGGAAAACCACTGTTATCTAAGAAATCTTCTGAAAGTATGGCCTCAAAACATCTTTTGTGTTCTTTTCAAAAGCTCTCACAGAGCATCTAATATGAACACCTCCTTCAAATGGTTTCAAGTTAATGGAATGTGGATTTCCTATCATTTGGATCTTTGGGAAATTTTTACTTTCTGGAAAGCAATAGAAAGTTAAGCATTTTCTCACTATAAAAGCACCTATAGCGTTATTTCCATATAAACTAAACTTTCTCCAAATAGAATGTTCTCCAAAAGAAGGTCTATGAATAAATAGGGACAAAACTATTAAAAACATTTAAATAGAAAATCAGACATGTAAATGAACATAATAATATGTTTCTACCACATTTCTACTAGGTTCTAGAGTCTTGTTTCTTATACATTTCTGAGAAAAACAGAGAGGTTGTGGCAAAATGAGGGAACAGAGACAAAAAGAGAAGAGATTGCTTTGCATTTATGCCTTGCATCGTTGTTTACACTTTGAAATATTAGGTTCTCATGTAAGCTACAAAATGAGACTCTTGGTATGACATTTGGTCCTTAATATTAAGTTAATTATACCTAAAACAGGTAAAAAACACATGGATACTTGCAAAAATAAACTAAAAAAATATTCTAATTAGCTCAATCACAACCTTTTGGACTCTTGTATCAAATATACTTCTATAAACTTTAAGCAATGTAAATCAGGTTAAAGTACAAGCATTAACTGATCTATTCTTAACTTTAATGTCTTTGAGGTCCAAGTTATTTAATGATTGTTCAAGCAGTTTAACTGATAATTATGCTTAATGCCTTAATTGTACTTACATATTCTTCATAGGCCTCATGGGCTGGGGGAGGAGGTGGCCTGTATCCTGGAACAGCTGGAGCTCCCCTTGCTCTAGGAGTTGGAACCCCTCTTGCTACTGGGGGTACTGGAAGAGCACCACGTGTCACAGTTGTCCCCCTGGGTGCTGGAACACCTCGTCCAGGTGGTGGGGGAGGAGGAATTGCACCCCCACGACCCCTAGGAGAAAAAATTCATATTCCAATGATATGTAAAGGAAGAGTGAAGGCCATCAAATATTATGTATAGGATCATAAGATAATAGTTCTAGATCTGGAAGATGCCTATCAATTTAGTCTGTCCAGATCATTTTTCAAATGAAACCAAGATCATTACAGATGAAGTGACTTGCTCAAAGTCATACAAGTAGTAAATTGCAGAGTTGAGATTAGACCTCAGGCACTATGTCTCCTAGTTCAGTATTTTTCTTTTCTTATTATTTTCTCCTCCTCCTCCCCCTACTTCTCCTCCTCCTCTCTGTCTTCCTTGTCCCCTCTTCCTTCTTTTCCCCCTCTTCTTTTTCCTCCTTCTCTTATTCAGAATGAATTGACTCTATCATAACCAGGATGGAAGTACAGAGACCGCTCATGATCCCGATCTTACAGATCAGCACAAGAGATTTAATCTGTTCCTTTTGTGATGTGGCCCATACTGAGCCTTCTACCTACCCCTCCATAATGGCAACCACGTTGACACACCTAGGATGGCTGCTAGCACAGGTTCTTAGATCTCCTTTACTAGGAAAGATAGCTGTTTAAGGGATCAACAATATTTTTAAATTACATTTACTAGTTCAGGAGAAAAGTCAGCACCCTGAACCTCAGAGAAAATACAAGCAGAGAAATAAAGGCCAACAGACAAGGCTCCGACTGCCTGAATCAAAGCAATATTGTTACACACTTTACATACCCTGGATTGAGAGAGGCTTCACATCTGAGCAATCAGGGAGCTCTGAACATACAGCCACTCAGAATCTGGACCAGGGAATCACAAGATCCTTCTCATAAGTGAGACCCCAAAGCAAAATACCAACTCAGAGTATATAAACACTTCTCTGAGGCAAAAGGCTTCACAACCCTAGTGACTCAGTCCCTAATTAGAAATTGGCAAAAGGTGTGAAAGCCTTCCTATCAGCAAGCTTCCTCTAAGCAAGCTTCCCTCCCCCAATAGGCTCTGTGACTCAAGATGTTTCACAGGTGTGAGCTGGGCAAGGGCTCAAAGCAGGTCACATAGGACTATTAATGGGTAGGAAAGATCTTCCTTACCTATTAACATAACCCCCCAACCCCCTTAAGCAGCCTGATGACCAGTATTTTCAGTTTATCATATTAATGTTGGATTTAGTGCAGAAACTCAATTGACTTAGCATGCTGCAGCTCAGAACTTCTGTACTTAAGTAATCCAGAATTACAGTCCTATAGCATAACACCAGCTTTTTCTAATGCACTTACCACACCCCTCAAGTGGCTGAAACAGACAGGGAATCCCATTCATGTTACATGAAAATTAAGATACAGAATTATAACAACATATTGATCCAAAACTACTATATACATCTGACAGACCTGGCTATATAGTGATGAGAGCCTTAGATTTGCAGTATGTGGTACTGGGTTTGAATTCAAACTCTGTCAATTATCAGTTGTGTAAATTTGGAAGAAAATATGTAATTTCTCTGAGCTTTAGCTTCATCAACTATAAACTAGGGATAACAACAATTTCACTACTTACTTCAAAGGGCTGTGGTGAGGTAATCATTTCATAAACTTTAAAATAATATAAGAAAGGGAACTGTGTATTTATATTACATTATCTCTTCAATGATCTATCTATACACAATGATATGTCAAGTTCATGTATTTATAGTTCTAGTCTTGAAGATGAATGATGCTGTTACCTCTCTAACAAAAATAATACCCTTCCCACTCTCTTTGCCTAGATATGTGCTTTCATCAACAAAGAAGAGTTCTATGGAAATTCCCTCAAATTCTCTCAAAAACATAGTTTTACTCCATTTGGTACCTTGTTGATATATAAACAGCACCAATGATATCAAGTCTATATTGAAAGTGAAGGTTGTTTTTAAATTCCCTTTTTTTCTTTTATCACTCAACCTGATCTGTATCTTGCCACTGGGACCAGATGGCTCGAGAGGAAAAGTAAGGCTGGTTTTGCACAGCCCTCCTTCACTTAAATTCAATTCACTCGCATGTCATATTACCTTCCTGATATCATGGTCTGCTTCAAGAACGGACAAACACCAATAATAACAACCAATAAAAACACATAAACACAATATTGCTAGAAAAATAATAAGCAATTAGTATATAATTTACAATTTAAAAAATTCCTGGGATTTTGAAAGGTTAATCACATTACTCAGGAATGAACAGCTATTATAAGTCGACTTGAATTCAAGTTGTCTTCTAGACTGAGGCTGGTTCTCCATCCACTATACTACACTGACTTTTATACTTCACTAACATTCATTTTACTAAAATTTCTAATGATCAAAGGAAAAATTACTTTGTTGCATTATATTGCAATATATTGTTGTTGTTTGAAATTTAAGTTTAATGTTACTCTCTTCTAGGAGCTTTCCCTGCTGTAAGTTGCCATTCAAAGGTGTAATCTGAACCACAGCTCATCTTATTTGTAATCATGGAGCTGGGGAAACTCATCAGCGTAGCATGCTAAGAAAATGACTAAATGCTTTTTCTGCCATAGGAATTAACACAAAAGCTATTTTTTCTAAAAGCAATAGATCAAATGGGATCAGCCAAATTTTATAACATTCAGAGGCCTCTGGAAAGGTTCCATATTCTTCTGAAACATGTGAGAAGGACTTAGATTATTTTTCTTTTGATTATTTCTCAAAGGATGGCTTCCATTTTCTCATCTGTAAAACAAGGAGGTTTGACTGGGTGATCTATTGGGTCCTTTCAAGCTGTGAAAATTTTAGTGACTCGGAGAACATCAGAATATTTCATGCTAGAATTCTACATGTTTGATTCTCTCGTCCTACCTGCCATGCCTTATCTTTCCAACTTCAAACTATAAGGATGCTTTTGAAGTGCTATCTACTGAGCCAAGTTACAAACCTCTTCATCCAATAATAGTGCATTTTTCATCTGATGAAAAATCCTCTGAGAAATTCATCTACAGGTTATTTGAAGAATTGTCAAATTATGGTTTCATTAGCTGTGTAGTACATATTACATTAAAATATGTAGTCCACACTTGATTGTCTCTTTTGCATGATCACTAAAATGTTAAATCTTTTATCTGGAATATTTTCAAAGAAGATCATTCTAAAATAAATTATCAGCAAAACATGATTCACTACATGTTTACACCAATATTTCAACTTTGATATTTTTTACATATTAATTAGTATTTTTGAAGGATATATAGTACTTTCTAATCATTGTATTTTTCCTTTTCTTAATATTGTGTTAGAAGTTTGAAAATGACATATCCCCTAGTTTCTCATTTTTAATAATCAGGCATATTTTTTTTTCTGTTTGTTTTGAAATGGAACATAGTTTTACTCCATTTGGTACCTTGTTGATATATAAACAGCACAAATGATATCAAGTCTATATTGAAAGTGAAGGTTTTTTTTTAAATTCTCTTTTTTCTTTTATCATTCAACCTGATCAATATCTTGCCACTGGGCCCAGATGGCTCAAGAGGAAAAGTGAGGCTGATTTTGCACAGCCCTCCTTCACTTAAATCCAATTCACTTGCAAGTCATGATATCACCTTCCTGATATCATGGTCTGCTTCAGGAATGGACAAACACCAACAATAACAACCAATAAAAATACATATATACAATATTGCTAGAAAAATAATAAACATGTTAAGAAAAACAATAACAATATCTTTCAAGAAATTATCAAGGAACACTCCTCTGATATTCTAGAAACAGAGGGTAAAATAGAAATTGAAAGAATTCACCAATCACCTCTAGATAAAGATCCCCAAAAGAAAACTCTTAGGAATATTATAGCCAAATTCCAGAGTTCCGAGTTCAAGGAGAAAATATTATAAGCAGTCAGGAAGAAACAATTTGAGCATTCTGGAAACACAATCAAGATAATACAAAATCTAGCAACTTTTACATTAAATGATCAAAGGGCTTGGAAAATGATATTACAGAGGTCAAAGGTGCTAGGATTAAAACCAAGAATCGCCTACCCAGCAAAACTGAGTATAATACTTAAGGGGAACATAGGGATATTCAATGAAATAGAGGACTTTCAAACATTCTTTTTTTTTTTTTAGCTTTTTTTTTTCTTTTTGGAGGGCAATTGGGGTTAAGTAACTTGCCCAAGGTCACACAGCTAGGTTTTTTGTTTTGTGTGTCCATTAAGTGTCTGAGGCCGGATCTGAACTCAGGTTCTTCTGACTCCAGGGCCGACGCTCTACTTACTGCACCACCTAGCCACCCCATTTTCAAGCATTCTTGATGAAAAGACCAGAGCTGAACAGAAAATCTGACTTTCAAATACAAGAATCAAGAGAAGCATGAAAAGATGAATAGGAAAGAGAAATCATAAGGAACTTATTAGAGTTGAACTTTCCTACATGGAAAGACGATATTTGTAACTCATGAGGCTTTTCTCAGTATGAGGATAGTTGAAGGGAATATATGTGTGTGTGTGTGTGTGTGTGTGTGTGTGTATACACATATGTATAGGTGTGTATAAATTATATATATAATATATATGTATGTGTATATATGTGTGTACATACATAGACAGAGGGCACAGAGTGAGTTTAATATGAAGAAATGATATTTAAAAAATAAAATTAAGAGGTAAGAGAGAAATATATTAGGAGGAGAAAGGGAGAGATAGAATAGGGTAAATTGTCTCATATCATAGAGGCAAGAGAAAGCTATTACAATGGAGGGGAAGAGCAGGGAGGTGAAAGGGGAATGAGTCAACCTTACTCTCATTGGATTTGGCTTAAGGAGGGCATAACATACACACTCAATTGGGTTTCTTACCCTATAGGAAAGTAGGGGGTAAGGGGTTAAAGGGGGGGTCATAGTGGGGAGGACGGACTGGGAGAAGGAAAAGGGACAGGGTCAAAGGAGAAAATAGAACAAATGGGGGGTGGAATAGGATAGAGGGAAATATGTTTAGTTTTTTACAACATGACTACTATGGAAATATTTTGCAGAACTACACAGGTAAAACCTATATTGAGTTGCTTGTCTTCCTGGGGGGTTTGGGTGAGGAGGGAAGAAGGGAGAGAACCTGGAGCTCAAAGTTTTCAAAACAAATGATAAATAAAAAAAAAATCTTTGTTACATATAACTGGGAAATAAGATATGCAGGCAATGGGACATAGAAATCCATCTTGCCCTATAGGAAAGTAAGAGGGAAGAGGGTGAGGGAAGAGATAGGGAGGGGACATATGAGAAGACAGACTGGGGAAAGGAGTAATCAGTATGCTTGATGTCTTTGGGTGGGAGTAGGGTAGTTTATGGGGATAAAATTTGGAACTCAAAATCTTGTGGAAATAAATGTTGATAACTAATAATAAACAAACAAACAAATAAATAAATTCTAGGGAAAAAAGCAACAACAACGTTTTCTGTGTTCTATCTCTTCTTCCAAATACTTTAATCACTTATATAGGATATCCCAACAAATTTTAGTGGTACCAAAAGACAGTATGAACTTAGACTTTGTGGACACCCCGTATTTTTCGTCATTAAAAAAAAACATTTTTATTTAAAAGTTTTAGTTCCAAATGCTATTTCTTTCTTCCTCTCTTCCCTCCCTACTTCCATGAGCTTGTAAGCAATCATATACAGGCCATACATGTGAAATTTCCATATTAGTAATTTTGTACAAGAAGACTCAAATAAAAGGAAAAAAAAGAAGGAAAGTGAAAAATAGACTGCTTCAGTCTGTATTCAAACAATATCAGTTCTTTCCCTGGAGGTAGATAGTATGCTTTATTATTAGTACTTTGGAATTGTCTTGGATCATTGTATTGCTGACAGTAGCCAAGTCATTCACAGTTGTCTGCTGTACAGTATTGTTACCATGTGTAATATTCTCCTGGTTATGTTCACTTCACTATGCATCAAATCATGTAATGACTTTTTGTTTATTTATTTTTAGTTTTCAACATTCACTTTTATAAGATTTTGAGTTCTGAATTTTCCCCCTCTCGCTACACTCTTCCCTCCCCAAGATGACATGCAATCTGATATAAGCTATACACGTACAATCATATTAAACATATTTACACATTAGTCATGTTGTGAAAGAGGAATCAGAACAAAAGGGAAAAACCACAAGAAAGAAAAAAAATGAAAAATAAAATATGTTTCTTCTGCATTCAGAATCTTATTTCTTTCTCTGAATGTGGATAGCATTTTCCATCATTGGTCTTTTGTAATTGTCATAGATTGTTGCATTGCTGAAAGAGCTAAGTCTATCAAAGTTAGTCATCACACATTGTTGTTGTTACTGTGTACAGCATTCTCCTGGTTCTGCTCATTTCATTATGCATTAGTTCATAAAAGTCTTTACAGGTTTTTCTGAAATCTGCCTGCTCATCATTTCTTATGGAACAATTGTATTCCATTAAATTCATATACTATAACTTGTTCAACCCTTCCCAAATTCATGGACATCCCTTTGATTTCCAATTCTTAGCTACTACAAAAAGAGCTATTATAATTTTCTTTTTGCACAAATAGGTCATTTTCCCCTTTTTCTTGAATGTCTTTGGGATACCGACTTAGCAGTGGTATTACTGGAGCAAAGTGTATGCACAGTTTTATAGCCCTTTGGGCAGTGTTCCAAATTGCTTTCCAGAATAGTTGGATCAGTTCACAATTCTACCAAGAGTGAAATGGTGTCCCAGTTTTCCAACATCCAACATTTTCGTTTTTTGTCATATTATCCAATCTGATGGGCCTTTATCATAGATGTTGTAATTTTCTCCCAGTTTTCTGCTTTCCTTATAATTTTGGTTGCATTGATTTTGTGCAAAATCTTTTAAATTTTATATGATCAAAATTACCTATTTTATATTTTATAATCCTCTCTATACCTTCTATGGTCCTAAATCTTCCTTTATACATATATCTAACAGATACACTATTCCATGTTCTTCGAATCAACGTGTGGTATCATTCTTTTATATGTAAATCGTGTAACCATTTCGACCTCATCTTGGTGTACAGTGTGAAATGTTTCTCTATACCTAATTTCTGCCATATAGTTTTCCAGTTTTCCCAATAGTTTTTTGTCAAATAATAAGATTTTGTTAATGAAAGCTTAGATCTTTGGGCTTATCATATACTAGATTGATATTTATCTACTATAATGTAATTTGTACCTAATCTATTCCACTGATACTCCACTATATTTATTAGCCGATACCAGATTGTTTTTGAATAATTACTGCTTTGCAATACAGTTTGAATTCTGGTACAGTTAGATCACTTTCTTTGAATTTTTCTTTTCATTGGTTCCCTTGAAATCTTTGGGTTTTTGTTCTTCCAGATGAATTTTGTCATTATTTATCTAGCTCTATAAAATAAGTTTTTGATTATTTGATTGCTATCACATGAAATAAATAGATTGATTTAGGTAGAATTGTCATTTTTATTATATTAACTCAGCCTTAATATGAGCAATTATTATTTTCCCAATTTATTTAGATCTGATTTCATTTGTGTGAAAAGTGTTTTAGAGTTGTGTCCATATATTTCCTGGGTTCGTCTTGGGCAGTAGACTCCCAAGTGTTTTATATTATCTACAGTTATTTTCAAAGGAATTTCTTTCTATCTCTTTTTGTTGGACTTTGTCAGTAACATATAGAAATGCTGATGATTTTTATGAACTTATTTTTACACTGAAACTTTGCTAAAACTGTTAATAATTTCAAGTAGCTTTTTATATATTTATAAACATAAATATATATTCCAAAATTATGTACATATATATAATTTTTAGTTATTTTTCTAGGATATTCTATTTTTAATATTAAATCATTTTCCAAAAGTGATAGTTCTGTCTCCTTATTGCCTATTCTACTTCCTTTCATTTTTTTTCTTCTCTTATTAGTTAAGCAAACATTCCTCGTACAATATTAGATAACAGAGGGAATAATGGGCCTCCTTGCTTCACCCCAATGATACTGGGGAAGTTTCTAGCTTATCCCCATTACAGATAATACTTACTGACGGTTTTAGATAAATATTATGTATCATTTTAAGTTAAATTCCATTTATGATGTCCAGGCATTTTTAATCAAAATTTTCAGGTAGTGCAATAATTCTTATATTGTCTCTCCTGGATCTGTTTTTTTATACAGCTATTTTGCCAATGAGAAATTTCACATTTTCTTTTATTTTTTACTTATTTTTGATTTTATCATATCTTTATATCTAATAAAATCATTAACTTCTGCTTGCTCAATTCTAATTTTTAAGGAATTATTTTCTTCAGTGAGATTTTGCACATTCGTTTCCATTTGACCAATTTTATTTTTTTCAGGAGTTATTTTCCTCAGTAAATTTCATATATATCTTTTCCCATGTTTGACTTTTTATGATTATCTGACATTATTCTCATTTCTTTTCCCAATTTTTCTTCCACTTCTCTAAGTTGTTGTTGTTTTTAAATACTTTTAAAAGCTCTTCCAGGAGCTCTTTTTGGTCCTGGAACTGTCCAATATATATTTTCCTTCGAGGATTCACTTGTTGCCGTTTTGACACTACTGTACTCTTCTAAGTTTATTCTTTGATATACCCTGTCACTATAGTCACTTTCTATAGTGAAGTTTTTTGTGCGTGTTCATATTTACTTGCCCCCCTCTTTTTTCTGGTGACAGTGTTTTCATGTGAGAGTTGGGCTCTGGTCCTGCACTTTCCCAAGGTTATTGTTCTGGGGTTTAGGGTTTTACTGCTGGCTTTTGCTGGACTTTAGGGCTTAACTATTTGCTTTCACTGGAGGGTAGGCTATCCTTCTTGTTACCTCATCCCCACCCCATTCCCCTGGGTATTTACCTGCTGGTCTGTGCTGGGGTGGAGCCTTTCTGCAGGGTTGATATGGTAAGTCTTTCCGGTGGCTTTCCCTGACACAAGGATGTTGTTGCCGGCCTGTTTCAGGGGTGGGGCCCTGCTGCTTTGTTGATATGGAAATAGAGACTCTCTGCTGGCAGACCCTGGAGGAGAAATCTTGTTGCTGAACTGCTTGGAGTTTTTCTGGCCTATTGCTGGGTTGCTATAGAAACAGAGCTCTCTGTTGGCAGGCTCCAGCTGCAGGAAGCACTGTTGGCCAGCCCTGGGGTGGGGCTTCACAACTGGTCAGCAATGGGATCAAGACATTGCTGGTGGTTTGTGCTGTGGATGGAGTGCTGTACAGAATGCTCATTTCTCTAGGTGGTTGCTGGTTTGCAGGTGAGTGGGGCCTCATTGGTGGGTTGACCCTGGCCTGAAGACCTGCTGTAGGCCTCCTGATGTGAGACTGGCTGCTCGGGTTTCTGCTTCCCTCCCACCCCAGTGAGACAAACCTTTCCTTCCAGACTATAAGCTGCTTCCCTGCCCTTAGATCAGTTCTGAGGTGGTTTCTTTGGGAGAGCTTCAGAGGCTTCCTTCCTCACTCTACTATCTTGGCACTGGAAGTTCAAAAGTGAAGTATTAATGTTCATTTCTAAGTCATATTTGCTAGGAAAAACGCCAGCTGATGAAAAAGGACATTTATGCACCAAAACCAGGGAAGAGAAAGAATACCTTCCAATACACGTATGTAACACCATGTTCATTTTAAGTGAACAATGGAGTGGTCTTCCTGCAAAATTGCTCCTCACACAAGGGCTGAAAATTAACTTGGAAAATAGACATTATAAAATTCTAGGGGACCCAAGACCACTCTAAGTTAAATATTAAAATATTAATATGTTGTTTTCCTTTTCTTATTGAATTTTTCTTCAAAATATCTAATTTCAAGTCCCTTTTCTTGTTGGCAGATGTATAGATGCCATACAATTATGTGATAAACAAGCAAGCAAAAACACTTGCAAATAAATTATTGTTAAGGAAAATATTTTAAAATTAAAGCTTCAATGAGATATTGCTCATTAAACATTAGAATTATGTCAGATTAAGAGAGAAAATGAATTCATTCCTATCAAAGTAATTATGCAGTTCACTCTAATCTGTACTTTCTGTTTACACTAAAGAGCATCAGTAGCTAGCAATATGCATTCATATGCTGATTTAACATTTTCAATGAGCCAGAAAAGTACAGTATTGAAAAAAATGCAAGGTCTATTTCTAAGCAATAAAGTATAGAAGCAGAAACTCAGGACAAGAATCTTGTTTGTAATCATCTCCAATATAAAGCCATCCATTTCAGAAAAACAAAACAAAATAAAAACAACATTATAGCTCAGCATACTCCCTTCCCTCAGTTGCTAAGGGTTAGGCTGTCTCTCTGAATTTAAGTTAATCACATGACTTCATGTGATTTCTTCATTTTTCTCTTGGCTATATTACTTTGAGACTTCTCTGGCTGATTTCCACAATGCCTCTGAAAGCTCACTATTGGGATAACCTCATCATCCAGGAAGATTTCATCAGTCTTAGAACTCTACCTCTTTATTACCCTCTGCTTCTCTATTTGGAGGGTGTGGTCATGAATTCCAAATCTCTAACTTGAGAGAACTCAGTTGGGACTTTTCTGGCCTACTTCTCTACCATGCTTTCTTCCCCATTCTTCTCTCCAAATTCAGCCTCCTCTTGCATTTTGTCTTCCTCAATCAGATTGCAAACTCCTTGAGGTCATAGACTGCCCACAAGTAGGTATTTAATAAAGGTTGATGTGACTGGGTCCACAGTAAAATTGCATACTTAGATATTCCTAGGTAAGTTCTTCTCTCTCTGTTAATTGCTCATATTCTTTGGAGTGGAGAGGATTGATTATTTTTGTTTATACATTGCCTTCATTTTCCATATATTTCACATTCTCACCCACTCAGAGAACCATCCTACATAACAAAACAGATTAAGTAAAATTAACACATCATCCAGGTCTGATAGGTCAGACATTGTTCCAAACCTATAGTTCACTACCTCTGCAGGGTATGAGGGAACTTCAAATTCTTATCTCTTCTTTAAGGCCAAACCCAGTCATTAAAATGACACAGTATTCAGTTTCAATTTTTGTTATTATTGTCACTCTTTCCATCTAATCACTGTAAACCTTATATAAATAATTTTCCTTAGTACAAATGCTTCATTCAGTATCAGTTTCTAGGACTTCGCATGTGTGTATTTGTCATTTTCATCACTTCCTACAGTTCTGTGATTTTTCCATTAAACCCATGTACCACAATTTGTTCAGTCATTTTCTCAAACCCCTCCATGCCCTGGAATTCTTCCCATTCATGTAATGTTTTAAGGCTTACAGATTTTCCTCACAATAACCCTATGAAGTAGGTTCTAGTAATTTTAGTAACCCCATTTTGCAGATGAAGAAAACAAGCCCAGGCAGGTGAAATGCTTTGGATTATTACTATCAACATAAAGCTGAATTTCATCTCACTTTTTACTGAGCCAAGAATCCTACATCTCTCCAAGCTTAACTTTCATTTAACTTTTGATGGAATTATATATTGACTTCTTAGAGACAGATAAACCATCCTGCCTGGTAAGTCCTGTGGAATTCTCATTTTTCACTTAGCAGCTTCTAAATTTCTCCTATTATTTTTGTCAAACTAGCCTGATGTTTGAGAGTGTACTGGTTCAGATGAGGAAATGAAGTGCTATATACCAAATCTCTGAGAGTTGCCCACTCATTTTCTATTCCACTGTTTCCAACGGTGTGTTGTCTCATCTTTCCTTCCAAGTTAACAATAAACTGTTGATGCAGGGAGAAGCACACTAATCAGTTGGCATTGTCTTCTGGTAGTCAGCTTGCTTTAGGGTCACTTTCGTTGAATGTGAACATTTAGCTTAGAGAGGATAAGCTTAGAATTAGTCCAACACTGCACCACACACCATTTTTGTTATTCTCACATCCTGTCTGTCTCTTCTCTTTACAGTGACACAGTCTATTAAATGCCAATATTTGCTGTAAGGGTGAATCCATGGAGTTTTTTTTTGCATTTAAGTAAATGAAAGACAGTGTTGGTGATGAGAAGATCATGTGGGGGTGTGTGGAGCCAAGATAGCATAGTAAAAGCAGGGACTTGCTTGAGCTCTCCCTGAAACTCCTTCAAATACCTGTTAAAATGACTCTAAACAAATTCTGGAGCAGCAGAACCCACAAAATGACAGAGTGAAACAAATTCCTAGTGCAAGACAACCTGGAAGGTCAACAGGAAAATTCTGTTGCATCAGTCTGAGAGAAGAGTGTAGTCCAGCCTGGGCCATGGTGCCACAAACAGGTTGGAGCAGACCACAGGGGACTGAATCACTGGCAGCTGTGGAAGTTTCCAGACTTCTCAACACACAAAAGCCAAAGACAACTTAGAATGTCAGTAGGAAAGGTCAGTCAGACCTGGGTGAGAGAGAAGCACAGTCTGTCTCCAGCTTCAGCACAAGGGTGGTGGCAGCAGCATCAGCATCAGTGGTTGCTTCAGAGCTCTCCACCCACAGACAGTGAGGGGACATCAGATGTGGATAGCAGGGATCTCTTTTCTGGTGTTGAGGCAGGATTCTCTTGCTTTGCCTGTCCTTGTATCTGGGTTCCAATCCTAGGTGGCAGTCCTGGAGTGAGGAGCAGTGCCGACTTGGTAGAGCTTGTGGTGGGAGAGGAGAGAGAATGCTCCTCACAGTTCGAAGGCAGAAAAGAGTGATTGTGGTCATTCACAGACCAAAGCACAGACAAGGAGAGGAGTAAACATTTCTCCTTTGAACATACTACCTTGGAAGAACTGAAAATTTACAGGTCCCTAGAAACATCTCTGAAAATAGCTGCACAAAACCACTGAATTTTGGGATAATACATCCTCCACACTGGACATAGATCCTACCTTGACAAAGAGCTAAAAAGTCAAGTAACTGGCTGGAAAAAAATGAACAAACGGTGTAAAAAAATCATACTATAGAATCTTACTTTGGTGACAAGGAAGAACAAAACATACAACCAGAGGAAGACAACAAAGTCAAAGCACCTACATCCAGTCTCTAAGAAAAATATGAATTGGTCACAGGCCACTGAAGAGCTCAAAAAGGATTTTGGAAGTCAAATAAGAGAAATAGAGGAAAAACTGGGAAGAGAAATGAGAGTGATGCAATAAAATAATGAAAAACAATTCAACAGCTTGCTAAAGATGACCCCAAAATACTGAAAAAAATAACACTTTAAAAAAAGACTAACCCCGGGGGCGGCTAGGTGGCGCAGTGAATAGAGCGCGGGCCCTGGAGTCAGAAGGACCTGAGTTCGGAGCCAGCCTCCAACACTTAATCCACACAAACAAAAACCTAGCCGTGTAACCTTGGGCAAGTTACTTGACCCCAATTGCCCTAAAGGGGCGGCTAGGTGGCGAAGTGAGTAAGAGCGCTGGCCTCGGAGTTGGGATGACCCGAGATCAGATCTGGCCTCAGAAAATGAGCACCCACGCATAAATAATGACTAGCCGTGTAACCTCGAGCAAGTTATTTAACCCCAATTGCTTTAAAAAAAAGACTAACCCAAATGGCAAAAGGGGTGCAAAAAGACAATAAGAAGAAGAATGCCTTAAAAAGCAGAATTGATCAAATGGAAAAAAGGTCCAAAAGGTCCCTGAAGAAAAAAACACCTTGGAGCAAATAGAAGCTAATGATTTTATGAGAAATTGAGAGATTATAAAACAAAACCAAAGGAATGAAAAAATAGAGGACAATGTGAAATATCTCATTGGAAAAACAACTGACATGGAAAATATATCCAGGAGACACAATTTAAAAATTAATTGGACTACCTGAAAGCCATGCTCAAAAAAAGAGCCTAGACATCATCTTTCAAGACATTATCAAGGAAAATTGCCCTGATATTCTAGAACCAGAGGTTAAATAGAAATTGGAAGAGTCCACCAATCACCTCCTTAAAGTAATGAGGAAAACCCCTAGGAAAATTGTAGCCAAATTCCTGAGTTCCCAAGTCAAGGAGAAAATATTGCAAGCAGCCAGAGAAGAACTCAAATGTTGTGGAAATACAATGAGGATAACACAGGATTTTCCAGCTTTTACAATAAGGGATCAGAGGGCTTGGAATATGATTTTATAGAGGTCAAAGAAGCTAGGATTAAAACCAAGAATCACCTACTGACGCAAAACTGAGTATAATACTACAGGAGGTAAAAAATGGAAAGTCCAAAACTGAATAGAAAATTTGACTTTCAAATACAAGAATCAGGAGAAGCATGAAAAAGTAAACAGGAAAGAAAAATCAAAAGGGACTTATTAAAGTTGAACTGTTTACATTCCTACATGGAAAGAAGATATTTGTAACTCATGAGACCTGTCTCAGTATTAGGGTAGTTGGAGGGAATATATTCTTACATATAGATATGGATATAATATATTTAATGATATAATATATTTTAATAATAATAATGGAGGGGAAGAGATGAGAGGCAATGAACAAACCTTACTCTCAATGGATTTGGCTTAAGGAGGAAATAACATGAACACTCAATTGGATATGAAAATCTATATTACCGTACAGCAAAGTAGGGAGGAAGGGGATAAGAGGTAGGGGAGTGATAGAAAGGAGGGCAAATGTGAGGAGGGGGTAATCAAAAAGAAAAAAACAAAACTTTTGAGGAGGGACAGGGCCAGAAGAGAGAACAGAATAAATGGAGAGTTTGATAGGATAGAGGGAAATACAGTTAGTCTTTCACAACATGACCATTATGAAAGTGGTTTCCATGACTACACATGTATAACCTATATCAAATTGTCTGCCTTTTCAATGAGGGTAGTTGGGGAGGGAGGAAGGTAGAGAACGTGAAACTCAAAGTTTTAAAAATGAATGTTAAAAATTGTTTTACATGGAACTGGGAAATAAGATATATAGGCAATGAGGTAAAGAAATCTATCTTGCTCTACAGGAAAAGAGAAGTTAAGAAGATAAAAGAAGGAAGGGTGATGGAAGGGACTGCAGATTAGGGGAAGGGGTAATCAGAATGCAAATTGTCTTCAGGTTGGGGTAAGGGAGAGATGTGAAAAAAATTTGGAACTCAAATTGTGGAAATGAATGTTTAAAACTAAAAATAAATTAATTAATAGAAAAAAGAAGGCTATGAGATGCACAAGTCTTCAGTAGTAAGTAACCATTGCTGTTGCTGTTTCTGACTTCATTCCTCCCAAGGACTCCCTGCAATGTTTCATAGTCTGTGCCTATTCTTGTGTTAAAGTCACCCAGAATTACAAACTTGTCCTCTTTTGGCACACTGATGATGAGGGTCTCAATGTTTTATAAAATTTTCTTTGCCCTCATCACGGTGGGAGCACACACACTGATGATGGTGTCATGGTGTTTTCCTGCAAGTGGTAATTACATTGTCATGAGACTGTCAGATCCAACTTTTTGAAGTTGACCTTCATTTGCCAGTCTTGTTTCACTCAGCTTCTATTTGAATGCAGTGCCTGCTGAGTTCTCTCGCAATGAGAGCTGTTTGTCTTTCAGGTCTATTAACTTTTGTGTTGTCCATAAGCATGAGAACATTCCATGTACCAATGGTGAGTGGAATAATTTTGGAAAAGTTTTTGTTCATTTTTTTGTGTGTTTTCACTGCAAAGTAGGACTCTTACCTGCCTCAATAAATAAGGTTAGATGATATTTAGGGAACTTTTTCTCATCCATTCCTCATGCTAGGAGGTGAGTAGTATGGTCCTTCAAAAAGGCTGTTCAGACACCCATGGGGCTGCTGAATCCTACTGCTGCTTCAGTCCAGTAAGAAGACAACCCTCTTACCTGTTTGTATCCACATGTACTACTATATTACTTGTTCACCACTATAGGACTTTGAAGTAAGTAAAATTTTAAATAGTATAGATATGTCTTTTGACTCATGCATATATTGTATTGAAGTGATGTAGAGCTGTGTGAAATTGTCAGCTTCTTTCCCTCTTTGAGTCATTGTAGTCCAGAATCATCAGAGTCCAGTGGGAAGACAAAAATCAAGACCACTGGCAATGTCCCAGGATGCAGTGATTGACCTTGGGCTCTTCAATGTCTAACCAACCTCCAAGCACTTCACAGGGCCTGTTTCAGCTGCCTTCATGGCCATTGGAACAAATAGTTCTCTTCCATCCATTCCACCAGGGGAAGTCTTCACATACTCAGGGCAGACACCCCCAACTCACTGACAGGTTTAATGCTCCTTGGTCCCCTCAGACTGGTTTAGCACATCTGCTAAAATGCATGATTGAGATGTGGCTGCTAAGCATGCTGTAACTTCTTGGAGTAACAGGTAAGAGTTGAGTGGCAAGTGGACACCAAAGGTGGAAAGCAGTCATGAAAAGGGTTTGGCCATTCTTACAAACAGAAGTACTACTCTTCCTTGAAAACCAGTATACCCCACAAGCACAGTAGTATAATAGCAATAGCGTTGACTTGATTGCTGATAACTTTACAGTGTGAAATATATCTGAATTTCTAAGGGGTTTGAGCAACAATATGTGAAAAGAGCATTTCTTCTGGTGTTCTGAGACTGTTTGTCAATATATTTATTAAGTCTATACTGATTTAGTAACAGTTTCAGATACAAGCAAATTCAGCATTCTTCCTACTACCACATCTTTACTGGGACTCCTAGCACAATAAGACATGGCATAACAAGCATTTTTTTTTCCCTCATGTTTCCAGTGATGCTAGCTAGCTATCTGGTGCACTGGGCAGAGTACTGGGCCTTGAGTCAGGAAGAGCTAAATTTGAATCTGGCCTCATATATTTATTAGCTGTGTGACCTGGGTAAATCATTCAATTGTAAAATGAGGGATCATCAAAGGATCATCAAGGGATCATCAAGGATTATTGTGAGGATGAAATGAGGCTGAATTTGAACTCAGGAAGAGGAGTCTTCCTAATCCCTGGCCTGGCACTCTTTCTACTGCACTACCTAGCTGTCCATACCTAAGGTCTTTGAGAGCAGGGATTGTTTCCTATTTGGTTTTGAACCCCTAATACCTACTGAAGTTCCAGGTACATGGTAGGAGTTTAAAAATCCAATACCAGAACTGACACACATAGTTTGGGAACATACATTGTATTCCTGAGTAAAATGCAAGTTCATAGAGTCTTCCTGTTTCCAAGCCCAGGGCTTTATCCATTGTATCACCTAGCTGCCCGTTTTCTGACATATACTATGCACTTAATACTTTTTTTTTCACCCCTCCATTTGGTGTGGAATTCCTGGAAATGAATGTGGTCTGCTAGGTGCAAGGAGTGTCCTTAATCTTTTTTCTAGCTCTTGTTGGGAAGCCTAAACCTGACACAGACTGGAACAATTCTGGATGTACAGATGGGAGGTTGAGATTGGATTTGTGATTTTATTTATACAGGGATCTCCTATGTTAGGAAACTCCCTCTCCAAATGAAGGTTGCTACCTTTTCTTCAATTTATACCACTGACTGCAATTTTACATTTAGAGACTTGTCTGGAGTCCCATAGTAAGTATATGTCAATCTTTAAATTCACTTATTATTGCAGAATGAATAAATATACCTTGAAGGAGCTGTAGGAGGTACCCGGATTCCTCTTCCTCTAATACCTCTTCCACGACTTGAGTCCTCTGAGCCATTCAAATAAGATAACTCACGCAATTGTTCCTGTCGAATTTCATCATTGTAATCCTGAAAGAAAGAAAACCAAAAATAATAGTAATTTATGTGAAGGTCTTAGAGTTGTGAAACATAAACCACAACAGAAATAATTTGTACATTTTTTATACTTTTTTATTCTATAGTATCTTAGAGTAATAACAATTCTGTGGCGGTGTGGTGCAGTGGACAGAGTATTGAATTTAGATTCATATTATGGCTTTGGCATATACTACACATAAGACAAGGCAATTAAGTTCTCTGGTTTTCAGTTTCTAAATCTGATTTCTTCTAGATGACCTATAAGTTCTCTTCCAGATATCTTCATTGAAATCATAGCTATAATTATTTCCATTTTATAAATGAGGAAACTGAGACTCAGGGAGGTCATTTATCCATGGTCACATAGCAAACAAATACAAACACATTTTAGTAAGTGCATTGAAAGGTTTTTACTTTTTTATTAATGAAAACATTTATTGAATCATAAATATTTTATCCACCAAAGTAACTATTACCTAATAGTGAAATTTTAATTAACAAATAAACTTTACTTAAATGTACAAACCTTAAAAATGAGATACAAAATACTAAATTTGAAAAAAAAAATGAAAAATTTGCATTTTTTTTGGAACCTGGGTATACCATGGCACAGCATTTACAAGGGAAAGGTAGAGGCTATTATTTCCTTACTAACTACTTCCTATGCTGCCAAAGCAGTAAAACTGATGGCAAAGGGAAGACATAAGAAATTCTAATAAAACAAAATGAGAATTTCAACTGTTAAGTGCTGACTGTGTCAGATAGTAAAATTGAACAAAATTTTTAATTCTCTGTTTTTCTGTTTTGGTTATTACATGCTTTGAGTTTTGGTGCCCTGGTATAAAGTACTGATTGTCCTGCTTTAGTTATAGCTCTGTTCACCATTAGATAAAGAAGGTTTAAGAAACAGGAGAAATTATTAGTAATACATATTAAAAATAGGCTTATTCATCATATATTTATTGTGCTTAGTGTCTTGGTTTTTAAGAAATTTGTAAACTAGCAAAATCAATAGATTATAGTGTTTGAGTTATTTTTATTAATTAAAGAAAGCAAGTAGGTAATAAATATCAAAAACCTGCCTGGACAATATCAGTTATTCTTGATAACTATATATTTACAGTTTTGGCAATATCACAAAACATAATTTTAGCATTACATATTCCTTTTTATTTCAGAATATCTTAGAGACAAAATGATATAATACAATGTTAAATATGAGATGCAAAGACCTGAGTTCAAATCTTTCCTTAGATAAGTATTAGGTGTATTACTCTAAAGTCACTTTGCCTCAATTTTCTTATCTGTAAAATGAAGGTTTTTAACTTACTGACTTCTAAGATCCTTCTATATCTAAATCTATGAATTTTATATGTTGAAGCATAGTTTATGTGTGTGTGTGTGATGTGTATGTGTGTGTTTGAATGTTGGTACACCTTATAACTTTGTACTCATTGGCCCTACAGAAAGGGTGTAAAGTATTATGAGCAGAAAGACACACATTTATAAATATTAATATTTATCTTTCTTCTGCTTGTTAAGGGATTCAGAATTGAGTTTTGTAACGAGATTTCTTAAACTTGTCTTCAGAAATAATTTTTATAAAAATATAGTCTTGCCTCACAGTCTTTTTTTTTTGAGTTGCAACAAGAATGTTTTGGTTTGGTTTTTTTTTTGTTTGTTTGTTTACTTCCATTAGCATGTGATGATAATGAAAATAGACTCTTACACACTTGGCTGACAATATGCCCATACACTAGATAATTAAGATTTCTAACTAAGTCAAATATTATTCATTTTTTACCTTCTAGTTTTCACATTTAAACAGCAATTGAACTAAAGAAAAAGAAAACATTTATGTCAATCTGTTGGGAGTAGGAGGTAAGTAAAATTATCACAATGGAATGATTGAACATAAAAAATGTAATTTTTAAGCCCACAAACTACTAAAATGACTAATTAGAGAAGATGTATTGGAAATATTTTTATTTCAGAAAACACCAAAGCCTCTTCACTGAGGGAAGTGTTGAGGTTTAAGGTTAAGATTAGGGGTGCTGGAGACCCCAAAATATCAACATGCCGGGTCCTGCTTAAAGAATTCAACTCAAGTCTTCTCTCAGCCAAGGCAAAGCAATGTTTATTAAAAATTCACCATAATGGGTAGACTCTTAAGGAGCCTAATTATCTGTTACACTTGTATTGGCCAGAATAACCTGAAACAGAGAGAGTCTGTGCTAGATAATTTTTGGCACTTTCATGGAGGCGAGATGGGTCTTTTATACAGAATGATTTTAGGAGGATTCAGTGGTGGTCTAGAAGAGGACTTTGGGGAGGGTCTTGAGGAGAGAGTATAAGGAGGATCTTGAGGGGACTGAGGTCAGACTCCAGTAATGAGGTTAAAGATGGGAAATAGCTGAAGTCTACCTGGAGATGGCAGACCATGGAGGGCCAGGCTAGTTTAAGGGTAACAGATTTGGGTGTAGATATTTTGATAGGTTCAAGGGTGGGAAGTAGCTGGACAGTAGAGGACTAGGTTAAGGTAAGAGTAACAGAGATTTGGGCCCAAGATAATGAAAGGCTTATGACCTCAGACAAATTCTTATCAAGGGGAAAGATTCAAGGAGAGCTCAAGGGGGTTCCCAGAGCCTGTACCCCATCAGAAGTAGAGGATCATCTAAGGAAGAGGAATTCAAATCAGGACCAGGTCTATCTATCGTTTATAACCAAACCCCTAAAACCATTACTCTCCAGTACATATACTATAGGCAGCTGGGTGGCCGTGGTACATAGAACACTGCACCTGGAGTCAGGATTACCTAAATTCAAATGCAGTGTCAGATACACAATAGCTATGTGACCCTGGGTAAGTTATTTAACTGCTTCCTGCCTTAATTTCTTAAACTGTAAAATGGAGCTAATAAAAGCACCAAACCCCCATATTTGTTGTGAGGATAGTCAGTCAATAGAAATTTATTAAGTGGATAATTTTATCACAAAAAAATTAAAATGTTTTTGCATGGATAAATTAAAGACAAGATCGAAAAGGAAACAACAGGTGGAAAAATCTTAGAAAAATTCCTCAGATAAAGATATAGGAAGAACTGATTTTTCTAAGATATAGATATCTAAGAACTGATATTCTAAGATATAGGAAGAACTGATTCAAATATAGGAGGAAAAGTGTAGTTAATTTGCTTCCCTGACTTGTTTCTCCCTTTCCAGAAGATTTTTTTTTTGCTTTTTTTTTTTTGGAGAGCAATTGGGGTTAAGTGACTTGCCCAAGGTCACATGGCTAGTTTTTGTGTTAAGTATCTGAAGTCAGATTTGAACTCAGGTCTTCCTGACTCAAGGGATGGTGTTCTATTCACTGCACCACCTAGCTGCCCCTTGTTTCTCCATTTCCAATCCAGCTTTCACAGTTTTCAAATCCTTACTCTGAAATTTATATGGTGTGATCTAGTGGAAGTCACTTAATCTGTTGCAACCTCAGTTTCTTAATGTATAAAATGAAAGTGTTGTAGTATATGGTCTTTGACATTCTTTACATCAATGTACATCAATGGATAAAACAAGATGCTCTCCCCAGTATTTTTGATATTGTTCTGGAAATCCCAGCATATACTAAGAAATTCACTATAGAACAAGAGAACAAAATATAGTGATATATTGGCAAAGATACAGCAAAACAATCCTGTTTTGTAGAGAACATTGCTATCTATTTAGAAAATCCCAAAGAATTAACAGGTTCAACTAATTAGCAGGGTACAAAAATAAATCCACGATAACAAATGATATTTATAAAACAAGAACAAAAAATTTAAAAGGAGGTGAAAATAAGAGAAATTACACTATAAATGACTTCAATATGAATAGAATATTACTTTTTTACCCACTGAAAACATGTTAGATTTTCAGGTAGCATGAGTTATATTCAAGCTGCAATGTAAGAATTTTATAAATGCTTATAGTAGACTATTTCCCCACCTCCCATCCCCAAAGAAGACTTAATAATAGAGATATTGATGTGTATTGCTCTAATAGAATGAAAAAAATATACTCTCTGAATTAATGTATAGATTCAGCATATGTCAATCAATTACTAAATGAAAATAGAAATAAGAAAAATAAAAATAAAATTGAATTAGTGTAATAATAGGCTAAGAAGAGCCTCAAAAGAATTAACATGAAAAAGTATGAATGATATGGGCAAATAATTTATAGACTTCAAATATATTATATAGCAGTAGTCATTACAATATATGGTATTGGTTTAAAACATGGATAAGTAGATCTGATTATATAACAAGAAATAAAATAGAATAAATTAAAAACAGTAGTCCAGAGTTTTATCAACCCAAGAATATACATTCCCTTTTAAATAATACCTGCTGGGCTGGGGGAAGAAGGTATTTTGGCAGAAACTAAGTTGAAACTAACATTTTACACCATCTATCACAGTAAATTTGAATTAGATATTTTGTCTGAATATAAAAGTTTACTGAGTTTGAAAAAATCAGCAAATTGGGAAGAGGCACAAAAATGATTAAAAGAGACATTCTATTGAGAGGGATAGAGATAAAATGATATAATAGTCAATTTTAAGAAACTTTTCAAAAATTTTCTTCTCTAATCAATGAAATGAAAACCATAAGACAAAAAAAAATTTCAAATGAGGAAATATTGTTATAACTGAAAAATCTGATATTCAGGATACATAGAGAATTGGCACAAATATATGACCAAGAGTCAGTTCCCAGTAGCTATATATTTAAATAATTTGAACAATTTTCAAAGGAAGAACTACACATTAAAATGATTGTTTGAAACCTGTTTAAAATACTTTACAGTAAGAAATATACAAATCAAAACATTTCTTTTTCTCTTTTTTAAGGACAGAAAAATGTCATTTAGGGAGGGTGGCAAACCAAAACAAATAAAATTAAAGGATCAAACTGAAAACTGGGTGTGAGAAATAGAAATAACCAATTTAGTTCTAATACCCAACACAGAAGGAAGCCAAATCTCTTCCTACCCACCACCCCAATTCATGAAATAATAATTCATATCCAAACCCCTATCCTCTCACTCCTCTATTTCTGCCACTCCGCCCAGCCCCAAGTGGCAAAACCATCATAGATCATCCCCACAAAGTATTCAGCCAGGGACCCATGGCACACTTGGGAACTCATTGTTTGTCGACATGAGGCCCCCAAAAACCTTTGGACACCTGTGGTAGTTCCTCCTCTGTAATTACTAGTAAATTAGGTTTCTGTACAAGCAGAAGGAATACAAAGAAAGGAAGGTAGGAACAAGGGAAAGATCTCCACAAATTGTCCTCACCAGGAACCAAAACTGCGTGACCAAGTCCTCTTCTGCATTGACCCAGATCTGAGATAGTACAGTATAGACATAAGCAGCTATTCTGTAGACCTTCAAATCTGCAAATGGGACAGGGTCACTGGCAAGCACTTGGTGGAGCTGGCTGGTGAGTGATGGCAGTGGTAGAGGCAGCTTTTCCCATGATTCAAATTCCTGCCCAGGACAATATATACATAAAGATATATATATATGTGTGTGTGTGTGTGTGTGTGTGTGTGTGTGTGTGTGTGTGTATACACATTTATATACCCTTCAACTATCCTCATACTGAGAAAAGTTTCATAGGTTACAATTATCATTTTTCCATGTAGGAATGTAAATAGTTCAACTTTGATAAGTTCCTTATGATTTCTTTTCCCTGTTTACCTTCTCATGCTTCTTTTGCTTCTTGTATTTGAATGTCAGATTTTCTATTCAACTCTGTTTTTTTCATCAAGAATGTTCTAAAGTCCACACTTCCACAGTGCTCCAGCCCACTCCACTTCAAAATTATGTAAAAGGGGATTCTGAACAACCTCTGTAGCTCCAGAACCCATAGAACAACACAGAGAAGCTAACCTCCCACTGAGGATGGTCCGGCAGTCTGGCAGGGAGCGACCAGCTCACAGCTCTTGGAACCTACCCTAGGACCACATGACTTGGAAGTTTTAGCCCCAGGGCATCCAGACCAGCAGCTTGCTGGAGGGACCCCAGAACACCAGCAGCTGTGGCGTTTCCAGAATTATGAAAACATAGATGCCTAAGACAAAGTGAGGAGTTAGTGCCATTTTGACATTAGGACCAGTATTTGGGAGCGCTTCAGCTTCTTCTCCTAGGGGTGAGAAGCTGCTGAGGAGCCATGGCACAGCCACCATTTTGCATCTTCAGTTGCAGCTTCAGCTCCTGGCCTGCAGACTGTAGGGGGATACAGCTATCAGTCTTGGGAGTAATCACTCTTGCTTTAATCTTGTTGGATCTGTATTGTGATCTGGGGTGGAGGTCTTGGGGAGTGTGACCAGCTTGCCAGAGTGTGTGAGAGCTTCAGGGAGGGCACCCAACTAATACCTCTGGCAGTTGAGAAGATCCCAATGTTTGGGACAGAAGCTCCCCTGCCTGGTGGCAGAGTCCTAATGTGGCAACAAGCCCAAAAGTCAAGTAATTAATTGGCAACATGCCTAGGCAAAGGAAACGAAATAAACAGAAAAATTCAACAATTCCCTATTTTGGGAAAAAAGAGGATCGAAGCATGGAATAGGAGGAGGACTGGGGGGTCAGAAATCCTGCACCAAGAGCCCCAGACGAAAATACGAGTGGGTTACAGGCCACAGAGGACCTTAAAAAGGATTTTAAAAACCAAATAAGAGAAGTGGAGGAAAAATTGGGAAGAGAAATGAGAAGGATGCAGGAAAAGTATGAAATGAGAGTCAACAGCCTGACTGAGGAAAATAACACCTTAAAAAATAGACTAACTCAAATGGCAAAACAGGCTCAAAAAGGCAATGAGGAGAAGAATGCCTTAAAAAAACCAAATCTGCCAGATAGAAAAAGAATCTCAAAAGCTCACTGAGGAGATTCATTCCTTCAGAATTAGACTGGAGCAAATGGAAGCTAGTGACTTTAGGACAAATCAAGATGCTGTTAATCAGATCCAAGCAATTGAAAGAATAGAAGGCAATGTGAAATATCTCATGGGAAAAAGCACTGACCTGGAAAATAGATCCAGGAGAGATAATTTAAAAATAATTAGACTGCCTGAAAGCCATGATCAAAGAAAGAACCTAGAATTCATCCTTCAAGAAATTCTCAAGGAAAATTGTCCTGATGTTTTAGAACCAAAGGGCATAATGGAAATTGAAAGAATTCACTGATCACCTCTTGAAGAAGATCCCAAAAAGAAAACTCCTAGGAATATTATAGCCAGGTTCCAGAATTCCAAGATCAAGGACAAATACTATAAGCAGCCAGGAAGAAACAATTTCAATATTGTGGAAACACAATCAGAATAGCGCAGGACCTGGAAGCTTCTACACTATCAAAAGGCATGGAATATGATATTTTCGAGGGCAAAGGAGCTGGGATTAAAACCAAGAATCACCTACCCAGCAAAACTGAATATCTTGTTTCAGGGGGAAATATGGTCATTCAGTGGAATAGAGTACTTTCAAGCATTCTTGAGGAAAAAACCAGAGTTGAATAGAAAATTTGACATTCTGACACAAGAAGCAAGAGATATTTGAGAAGGTAAACAGGGAAAAGAAATCAAAAGGAACTTATCAAAGTTGAACTATTTACATTCCTACATGGAAAAACAATAACTGTAACTGATGAAACCTTTCTCAGTATGAAAATAGTTGAAGAAAGGTATATGGGCATATGAATATATATATGTGAATGTGTGTATATATGTTTACAGGTATACATGGATAGAGGACATATGTCAAATTTGGTGGGAAGGGTGAAGTTAAGAGGTGAGAGAGGAATGTGGCAAGAGGAGATGGGGAGAGACAAGGCATGGTAAACTATCTGATGTAGAAGAGGCAAGGGGAAGTGGTTGAAAGGGAGGGGCAGAATAGGAAGGCAAAAAGGCAAAACTATATTCTCACTGAATTTGGCTCAGGGAGAGAATGACATACATAGTAAATGGGATATCTCACCCTGCAGGAGAGTAGGAAGGAGGGGAATGAGTAGGGGATGATGGAGGGGAGGGCACACTGGGGGGAGGGGAGGTTGGAGGCACCCACATTTGAATAGGGACAGGATCAAAGTAGGGAATGGACCAGGTGGGGGGTGGGATGGGTGGGAGGGAAATATAAGCAGTCTTTTTAAATATATCTACTATGGTAATGTTTTGCATAGCTTTTTTTTGCATGTAATTGGGAGATGAGATGTGCAGGCATTGGGGCACAGAGATTCACCTTGCCCTAATGTAAAAGTCGAAGGGGATATGGGAGACGATATGGGAGAGAGCAGATTGCATGAGGGGATATCCTGTGGGACTGCTATTCTGGGGTGGTGGGTAAGGGAAAAATTTTAACTCAAAATCTGGCAGAAATGAATGATGTAAACCAGAAGTTAATGAAGCATTTTGAAAGAAAAGAAAGCTCTCAAGTCCTATATTTCATTGAATGACCATATTTCCCCCTGAAACATGATAATCAGTTTTGCTGGGTAGGTGATTCTTGATTATTCAATCCTAGCTTTTTTTGACCTATGGAGTATCATACTCTGAGCCCTTTGATCTCTTAATGTAGAAGCTACTACATCTTGTGTTATCCTGATTGTGTTTCTACAACATTCAAATTTTTTCTTCTTGGCTGCTTTTAATATTTTCTCCTTGATCTGGGAATTCTGGAACCTGGCTATAATATTCCTAGGAGTTTTCTTTTTGGCATCTTCTTCAAGGGGTGATCGGTGAATTCTTTCAATTTCTCTTTTGCCCTCTGGTTCTAAAACATCAGGGCAATTTTCCTTGAGAATTTCTTGAAGTATGATTACTAGGCTCTTTTTTTGATCATTGCTTTCAGGTAGTCCAATAATTTTAAAATGATCTCTCCTGGGTCTATTTTCCAGGTCAGTGGTTTTCCCAATGAGATATTTCACATTGCTTTCTATTTTTTCATTTGTTTGGATCAGTTTAACAGTATCTTTATTTCTTATAAAGTCATTAGCTTCCATTTGCTCCACTCTAAATCTGAAGTAATTATTCTTTTCATTGAGCTTTTTAAATTCTTTTTCCACCTGTCAAATTCGGCTTTTTAAGACATTCTTCTCCTCATTGGCTTTTTGTCCTTCTTTTGCCATTTGTGTTAGTCTATTTTTAAGGTGTTTTTATTTTCAGTTATGTTGTTGACTCTCTTTTCATGATTTTCTTTCATAATCCTCGTTTCTCTTCCCAATTTTTCCTTCACTTCTCTTACTTGATTTTCAAAGTCCTTCTTATTCTCCTCTGTGGCCTTAACCAGTTCATAGTTTTCTTGGAATCTTTTGGTGTAGGAGTTCTTACTTCATTGTTTTCCTACCATTCCATATTTTGATCCCTTTTCTCACCAAAAAAGAATCTAAAGTTTGATTGCTTTCCTTGCTTTGCTTTCTTTGCTTGCTCATGTTGCCACTCAATTAATTGACTTTTGAGCTTTTTGCCACAGTAGAACTCTGCTTCCAGAGAGGAGAGCTTTGTCCCAAATTGCTGGGGTTTTCACAGCTGCTGGAACTATTAGTTGGGCACCCTCACTGCAGCCCCCACAAATTCTCGCACTTGATCACGCACTTCAGGACTTCCACCCAAGACAGCAATCCAGATCCAAGCATGTTAAAGCAAGAGCAATTACCCTCTGAATGGCCACTTGTTCCCCCTATGATCTGCAGGCCAGGAGCTTTGAAGCATCCACATGGACACTGTGTGGCTGCCATGCTTCTACCACTTCTTGCCTCAGGTGCAGGGGCCAGACCATGCTCCATTCCCCCCTTCCCCAGTTCCAACAGTATTCTACACTGACCTTTTACTTTGTCTTTGGCATTTATGGGTTGATAAGTCTGGAAACCACCACAGTTGCTGGTGATTCACTCTCCTGAAGTCTGCTGCAGCCATTGCTGTTTGGGGATGCCCTGGGGCTAAAACCACAGGCTCCTAGTATGCTGCGATAGACCCTTTCTGTCCAACTGCCAGGGTGCCTTCAGCAGGAGATTTGTTTTTCTCTCTCACTTTGTGGGTTCTGAAGCTCTACAGTTCATTTTTAGTCATTTTTTTTTTGCTTTTTTGGAGGGCAATTGGAGTGAAGCGACTTCCCCAACACATGGCTAGTAAGTGTTAAGTGTCTGAGGGTAGATTTGAACTCAGGTCCTCCTGACTCCAGGGCCGGTGCTCTATTCACTGTGCCACTTAGCTGCTCCCTTTGAGTCATATTTTATAGGTATTTGAGGTGGTTATTGGGGGGGGAACTCATGGAGTTTTCCTGCTTCTCCCCAGAATATTTTTTAAAAGGTTGTGCCATACCAACCTCTTTTCCTTTCCTCTTCTCTTTTTGAAGTGTTCCTAGACTAGATTTTAAGATTACTGTGAATATGCTTTTGTAAAACCTTTGACACTGTCTGTCATGCTATTCTTATGAACAATATGGAGATGTAAGGCCTAGAGCAGAGTTCAGTTAAGTACATTTCAAACTAAATGAGAAATCAGATTGAATAAGCACTCAATGGTTCAGTGTTGATTTGGAGAAAGATGTCTAGTATAGATGTGGAGGAATCTACACTTGGCTCTATGCTACATAGCATTTTTACTAATAGCTCAAACAAATGCATGAATAAAATTGTTATCTAAGGGTGATAATATACAAAACTAGACTAACAGGTGATAGACTACATAAGAATATGATGGGGGGAGGCATTATTGGGTAATAGTTTTCTTGTCTGAAAAAACTTGGGTATGTCTACTGGATTGTGAGATCAATGAGTTAATAATGTTATGTGTTTGCCATTTTAGGTAGAGGTGTTAGGTTCAGGCAAATGTCTTCTCCTATATCAGGCCCCTATTTATTCTTCCAGTTATTAGTGTTCTCTTCTTCTAGAACATTATTTTATGTTTACTTTATGTTGTATTTATTATCTACCAACATTTCCCTTAGGAGAAATCTCCTTGTGGACAAGCACTCTTTTGTTTTCATCTTTGTATCTGCAACACTGAGCCAAGTGCCTAGCACATAATAAATCGCCAAATGAATATTTAATTAAATTAAAGTACATTAAGAGAAGCTCAATGTCTAGGGCCAGGTAAGTAACAAAATTGCTCTACTCTGCCTTGTTCATACTATATCTGAAGTACTGAGCTCAGTTCTAGGCACTACATTTTAGGAAAGTTGTTAACAAGCTGGGAGTATCTACATACATGCCAAAAGGATGGTGAAGCATCTTGACATCATGCCATGAAAGTTCTATCTAAAGGAACTAAGGGCATTTAGTTTGAAAAGTTAAATGTTTAGAATGAGAAAATGATAGCATCATTTGAAAAACTGTTATGTGGAATGTGTATTAGGCTTGTTTTGTTTGGTTCCACCAGGGATAAAACAGGAGCAAAGGGTAAAAGTTGTAATGATATAAATTTATGTTAGTTTTTAGGAAAAACAACTTTATAATAATTAGATATGTCTAAAAGTTAAATGGACTAACTTAGAGGTAGTATATTCTCTCTCATTAGAGGTCATTAAGCAAAGTCATTATAACCACTTTTGGAAGTATTGTAGATGGTATTTTTGTTCAGATTCAGCTTGGAGCAGATGGCCCCTTTAGTCCCTTCCAATACAGAGATTCTGTAAACTGTGTTATATGGAAGATCATGAGCAAAATCATGGATGTTGGACAGAATAAAGTATTTTAAATGATACTAAGAAGCATAATCGATCTGAAACAAATCAATATAGGAGAGTAGAGGTAAAGCTGAAAAGCTTACAGAAGTAAGACTGTGGAGGACCGATAATCAGACAAATGATGCTAAATCAAGTTATTTCCCTCCAGAGTTTCATAAAAAGCAGAAAAGTTCAATTTACATAATATTTTTATCTAATATTATGAGGAAAATAGGAAAACCAACAACAATTGTTGGTTAAGAACAAGAATTGCGCTATATTTATTTATTTTTAATTTTTTTTTAAGCAATTGGGGTTAAGTAACTTTCTCAAGGTTACATGGCTAGTCATTATTTATGTGTGGGTGCTCATTTTCTGAGGCCGGATTTGATCTCGGGTCATCCCAACTCCGAGGCCGGCACTCTTACTCACTGCGCCGCCTAGACGCCCCTTTTAGGGCAATTGGGGTTAAGTAACTTGCCCAAGGTCACATGGCTAGGTTTTTGTTTATGTGGGTTAAGTGTGGGAGGCTGGATCCGAACTCAGGTCCTTCTGACTCCAGGGCCGGCACTCTACTCCCTGCGCCACCTGCACTATATTTATTAATCATTTGTTTATATATTTCTCCCCAGAGACATTACTATCTTAATATCTCTAAGGCAACTGAAATACTTTCACTTATTTGGTTTGCACTTAACAGTAATATACTGTTTATAGGTGACAAAGCTCTAACTACTTTTTAAATTCAATTTATGACTTTTAATTTAATCAGAAAAAAAGCTTATATACAAAATCCAATATCTGAATATTAACAGAACTGGTCTGCCAATAACAAGGTTATCCAAAAATAGCTTTAGTAAAATATATATACATTGTGTACTTGTTATGTACTTCAAACAACTGATGCCTTCACAAACATTCTTATTTGCAGCCTTCTCAGAGACATGGTGAAGAGCAAGGGTCAGTAAATGACAGTCTACAGGTCAAATCTAGCCTGCTGTCTGTTTTTGTACATTTTTACAAACAAATGAAAAAAAAATATATCCTTAGCTCCTCTGCCTTACAAAAACAGGCAGCAGGTCAGATTTAATCCTCAAGCCATAGTTTGACAAACTCTGCTCTAGGCTCTTCAAGGTTATGCCAAAAGAGCAAAAATGCCTGGTATTTTCTGCCAAACTGGAAAGGCTACAGTATGGACCCAGGAACAGAATGTATTTGATACTTAGGAACTCTATTCTAAGTACACAGATGTTCATCACCAGAAGATTGGCCACTGTGTAATGATTTATTTGACCATGGAAATACATGAAATAAACACACAACATGGTCCTCAGGACTTTTTAATTTACTTCTACAGGGATGCTGGTGTAGTGGAATAAAAGGGGACAGAATAACCTAAGGCTCCATTCCTTTTATATCATCAATAAGTATTAATTTAACATTTGGTGTTCTTAATGTTATATCTTTGACTAATGTGCTAAAAGCTGGAGCATTACTCACTGAACAGAAATAAACATGTTGACATTCTCACTATAAATTGAATGAGGATACATAAACAATTTGTAGGTAATTACCACAGCTAACTGTTTGTTTTTGGTTTTCTCTCAGAAAGGAGTTAGTGTCCTAGGGTTTATATTTTCTGCAAAGGCAATAATAAACCACTCCCTGGAATATTCAGCATATTATCTTGCAGTGCCCATGATAAACCTAGGCAAAAGGCTTACCAAGAATGGTAGCTTATGTGCCCAGATCTGTTGCAGGGAATGAAGAAAGAAAAATTCTCTAAAGAACTTGACAAAATCCTTCAAGTAAAGTCAACTTATACCTTGATACCTGGTGACTTCAGTGTAAAGACATATCTAGGATTGCAAGCAATGACAAGCTGGTAAATGTTTAACAATTGATTCTCTGGAAAACAAAACAAAACTGAAATACAAACATTTCTTCCATCATTTTCTTAAAGATCCTCCACTGCATCTTAGGCCATCACAAGATACCTCGACCTTTGTCTTGACACTGGACTCTGGAGGAGACAACAAAGCTGATGACTTTTCAGCTCTGCTTCACTCAAATCCAATTCATGCACAAGTCAAAACATCACACTCATGATATCATTGGTTCTTTTCAAGAATGAAGGATGAACAAGTGCAGACAATCAATAAAGCAATTCATTAAACACTGATTTGTACCATTTGTTTATTTCTAAGGTGTAAATGCTAAGACTGGAAATTTAGCAATTGGTTCCCCTAAACTGATTCAAACTGGTTCCAGCATATCCCTGGGAGTAGGGCAAAAACACACTAAAATATAATTAGGAAAAAAGTGAAGGAGAATGTTTCAAGACTACTCAATAGACAGACACATAAATCAGAAGCTGTTTGACATGGCAAGTATAGGACTCTATCACAAAAAGAGAAAATTAGCTACATCTTAAAAGACAGGAAATGACAGGCTACCAGCATGTCTATTTGGAATCAGTTAACTGTGCAAAGATATCACTGATTAGGTGAAGTACAGGTCAAAATCAATACCAAATTTGAAGACAAAAGGAATAAAAATTAAGGTAGTGAAAAAATAGAGAAGAAATAATGGCTATAGAAAATGTCTTATGAGACTCAGTTGGCCAGTCACAATAATAACATTTACAGAAAGTATTTGTTCAAAGGATGTTCTGTATAAAGCACAAGTGAGAAAAGAACAGATTCTCTGAGCTTCATTATTGTTAATTACATCAAATATGAGATATTGCCTAGATTACCTACAACACTATAGTTTACTCAGATACTAGCTATGTGACCTTGGAAAAGTCAATGAATGTTTCTCAGACTCAGTTTCCTCATTTATAAAATGTCTGGCTACCAGGATTGTAATAGAATCAACTGATATAACATATGTAAAACATTTTAAAACTTTAAGATGTGATATAATAGTTTACTATCATATCATATATTAATATTGTTCTTATTATCATAACATGAATTAAATAAAAATCTCCTCATTGAAGATACATGGTCATGTGAAAGAGCTCCATATAGCAATCCACATTAAAAAACAGATGAGGAAAATATATTGCCAACATTATGACAAGTAGTTTTATGGGCAGCCTAGTCCCATTATTATGTATATCATAAGCATAAGCATGCAGTGAAGATGGTTAAGGAAAAAGGTACAGAACTGAATAACAAGACAAGATTGGCTTAGTTTTCATTTGAGAAATTGGGCAGCATTTTCAGTGGTCCTATGCTGAACCCTGCCACAAAAGTTCATCTTTTTTTTTTTTGCTTTTTTGGAGGGCAATTGGGGTTGAGTAACTTGCCCAAGGTCACACAGCTAGGTTTTGTTTGTGTGTGCGTTAAGTGTCTGAGGCCGGATCCAAACTCAGGTCCTTCTGACTCCAGAGCCGGCGCTCTACTCACTGCACCACCTAGATGCCCCAGAAGTTCATCTTTTTAACACTAATCATCTTATGATGATGACTCAGGATTGCACATTATGGGTCATCACAATTAAAAAATAATCAGAATCACATGTAGCATAAGAAACAGTCAAAAGATTCACATTTGGAGTAAGGCAGCTACAGTATATTGTCAACAATTGCATATGGAAAGTGGAAGAAAGTACATAAGAATGGAAAAAAGAAGTAGGATAGTAAAATCAGAATGATGAAAATATTTAACAATTAGGTAGTCAAATGTTGTGATAACAAAATGCTTTAAGAACTCAAGGAAGGTCTCCAGAATATTACATATCTTCAAAGGCAGACTTACAGAAAGAATACTGTGGGTTTATCAGAAATGGATGTACTATAGTCTGCATTAGTGAGGGTACAAAATTAAATGCCTACTCAAATATACATACATTATTCCCATACATATATGAACATGTACATGTAAATAGACATTATATGTACAAATATATTCACACACATACATACATATTGACACACTCACAAAGTCCTCATTGAAAGATTCTCTACTGATAAACTCATATGACCAGATTGCAAATTACATATATAGATGATAAAGAGATGTAGATATAAACACACACATTTATATATAAAACATATTTTGCATATGTTTGCAAAGTGATCTCTATATACATTCTGTAAAAAAATTACTCTTAGAGATAAAAAATATAATGGTCTAAAACTTGATTTTGTAATTTTATATTGCAATGCTTACTTTCACTTTTTCATTAAGCACAGCCTAGTAGTGAATTAATCTTTTATAATTATTATATGACTTTAGTTGAAGATAGAACATCCTGCTGAATATTTAATTTTAGCAACAGCCTAGGCATCCCATTTAAGGTTTAAAAAATGTTGATAATTCAGATATATCAAATCTTGAAGTATACCCCAGAAGAAATGTAAGACATTGCCATGAAGGCAGCTTTTGTTGTTGGATAGAACATCTGATGAAAACAGATTCCCCATATTTAAATAATGACTGTTGAACAGCATGACATTCCTATAGTAGTGTCATTCGTTAATTAAATCTGAAGCATTTAATTATAGTGAAATACATGAAATTTATTATTTTCACAAATTAAACTTACTGATAAAGATGTAAAATACTTAAAATGCACACACATATACATAGATGTGTTCAAAAAATTTATCTTAAACAGAAAATTTGGTAGTAATTCACTGTGTGTGTGTGTGTGTGTGTGTGTGTGTGTGTTTGCATTTCTCTGGGTATACGTAAATACACTTAGGAAAAGTATAAAAAAGTGACCATTCAGGTGCAGACCTTTTTTGTGTCTGCATTTGTGCAGGTATACATGTATTTGTGTATATTTCTATTTTATGTATGTGTATAAGCACATACACACAAAGAAACTCTAGACCCAGACAAATGGTCACTTTCTATAGTATACCTAAGTTTAGGCTTGTATATACAATAATTTAACTGATCAGTTGACTACTGGGAAAATAAATGTAATGCCAAAATTTTAAGTCACTGTTAGGTGACTAACTAATACCTTTGCTATTATCAGGTGACTTTATGGGAAAATGTAATTTTATTTACAAGTATTAAAATATTATATGTTTAGAGCTAAAGGGAACCGTATAGGTTATCAAGTCTAAACTCAACCTTTTATAGATGAGGAAACAGACCAATTGACATTAAGAGACTTTCCCAAGGTCACACAGCTAGTTAAGCAAGTAAGGTAGGGTTTGAGCTTAAGTCTTCTTGATGTTAAGTCCCAAAATCTATTTTGCCACATTGCCTCCATACCAGAAATTCTTAACTTGATGTCCATGAATTTTTGATAAAAATTTCTTTTTAGAATTACACTTCATTGGTTTTCTTTATAATCCCTTGAATTTTATTTTATTCATTTAAAACTATTACTCCAAAAATGGATTTATTGCCTTCACCAGAATGCTAAAGATCTGTCTATCTATCTATCTATCTACTATGATTCATATATACATACCTAAGATAAATAATTCCTCCATACAATTTTATATATTTTCTCCCAAAGAGTTTTATTGCTAAATATAAAACATGTTTTTGTTGTGAGGTTGACATTTCTGATAGATAAAAAATGAAATATATCTATAGATTAATTTATTATTTCCTTAAAATGAGTATAGCATATTGGGATAAAATCTTTCAAATGATAGAGAAGATGTTGCTTCTATTATACAAAACAAAATTCAGTAAAAAAAATAAACCAATAAAAGTTCTCTGAAATAGTTCATTTCTTCACACTTTGCTTCAAATTTTGGTAGTAAAATTATAAAGATGGTATAAAAGCATTAAGATATGTGACTGTTTTTAGACAAAGAATTAAAATGACATTAATCTAGTATGACAAGGAATCGAATATTAAGTCACAAATATATATGCATGTATAAACAACAATGTATCCAAATGTATAGAAGTTAATGTTAATGAATATATGTATATATTATATATAATATTATGAATTATACACAGAAATAATTAAAAACACACCCATCTAAAATTCCTTTATATATTCCAGGATACCATAAGGAATTTAATTTGTAATTTTTAAAATTAGGATTTTTCCCCCTTTGTGTTGATTTTCAATGATATATAAGTCTTTATTCACAATACTTGTTCCATAGTCTTTTTGCCTGTGGTGAGGAAAAGACACCCAGTGATACAATTTACATGAAATTCATGAGAACTCATTTTTGCCCATCCTACATGGGCCTCCCACTGAGATGGCATATGGTACTAACAGTATACACAAAGGCTCAGAACTGACAGATGTTTTGATGTTCCTAGATAGGATTCATGCTCTTAGTACCCATATTTAATGTATATGCATAATTTCTCAGTTACCTACACTCATGTCCATCTGTTACAATGGCATTATGCCCACATATAAATTGGGAAGCTTATTTCACTTGGGCATAGGTGCCAGATAAGGACAGGTTTAGATAGATGGTCTGTTCAACACAGCAAGTGACCATTTTTTCCCTTTCTTTCTATGAGAACACCCTCCTCTGTGACTGGAACACTCAGTGGAACTACACACATTTAACAAAGTGATTATAGCTCCTGCCACCAAAGGCAAAGTTACACCAGCATAAGCAAAGGAGACAGAATGAACAACATGAAGCAGACAATGTAACCCAAGGGCGGCTAGGTGGTGCAGTGAATAGAGCATCAGCCCTGGAGTCAGGAGGACCTGAGTTCAAATCTGGCCTCAGACACTTAACACAAGGACTAGCCATGTGACCTTGGGCAAGTCACTTAACCCCAATTGCCCTCCA
>WOXC01003685.1:0-45000 GCA_011680675.1 Gymnobelideus leadbeateri | reverse complement strand
AAGAAGAAGAAGAAGAAGAAGGAGAAGGAGAAGGAGAAGGAGAAGGAGAAGAAGGAGAAGAACGAGAAGAACAAGAAGAACAAGAACAAGAAGAACAAGAAGAAGAAAGGAAAAGAAGAAGATGAAAAAGAAGAAGGAGGAGGAGGAGGACAAGAAGAGGACAAGGAGGAAAAGGAGGACAAGGGGAAGGAGAAAAAATATTTTATCTGGGAGAGAAGAGTAACAGTTTGATCTCTGCTTTAGTAATAAATTTGAAAGGTGTTTGGACAGTGAATTAGCATTTCAAATAGGGTCACTCAAAACTTATTTCTGAGTTTAGTAGATTTATCATATTACAATTGCAGAACAATGAAGGAAAAACCCTGGTTTGTTTGCCCATTAGTCTGATAAAGAAGAAGGAATACAAGTCTCAGATTCAGAAAATCTGGATACTATACTAAATGCTTAACACATTATCTCATTTGATCCTTACAAAAATTCAAAGAGGTAAGTGCTATTATTGTCCCCATTTTGCAGATGTGGAAACTGAGGCAAAGAGAGGTTAAGTGTCTTACCCAGGGTCACACAGCTAGTAAGTTTCTGAGGCTGGATTCGAACTTAGGGCTTCTACACTATAGGACCAACACTCTATCCACTACATCACCTACCTTCCTAGTTCTTCATAAAGACAAGGTAATATTGTATGAGAACTTATATTTCTGAACCCCTGAACTCCTGCAGATTACATTGTTAATACATTGATATAATACAATAGGTTTGCATTTGGAGAATGATGTTGAACCCTGGGAAAATCATTTAGTCTCTCAGAGTCCCAGACAAACTTGAAAGACTATTGAATGCATTAAAGTTCTCAATCTGCAAAGGAAGGAGTAGTCTCCTTAGAAGTTCTTTATATCAGTAAAATCACAGGTAGAGATTTAAACAAAAAGAGAAGAAATGTACATGATAACTTTATTATAAATTTTAATGGAACCTCAAGTGATACATAACAGATATGAAATTTCATGTGCAATTTTTATTATACTATTTTATGTATCCTGGTTTTTTATTCTATAAATTAAAAACAAAAATTTTAAAGTCGAGGAAAGAATATATTTGAAGTATTTTTAATATTTGAAGTATTTCTAATTCTTTAGTGTCACTAGTATCATACATATTGAAATGGAAACAACTTCAGAGCCCATCAAATCAAGCCCTCTCATCTTACAGATGAGGAACCTAAAACATATATAAATAAGTAACTTGTCCAAGGCCACACAGGTAGTGAGCATCCAAGAAAGGATTTGACCCTGATTCAGTGTTCTTCAGCCTGTACCACACTGCCTCCATGAAAAGAAAAAAAAAAAGCTAATGACTACTATAGAAAACATTGGTTCAGAGACTGAAGAGTAGATATTGAAAATTAAAAAAAGGTCAGAGGTAAGTATACAGTACTGGAGAGAGCACTGGACTTTGAATCAGAAAGACAGGAGTTCAAATCCTTCCTCAGACACTTACTTGCTATGTGATCCTGTCCAAGTCACTTAACCTCTCTCAGGTTCTGAAAAATGAGAATTAAATCAGCATCTACCACAAAGAGTTGTGAGAATCAAATGAGATGACACACAAAATGTTTTACAGACCTTAAAGAACTTTATAAACACTAGTTATTCTTATGGGGATATAATTTTAAAATTACTAGGCTATTATTTTACATGGGCTATGTGACCTTTGGCAAAGTCTAACCTCTTAGAAAGTTAAGACTATCTATATGTTACAAAGAATTTGCCAATCTGCATTGGTTGAGGGAATTCTGTTATTCAGGAGTTTCCAATACCAATGAAAGTGTGGGTTTTATCCCTGACCAATATCATCTCAGATATTGATACTGTTTAAAGGACATTAGTGAGAGATTAAACTTTGGTTTAAAATGAAATAACCAATAAGTATTTTTCCCTTCATCAAATATATATATATATTTACATACATACATACATACATAAATACATACATACATACATATATAATGTTAAATAAGGGGGAATTTTTCTTTTTGTTGAAATTAACAAAAATCCGATATACATGTGACACATGATTTCCAAGAAGTCTTTAGTGCATTACAAACATTACCAAACTCGTGTTTTTTGTTTTTTGGTTTTTTTTAAGCAATTGGTGTTAAGTAACTTGCTCAAGGTTACACGGCTAGTCATTATTTATGCGTGGGTGCTCATTTTCTGAGGCCAGATCTAATCTCGGGTCATCCCAACTCCGAGGCCAGCACTCTTCCTCACTGCGCCACCTAGCCGCCCCTTTAGGGCAATTGGGGTTAAGTAACTTGCCCAAGGTTACACGGCTAGGTTTTTGTTTGTGTGGATTAAGTGTCAGAGGCCGGCTCCAAACTCAGGTCCTTCTGACTCCAGGGCTGGCGCTCTATTCACTGCGCCACCTAGTCGCCCCCAAACTCATGTTTATAGCACCTCTGTGAATGATGAGGAAACGAGGATTATTAAACCCATTTATAGACTCAGAGGTTAAGTGATATATGTGAGTCAAATTGTAAGCAGGAATTGAATGGTAAAAAGACATTTTGAAAAGGCCTTGGATATCTCATCTCCAGTTCAGTTAAGACATCTATTTCATCAGTGTTCTTTGACTCTAGCCAATTCTAGCCTTGTTTAGAAAGCAGTAGCACTGTAGTAGCATTCTGTCCTCAGAATCCTACCTTACACATATTAGACAAGAAATATAATTTCTGAAGGAAGGGATATAGTTTTGAATTACTGGTACTTTCAGAGTTGTTCTAAGAGCAGAGTATATCTTTTTCAGTGCTGTGTTCAACAGGGAAAATGTTAGGTGTTTGTTGCTTATTAGGCAAACATTGGGCTGAGGGATAACAAGTCCATTCTGCTGAGAGCTGAGGGATATAAACAGATATTTGCACATGTATAATTCTAATGGTTAGACCAAGTGATTACCAGAATTTCTCTGAAATGCTAAAATGTAAGAGACTATGAGGTCAAGTAAAAAACTATTTAAGACAATAAGTAAATTTGGCAAAGTTGCAGGATATAAAATAAACCCACATAAATCCTCAGCATTCCTGTACATCTCTAATGAAACTCAACAGCAAGAGATAGAAAGAGAAATCACATTTAAAGTCACTGTAGACATTATAAAATATTTGGGAATCTACTTGCTAAAATAAACCCAGAATCTATATGATCACAATTACAAAACACTTCTCACACAAATAAAATCAGATCTAAATAGTTGGAAAAATATCAATTGCTCGTGGCTGGGTCAAGCTAATATAATAAAAATGACGATTTTACCCAAACTAAACTATATATTTAGTGCCATACCAATCAATTTACCAAAAAACTACTTTCTAGAGTAAGACAAAATAATAACAAAATTTATTTGGAAAAACAAATGGTCTAGAATATCAAGGGAATTAGTGAAAAGAAATGCTAGGGAAGGTGGACTAGCTATGCCAGATCTTAATCTGTATTATACAGCAGCAGTCATCAAAACTGCTTGGTACTGGCAGAGGTGTAGAGTAGTGGATCAATGGAATAGATTAGGCACAGGAGACCCAGCAGTTAATGAATATAGTAATCTATTGTTCGATAAACCCAAAGACCCCAGTTTTGGGGATAAGAATGCATTATTTGACAAAAACTGCTGGGAAAACTGGAATACAATATGGCAGAAACTGGGCATAGACCATTATTTAACACCATATACCAAAATCAAGTCTAAATGGGTGCATGATCTAGGTGTAAAGGATGATACTGTAAGCAATTTGGGAAAGCAAGGAATAGTTTACCTGACAGATTTGTGGAGAGGGGAAGACTTTAGGACCAAACAAGAATTAGAGAGTATTATAAAATGCAAAATGAATAATTTTGATTACATTAAATTGAAAAGCTTCTGTACAAACAAAGCCAATGTAAGATCAAGAGGGAGGTGGGAAATTGGGAAAGAATTTTTACAACTTGTGTCTCTGAAAAAGGACTCATTTCTAAAATTTATAGAGAATTGAGCCAAATCTATATGAATACAAGTCATTCCCCAATTGATAAATGGTCAAAGGATATGAACAGGCAGTTTTCAGAGAAAGAAATTAAAGATATCTATAAACATATGAAGAAATGCTCTAAATCACTATTGATTAGAGAAATGCAAATCAAAACAACTCTGAGATACCACATCTCTCCAGTCAGATTGGCTAAGATGACAAAACAAGGAAGTGACAAATGCTGGAGAGGATGTGGACAAATTGGAACACTAATACATTGCTGGTGGAGTTGTGAACTTATCCAACCATTCTGGAGAGCAATCTGGAATTATGCCCAAAGGATTATAAATAATTTCATACCCTTTGACCCAACAATACCACTTCTAGGGTTATATCCCAAAGAGATCACAGAAGTGGGAGAAAGACCCATATGTGCAAAAATATTTATAGCAGCCCTTTTTGTGGTTGCAAAGAATTGGAAATTAAAGGGGTGCCCATCAATTGGGGAATAGCTAAACAAGTTGTGGTATATGAATGTAATGGAATATTATTGTGCTATAAGAAACGAGGTGGTGACAGATTTCATAATTACCTGGAGAGACTTATGCAAACTGATGCTGAGTGAGAAGAATAGAATCAGAAGAAATTTGTGTACAATCACAGACATACCATATCTGTGATGACCAATTATGACAGACTGGATTCTCTTCAGCAATGCAGTGATATAAGTCAATCCCGAATGACTCAAGAAAGAGAGAAATGCACCATCCAGAGATATAACTAGAAAGAACTGAGCCTGAATCCTGATGGAAGCAAACTAAATGATCTTTTTTTCTTTTCATTGTTTGGTTTTATTTCTTCTTTACCATCTTTCATCCTACCTAGTACAATACACCTTTGTATTTGGAATAATGTCTAATATGAATGTATTTGCAGATCCTATACTGGACTATATGCTGTTGTGGGAGGAGGGGGGAGGGAAGTAAAGGAAATTTGAAAATCAAGGAACTATGGAATTGAATCTCGTTAACTGAAACTAAACTAATAAATTAATTTTTAAAAAAAGAGACTATGAGAAGTGGGAAATTGACCTTCTAGAATGAGGATTTTGGCTATGAGATTATAACTGGATGATAGGGAAAGATGACTAAATTGATCATATACCTGGCTCAACTAGCCTTTAATAACAACTGCTTATCTTCCCTGCCACTCTCAAATCCTAAAGTACTTCTATTATCCTAGAATCCCTGACTCAATTGTGATAATAAGGGTGTGGATTCATCCATTTGGTATTGAACTTATAATGAAATTTGTAGAATTTCTTCTCTAATTAATGAAGGAATTAAAGGCAAAATAAAAATGTGGGAAATAGCTCAAGAAAAAAATTGTAGTTTACAGAGAAACATAGGATTAAAATACTTGGGAGCTATTTTTGTGTGACTTTATAAGTTATTTTGGCTCTCTGAATTTCTTTGAGAAAAAAAGAAAGAACATTGCCTCAGAATGAATTAGGGTTTAATTAATTAATCAATTCAAAAATTGGGATTAAGCTGTTGTTCTCCTAAAACAGAGAAGACTCCAGGAAAAATCTGACGTCCAGGGCTAGAGATTCAGCTTGAGTGAAGAGCAAACACCTGTAGGCTGACTCTGCAGAGTCAACAAACAACAAACCCTAGGGGCAACTAGGTTTTGAGGCAGCCTGGGCCTTAGAAGCCATCATCTCACAGATTGTGTGGGCCTGACACCTGAGTAGAAGACTGAAGAAATTTCCACTATGAAGGATCTATGTGCTGATCATATGCACCCATGCTGTGGCTACAGGGGAGAAGGAGTTGGCACACACCTGGTGACTTCAGCATCAGTAGCTCCTAGCTATGGGCACTAACAGCAGAAGAGCCCCTGGTTTCATTTCCAGGACAGCCACTTGAGGCAGCAAAATCATTTGTGGGACAGTGTGGCTATGGGTCCTAGCTATGGCTTAGGAGTGGAGAGGATAACCCAAGGTTGAGCCCCAGTACAGACTCCAGAAAATATCAGTAACAGGAACCTGAGACTTGTGGCATCATTCTCCATACTTTTGGAATATAACTTGATTACACTTAACACTGCTAAAAACAAAAGAAAACAATGCAAAAAAAGAGTAAGCAAAAGGAAAAGAACCCTACCACAGATAACTACTATGGGGATAGAGAAGATCTGAGTTAATATTCAGAGGAAGATAATGGAACAAAAAAAGTCACTCCTTTTTCAGTGAGAAACATCAAATGGCTCCAAGTACACATTCTTGGAAGAACTTAAAAAGGACTTTAAAAACCAAATAAGAGAGATCAAGGAAAAATTAGAAAAAAATAAAAACAATCTAACAAAGTCAAGAAAATTATGAAAAGAAAATAAACCAACTTGAACCAATCAAAATCAACCAATCAAACACTTAAGGAAGAAAATAATTCCTTGAAAATTAGAATTGTTCAAAAGAAAACCAATGGCATTATAAGACAACAAAAAGTAATAAAACAATAAAAGTATGAAAAAATAGAAGAGAATGTGAAACATTTCATCAGAAAAATAATTGATCTGGAGTACAGTTTGAAGAGAAATAATATAATAATCATTAGACTACCTAAAATTATGATTAAAAAGGTTGGTACAATATTACAAAAATTTATCAAGAAAAATTGGCCTGAAGTTCTAAAACAACAAGGCAAAACAGAAATAGAAAAAATCCACCAATAAACACCTGAAAGTGATCTCAGGAGGAAAACTTACAGGAATATCAGAGCCAAGTTGCAAAGCTCCCAGGTTAAGAATAAAATAATGGAACCGACAAGGAAAGTATTTAAATATCATGGAGCTACAATAAGGATTACACAAGAGCTAGCAGCTATGACATTGAAGGACCATACATCTTAGAATACTGTATTTTGTAGCTCAAAAGAGCTGGCCTTATGACCAATGATAGGTTATCCAGCAAAGTTAATCATAATCCTCAATGTAAAAAAAAAAGACATTTAATGAACTGAGAAACTTTCAGATATTTGTGACAAAAACAGCAGAACTTAAGGGCAAATTAGATATATAACATCCAAGGGAAATGTAAAGTAGATATTAAAGACCAACTCTAAGGGACTCAATGAAGCCAAATTGTTTACTTCTTAGATGTGAAAGAATTTTTAGTACTCTAATGACTGTCATAATTGTCTGGATAGTTTGAAAAAAAAGGCTTGGGCTGAGCTGTGCATAATAAAGCAATTCTAAAAACATCCACAAAACTGTGTCGGGAGAGATAAAAAGGGTCAATTATCACATACAAATGAGGCATAAAAGGAAAAACTGATACAGAAGAAACTAGTAGGGGAGAGAGTCGGTAGTGATGGAACCTTAGGAATGGATTAAAGAGGGAACAACATATATATATATCTTGAGAAGTTAAAAAAGAAGTCTTCTGAATATAGAAAGAAATGAGGACAAGGGGAGAGGATAAGGAAGGATGCTTGGAGGGCTGAGTAGGTTAACAAATAGTAGGGCAAAGTACCAGGTAGAAGTAAAGCAAAGGAGTGAGGAGAAATGGAGAAAAGGATAGTAAGGAAAAATAGTTAAGAGAAATATACACAAAAAAGTTAATTATAACTTTTAACATGAATGGGATGAATTTCCCCATAAAATGGAAAGTAATAGCTGATTAAAAATTTGAATTCAACAGTATTTTGGTCTCAGGAAATGCTATAAAAATGAGAGATACACACAAAGATAAAATAAAGGCCAGGAATAGAGTTTGTTATATAAAAAATCAGGGGTAGTAATCATGATCTCAGACATTGTTGAAGTTAAAATAGATTTAATCAAAAGAAAAAAATAAGGAAATCACACTATGTGTAAGCAACATTATTTAATATTATTTTAGACCACTTAAAATAACTAGACAGTATACCTGAGAGCATACCTGCCAAAATAAAGAAAATTTATGAACATAAATATAAAACATTTTTATACAATAAAGTCTGATCTAAATAATTGAAATAATATTTATTATTAATGGACAGGTAAAGTCAATATAACAAAAGACTGTTTTACCTAACTAACCTATTTATTCAATACCATCCCAATTAAGTTACTAAAATATATATATTTTTCTGAGTTAGAAAAAATAATGGCAAAGTTCACATGGAAGAATAAAAGGTGAGGGTCTTCAATGAAATCAGGGGAAAAAAGATGTAAAGGAAGCAGATTCAGCAAAATCAGACTTTAAATGATATTATAAGGTGAGAGCATTTTTGAAGTACAAAATGTATGATTTCAATTAATTTAAATTAAAAATATCTTGTATGAATAAAACATATGCAGCCAAGAATAGAAGGAATGAAGGAAATTGGGGGGGTGTCTCTTTCACAGACAATCAAATAGAATATTAGAGAGTTAGAATATTGCTGTAGTATAGGAAATGATGAGCAAGTTGATTTAGAGAAACATGGGAAGTGTTGGATTTATGAAAGAAGATGCTATCCACCTTCAGAGAAATGGATGGCAAGTACAAACATAGTAATGCCTTATATATGTGTATGAGTATATCCGTGTATGTTTATAGCTATTTATCCGTGTGTGTGTGTGTGTGTGTGTGTGTGTGTGTGTGTGTGTGTGTGTTTGATAACATAGAGGACTTTCAGGCTTTTCCTGATGAAAATACTAGAGTGGAATGAAAATTGACATTCAAACACAAGAGTTAAGAGAATTATAATCATATCAAAATGAGTAAGAAATCATAAGGGTCTTAACAACTTGTAATGGAAATGCAAATTTAAAGATCTTCCCTGCCCCTAGCTTAAGTGCACCTGGAGCCTGTGGTGGGAGGCTTGTTTTTCAGGGAAGCCCACACCTTGATACTTTGTGAATGTAATGGAAATGCAAATTTAAAGATCTTCCCTGCCCCTAGCTTAAGTGCACCTGGAGCCTGTGGTGGGAGGCTTGTTTTTCAGGGAAGCCCACACCTTGATACTTTGTGATTGGGCAGTGGGTCAAGGAGATTGTTACATTCTCTGAGCCAAGAGAAGGCTATATAAGCCCTGAGGAGAGGCTTTGCTTTGGGGCTCACTTTGAAAAGTGTTGTGTGATTTGACCAGATGAGACTCTGGGAAGCCGTTGTTGAGAGCCCCCGGCTTTGAAAACCCAGATGTTGATGCTTCCCTCTCTGGTAACTGTGATTTGGTATTGATATAATGGTTGGACAGTTTGGAAGCCTGTCTGTTTGATCTGTCTGTATACTCTGAAGTTTGGGGTGCTGACCTTTTCCCCTGAACTAGGTAATATATGTTTGTTTGATTAAAGTAAGCTTGTTAACCCATTTTGAGTTGCTTTCCTTTTGAAAAGCAGATCTAAGAACCTGTGTTGGCAGTCACCCTGGGGATATTGGGGTGCTTGCTGCTACACAACTTTAAAGTGTTTACATTCTTAAATGGGAAGATTATATAAAGTCCTCTAAGAACTTTATTATCATTAGCACAGTAAGAAGGAGTCTACTTAGACAGAGGGTATGAGTGTGAGTCTATTATATTAGCATGCTATCAAAAGAAGAATATTAGGGTGAGAAAGAAGGGGGTGTACTGGGAGAAGGGGAAAGGGAGAAAAATAACAGATAAAATCATCTCATTTAAAAGAAACATATCAGGAAGAGTTTTTACAGGAGAGGGGAAAATTGGGAGAGGGACTGGGCAACACTTAAACCGTAATATTCTTGGAACTGATTCAAGGAGGGAAGAATATATACACAATTACACACATGGAGTAGGGGGTACAAAAATCCATCTTAGCCAATAGAAATATGAGAGGAACAGGTTAAGAGAAAGGAGTGGGATTTAAAAAGGGATGGTATCTTAAGGAAGCAGTGGTCTAAAGTAAAAGAACCCTTTGAGGAGGACATAAAAGAAGGATGAAGAGGATAGGATGAAGGGGAATACACAGTGATGATAACTATGAATTTGGATAGGATGAATTCACCCATAAAAAAGGAAGAGATAGCAGAAAGGAATAGAGACCCAAATCCAACAATATATTGTTTACAAGAAATACACTTGAAATAGACATGTAAAGATTTTAAATAAGGGTCCTGAGTGGAATCTACTGTGCTTCAGCTGAAGCATAATAATGTCATAGTCTCAGACAATTTAAGTAAAAATAAACATAATTAAAAGAGATAATCATAGATCTACATTTTTCTAAAAGGTACCATAGATAAATAATTAAAATCAACATTGGAAATAAATGTACCAAATGGCATAGCATCCAAATTCTTGAAAAAAAGTTAAATGGATCACAGGAGGAAACTTAGATATGACAGGCCTCTGGAGAATACTGAATGGGAATGGAAAAGAGCAAATTTATTTCTCAGATTTGCACCAAGTGGTATAGCATACAAATTCTTAAAGGAGATATTAAGTGAGTTACAGGAAAAAAGAAATCATACTAATAGAGGACCTCAACTGCCCCATCTCAGAACTAGATAAATAAAACCAAAAAGATAAAGAGAAACAAAGGGGGTAAACAGAACAGTTAGATATGGCAGACCTTTGGCATGATTGAGACATAAATGATGACACCATAAGTAAATTAGTAGAACAAAGATTAGTCTACCTTGTCAGATGGATGTGGAGTGGAAGAATTTATGACCAAACAAGAGGAAGCATTAAAACATGTAGAATAGATATTTTTTTTATTATATTAAGTTAAAAAACCTTTTATATGAACAAAACCAATGCAATAAAGATTAGAAGGAAAGCAGAAAGCTGGGAAACAATCTTTGTAGCTAGTATCTCTGATAAAGGCCACATTTCTCAAATATATAGAAAACCGAGTCAAATTTACAAAAATACAAACTGTTCTCCATTTGATAAATGGTCAAAGGATATTAACAGGTAGTTTTCAGATGAAGAAATCAAAACTATTTATAGGCATATAAAGAATTGCTCTAAATTACTTTCTATTAGAGAAATATAAATTAAAACCACTCTGAGGCACCACCTCCTACCTATCAGATTGGCTACTATGATAAAAATAGGAACCTGAAAAATGTTGGAGAAGATGGGGGAATATTGGGATAGTAATACACTGTTGGTGGAATTGTGAATTCATTCAACCATTTTTAGAGTAATTTGGAATTATGCTCAAAGGGCAAACAAACTGTGTACACCCTTTGATTCAGCAATATTACCACTAGTTCTATCTCCCAGAGACCATGCAAAAAGGAAAGGGAACTATTTGTGCAAAAATATTTATAGCAGCCCTTTTCCTAGTGCCAAAATCTTGAAAACTGAGAGTATGGGATGAATGAGAGTCTGCTCTTCAATTGGGGAATGGCTAAACAAGCTGTGGTATATGAATATAATGGCATACTATTGTGCAATAAGAAATAATGAATAGGCAGATTTCAGAAAAATCTGGAAAGACATGTATGAACTGATGTGTAATGAAATGAGCAGAACCAAGAAAACATTGTACACAATATCAGCAACATTGTGTGATGACCAGCTATGTTGCATCTCTTCTCAGGAACAGAATATTCATGAAGGAAAACATTCTTCATATACAAATAAAGAACTGGTGAACTCTTAATGCAGATCAAAGCATATTTCTCACTTTATTCTTTCTCATTTAAATATTTTTTCTCCTTTCACAACTGTGACTAATATGGAAATATTTTTACATGATATCACACATATAAACTAGATCAAACTGTCTACCATTTTCTGAAGAAGGGAGGTGAAGAGGGAGAAAATTTTGGAACTCATACTCTTGTAAAAATGAATGCTAAAATTTTTCTTGACATGTAACTGAGGAAAGATGAAATACTATTAAAATAAAAACAAAAAAAAATTTCCATTTATCCTGTATATAGCTTGTTTTATATATACTTTTGAATGTTGTGTTTCTCTTAAGATTGTAAGTATGCTTCTTGAGGGCAGGGACTGTATTTTGTCTCTTTTTTGGTCTCTAGCATTTAGCACAATGGCTTGCACATGGTGGGTGTATAAAAATGTTAATTGATGGATTAATTTGAAATATTTTGCAAATCTTAAAGTACTACAGAAATGTGAGGCATTATTAGTGTCATCATGAGCAATTGTTAGTAATATTTCAATAAAGAAGATAAATTCTTCTGTCAGTTAAGTGAAATGCCATAATGGAGTCCCAGTTGGCTTATATTATAAAATGGGCTATAAGATTTTTTGCTTCTAATTCAAATGTTTCTGGCTGGCAACAAGGAGGAAGAGTAGACAATAACACATTTTATAGTTGTGCTATATATTAGCAGAGCTAAAGTTCTGACACACACTACATACTCAAATGCTATGTATAAATGAACTTTTAATGGGAGGTGCTGGACAAGGAAAATCCAGTCATTAAAAAAGGAATATGCTATATCAAGTACTCATTCATTTGTACATATGGTGAACTTGCTTACATATTAGAAGGGCCCTTTCCTTTTTTTTTTCTTTTTAAAGAACATGTATAATTATCCTGTCTGTTTCCTGTTCATTTACTGAGTGGTAATAAAATTTTTAAGGGGACTTTTGGACCAGAGTAGAAAGAAAGAAAGGTAAGAAACAAACATTTATCTAGTGCTCACTATGTGTCAGACAGTGGAGATATAAATACAAGGAATAAGAAAGGCAGTTCCTACTTTCAAAGGGTTCAGGAAAACAATGAAAAGGGGAGCTGAAAAAATGGCCTGTGGGTGTGGTAAAAATACACAGGCTGGTCTTGAAGCCCAGAGGAAGTCTGGAACCTGACCTGAAAGAGAATGAAGGCAGGGCAGTCTCAATTCCTCTACAAAATGGAAGTTCTAGGAGAAACTCATCAATGGATGAACAGAGGAGTGCCTTACAAACAGTTCTTCTGTGTTGAGAGAGCGTTTGAAGGGTTAGAATAAATAAAATTTGTATCTCTTCTGTAGTAGCTTTTGAGTGAGAAAGAAAAATCTTTGTGGGCCTCTGGATCATGGAGGATTCAAGCCCTATTTCTCTCATACCTGGCTGCCATGTGGCCATGAATGCTTGGACCTCCTCTTCCCCTATATCTGTTGTGTTTTTTCTTTCCTGATTGTAAGTGAATCAGTATTAAAGTGGTCCAAATTTTACTCTTGTGAGCTTCAAAATGTTGGAAAATTTTCTGCAACTGGAACCTACAGGACAGTTTGCCTGTAAGTACAGGTAATAAACTCAGCAATAAACCAGACCTGAGGAACAACCCTCTTGAAAGAGATTGATCAGGACACTGAGAAACTTCATCATGCAAGCAATGAAACTTCAGTATTGCCATACTGAGAAGAAAGCTTGATACTGAGGCTGGATTCAGGGAGTGCTTTTGTAGCCACCAATCAACCACTGAGCCCACCTCAGAGACTGAGGTAACAGAGAAGAGTGGGCTTCAGGTTTGAGAAGTTGTATTTTGGTTTTTCCTGTCTTCATAGAAAATGTTGGTTGATTGATATATAAAATACTTTAGCTGGTCAAGATAATATTGGGACATCAATTACTGCTAATTAATTCTGCTGATTACATTTGATGGGAGCTTATAGTTGTTCATACCTAGAACACCAAGGTGACATGTTGTAATGATAATAAATGATAATTTGACTTTGAAGATCCCTTTGTGTTGAAAAGGTAGCAAGTACTTAGCACTTAGTAACTGATCAACCCTCTGTTGGGGAAACAGAAGGTATGAACTCCTGTCTCCTGTTGCTAATATAACAGGAAAGGGTTGGCTGAAACAGGAAGATAATGCTGTGTGTATATAAGGAGAGCCCCAGAGTGGGAGAGTTAGATCTTCTTGAAGCAGAATCTGTGGAGGCAAAAGCTGCCAAGGCTAGGGAGGGTGAAGAGGAGCTGAGGAGGCTGAAGAGAAGCTGAGGCGACTGAAGAGGAAAGCCTCTCCCAGGCTAGAGAGAATGATTTTGATTTGCAGAACCTGGATGAAGTGATTTTGATACTAGGAACCAGCTGAAACTTCTGATGAGTCCAGGGGCCAGCCAGAGCTACTGAGGATTTCTGAGAGCCAGTCAGAGTTGAGGGCCAGCCAGAGCTGCTAAGGAGCTACAGAGGATTTCCAAGGGCCAGCTGCAGCTGCTGAAGACTGAGGAAGCATGACTTTGATGCTGGTACTTTGAATGAATATGTTGGTGGCTTTTTAAGCCTTGACTTCCCAGGAACAAAGACTGTGAATTATTTGAGGAGAACTGGACACTGTGAGTTCCAGTGTGGGGCAGGAACTGCATAGAGAGCTGAACAAGGACTTGGGAGTTGTCTGCCTTTGAACCCAGGTGACATTTGGTGAATCCAGGTAGGATCTGAGACCATGGAAGGGGATCCAGGAAATCTGAGAGACCACCCAGAGTCAAGCTGAAAGAAGACTTTACTTGGATACTGTGTACTGAATGAGAAATTGTAATTTACTAGTGACCTAGGGTTAGAGGGTCTGTGTATTTTCTAATTGAATAGTGGATAATAAAGGATGATTGATTGACTAAATGATTGTACTTAGTGATTGATGAATGAATAAGTAATTGATTTGTAACCTAGTATGTTCCATGAGTGAAAGGCTTTAACTATTGTATTTTGTTATTGAATTAAGGATTTTGTGAATGTTTGAGTTACTAAATGATTGTTCTTTGTTCAAAACTTTATGACCACTATGGTGGAAACTATGTGGCTATTTTCTGTGATAAGTTGTTGTGAATGCGATATTTTGATTTTCAGTGATAAGTCATAATATTGTGAATGCTGTACTTTGATTTACTGCGAATGTTTTGCTTTAATTTGTTATGGAATAGAGTGTTCACTATACTGTGTAATCAGAACCTTAAAAGCTCTTCACAGTAGCATTCTTCTGGAAAGCTGTTCATGCATGGCATTACACATGTAACTGTCCTTTCCTTGGGTATTCTCTAGTCTGAGAAGAGTTGGATGAGTTAGTGCAGAAACCCATGTGCTTACAAATACATGGTAACAGCATTTTCAATTTAGCTCAACTGTAAAGATAAAAATTAAAGGCATTCCACCTCAATGAATTTACATTTTACTGGGGTTTAAATTTAAGCTATGCTTTTTTGGATTAAAGGAGATTATGAAATGTGAAAAATTATCCTTTGTTATCATTCCTCCCAGATGGACCAAGAACATCATTGAGATTGTATTTTAGTTAAAGTGAGTTAAGAAATTCAGAGAAACAGTTGTGTCCATGAATCAGTCTAGGATTGCTTCTTAGCCCAATTTATATAACAGTAAGTCAAGTCTAAAGCTATTCTGGGTTGGGTAACTATAAATGATCCAATCCTGAGGAAGTTTGATACCAGAGAACATTTTAGATTTAGAGATAATAACATCCCAGTGTGTAAAATGTTGATGAAGTTTGGAAGGATGGGCAGTAAAATAAAAATATTGAATTTTAAAGAGCACAATTTGTACTTAAGGACTCTGAATGAAGACAAAGTGGAAAGCTTGTGGCAAAAAGGGACTGTTTTGGGAAATTAGTTGCTAAAAAATAAAATTAAGAAAAGGGTAACATAAACCAAGGGAGTTAATCTGGGATGGAAACATAAATAACTATCCAGTGATTAAAAAAATCAAAGAAAATTTGAAAGGCAAAAAGTATAAAAATAGAAAAAATAGAGAAGGGAATAATGTGAAGTTCATTCAACTGAGGAGAGAAGTATAAACAAATGAAAAGGTTAAAAAAAAATAAGCTTGGGAGGAGCCAAGATGGCAGGGTAGAAACAGCTCATCCAAGCCACTCTGCCCCCAGATTCCCCCCAAACTATGTAAAAGGGGACTCTGAACAACTTCTGGAGCCCCAGCACCCACAGAATGACACAGAGAAGCTAACTTCCTGCTGAGGACAGCCCAGCAGCCCTGCAGGAAGGACCAGCGCAGCTGTCTGGGAGCTGGCAGCACGCAGCATGCAGAGCGTGGAGAGTCAAGCCGAGCCGAGCCAAGGTCCGCGTGAGCCGAGGTTTTAGCCCCAGGGTGGCAGGGCCAGCAGTGGGCTGGAGAGACCCTAGAACACCAGCAGCTGTGGCTATTCCAGAATTATCAACATAGACATGCCTAGGACAAAGTAAGAGGTTAGTGTCCTATGGACTTTGGGACCAGTATTTGGGGAATGTGTCGGCTCCCTCCCCTGGGGGCTAGAAGCAGCTGAGGACAAATGCCATTTTGTAGTTTTCAGAGGCAGCTCCAGCTCCTGCCCTGCAATTAATTGTAGGGAGATCCAGCGATCAGTCTTGGGGGGGTAATCGCTCATGCTTTAACCTCCCTGGATCTGGATTGTGATCTAGGGTGGAAGTTGTGGGTGGGTTTACAGCTTGCCAGAAACAGAAGTTGCCCCCCACACGTTCGGGACGAAAATTCCTCTATCTGGCCTTAAAGCCATAGTGTGGCAACAAGCCCAAAAGTCAAGTAATTAAGTGGCAACATGCTAAGGCAAAGGAAACAGAAAAATGCAACCCTAGACTCCTATTTTGGGGGCATAGAGCGGGAAAAGGACTGTGAGGTCAGAAGTCCTGCTCCAAAAGCCCCAGGGGAAAACATGAGCGGGTTGCAGGCCATAGAGGACCTTAAGAAGGACTTTAAAAATCAAATAAGAGAAGTGGAGGAAAAATTGGAAAGAGAAATGAGAAGGATGCAGGAAAAGTATGAAATGAGGGTCAACAGCCTGACTGAGGAAAACAACACCTTAAAAAATAGACTAACTCAAATGGCAAAGGAGGCCCAAAAGGGCAATGAGGAGAAGAATGCCTTAAAAAGTCGAATTTGCCAGATGGAAAAAGAATCTCAAAAGTTCACTGAGGAGATTCATTCCTTCAGAGTTAGACTGGAGCAAATGGAAGCTAATGACTTTATGAGAAATCAAGATGCTGTTAAGCAGATCCAGACAAATGAAAGATTAGAAGGCAATGTGAAATATCTCATGGGAAAAACCACTGACCTGGAAAATAGATCCAGGAGACACAATTTAAAAATTATTGGACAACCTGAAAGCCATGGTCAAAGAAAGAACCCAGAAATCACCCTTCAAGAAATTCTCAAGGAAAACTGCCCTGATGTTTTAGATCCAGAGGGCAAAATAGAGGTTGAAAGAATCCACCGATCACTTCCTGAAAAAGACCCCAAAAAGAAAACTCCCAGGAATATTATAGCCAGGTTCCAGAATCCCCAGATCAAGGAGAAAATACTACAAGCAGCAAGGAAGAAACGATTTCAATATTGTGGAAACACAATCAGAATAGCCCAGGACCTGGCAGCTTCTACACTGAGGGATCAAAGGGCATGGAATACGATATTCCTGGGGGCAAAAGAACTGGGAATGAACCCAAGGGTCACCTACCCAGCAAAACTGAGTATTTTGTTTCAGGGGAAAATATGGCCATTCAGTGGAATAGAGGACTTTCAAGCATTCTTGAGGAAAAAACCAGAATTGAATAGAAAATTTGACATCCAGACAAAAGAAGGAAGAGATGCCTGAGAAGGTAATCAGGGAAAAGAAATGAAAAGCAACTTATCAAAGTTGAACTATTTACATTCCTATATGGAAAAGCAATAACTGTGACTAATGATATCTTTCTCACTATGAAAATAATGGAAGAAGGGTGTGTGGTCATATGAATACATATGTGAATGCGTGTGTATATGGTTACAGTTATATATGGATAGAGAGCATAGGTTGAATCTGTTGGGAAGGGAGGATACTCAAGGGATGAAATTATGAGGTGAGAGAGGAAAGTGGCAAGAGGAGATGGGGAGAGACAGGGCAGGGTAAACTATCTCATGTAGAAGTAGCAAGGGGAAGTGGTTGCAAGGGAGGGGGAGATTAGGAAGGCAAAAAAGGCAAAACCACATTCTCATTGAATTTGGTTCAGGGAGAGAATGACATACATACTAAATGGGATATCTCAACCTACAGCAGAATAGGGGGAAGGGGGATGAGTGGAGGGATGATGGATGGGAGGGCATCCTTGGGGGGAGGGGAGATTGGAAGTACCCACTATAGAAGATGGACAGGATCATGTAGCAAATGGACCAGGTGGGGGGTGGGATGAATGGGAGGGAATTATAAGCAGCCTTGTACAATATATCTACTATGATAATGTTTTGCGTAGCTAGACATGTACAACATATATTGAATTACTTATCCCCCCAGAGGGAATGGGTGACAAGGGAGGAAGGAAATGGATCTGAAATTCGAGGTCTTAACATTAAATGTTTCAAATATAAAAAAAAAAAAAATAAGCTCATTGGTCTATAAAAACTGCTCATTTTTGTCTCCTTGTTTTCTTTGTTTCCTTAAATTTCATGACAAGATCCTAGGGTAAAGAGCACAATTGACATATTGTGTGAATACCTATTGTGTGAACACACACATATACAGAGAGATCATTTCCAGTTTCAGTACTTGGCTCTCATGGTATACCCATGAATTTGACTGACTAATTGGCTTTTTCATAGCATTTCTTTAATGACAGTTTACATTTATATAGCACTTTACCCAACATTTTCTTCAAGATAATTCTAGGAAGCATGTCATAAAAAGGGAAAGGAACACACATTCATATAGTACCTACCATGTTCTAGGCATCCTTTATAACAACCAATGTAAGAGAAAAAAAGAAATAATTCAGCATAATTAGTCAATACATTGAAAAAGGCAGATATATTCCACCTACTTCTACAAAGAAGGAAGAGAGGTGGTCACAAATATATTTTTTTGGGGGGGGAGGTAATTTTGGTCACAGTAATCTCACAGTTCTCCATTTCAATTCTTTTGTAATACTCCTTTAGCTCATATCACAACTACTTAGCCTTTCCCTAAGCAATGAGCATCTACTTTGTTAAAATTATTTGCTACCATAGAGTGCTTCTGTGAATATTTTGGTGTATAAGTGGTCTTTAAAAATTCCTTCATCATCTTTTGTTTAGCTGGCTTTTCTACTGATTGTTTTTTTTTCTTTTTGGTCTTGAAAAGTTTATGTGAAATTCAAAAATCAACTTGAAATATGTTTAAGCTGAGCAACAAGCATCATCAACAAATATTAATCACAATTACAATAAACTTTCCAAGCAAAACCAAATATTTTATTTGTAATTAGATTATCATTTACTAAAACCTATTTTCTTTTCTTTACCCAGGGGATACCTTAAATTTTTTTTTTGAATATTAGGAAACCTCAGACAAAAAGCAACTCTCCCCACAAAAAATGAAAATTATATTAAATTTATTCCATAATCAATTATTTCCTAATCTATTGAAAATTATAAATCTCTCATTAGATACATATTTATTTGAAAGCTAGCAATGGAATGCCATTTCTCTCCAATCATTTGTGACATAAAACATCAAAAATCACAGTCATTGGTTTGGATTCAACCATTTTATTCTCAGTACTGAGTTGTGCGTTATTTTCCCCAGTTTCTAAAAATGATTTTAATTTCATTACATGAAAAAATGTGGGTTTCAAAGATCAGTCATTAATAATAGTGAATGAAAGAATAACTTCCTATAAGAAAGGACATTGATAATTATAAGAAAAAAAAAGAAATTTCATTTGACGCTTGACAAAGTATGTATAGATAAGAAAGAACATGTGTAATGAAACAGTTTATTCACAAAGTTTTATAATAAATAATGTTTCTAACACTTACAAAATAAGGGCATTATAAGTATAATCAAGACTCAGAACAATTAAAATGTTCCAATATCATTGGTTTCTTTTTTCCTTTACGTTAGCCTTTTCCATGTCTAAAATTCTCTCCCTTCTCATTGTAGCATTCCAGATTTTTACAAAAGTGCCTGGCATAGTAGGCAGTTGTGCTTGTTGACTTGACTTGATCTCTTAGTTACTTGATATTCTTCAAGTCCCACTTCAAATCATACATTCTTCAGTAGGTTCTAGTGACTTGCATGAGAGAATAACTTTGAATTACATTGTACATATCTTCTTTGCATCATAATTTTAATGCTTTTTTTTGGATCATTAAACTGTGAATCCCTTGAGGTTAGAAATGGTGGGTTGTTTTTTTTTTGTTTGTTTTGTTTTGTTTTTTGGTTTGATTCTTTGTGACTGCTAGCATGGATTCTTTGATCTGCTTTACTAAAGGAAAGCAATTTTAAAGGGGTCAACTATCTTTAACATATAGAAAATAACACATTTTAATAGACCAACAGACAGGGCTTCTAGCTGTCTGACCATTACACACACATAGTTACCAGAGAGAGGCACCAACATCTGGATTTTCAAAGCTGAAGGGCAGAGCAGGCTCAACTACCACCCAGAGTCCAGGAGGTTCATCTGACCAGATCACATAACTCTATAAGTGAGCCCCAAAGACTATATATACTCATCTTCAGGATCAGAGGACATCACAAACTTTATGACCAACTGCCTAATTACAAAGTAACAAAAGGTGTAAGCCTTCCTGAAAAGCAAACCTCCCCCCAAATAAGCCCCTCCTACTGGGTTGCAGTTGGGGACCATTAAGAGGCATGGAAGATCTTCAAATTCCCTAGACCTATTAAGGGGTAGGGAAGATCTTCAAATTCCTTTGCCATTGCAATTCCTTATTCCTAAATTTCCTAACATTCTTTTTGCCTCAAAATTGAAATTTACATAATGATCCAACCCCCAACCCCCAACTTAATCCCTCAGATAAGTCTTTGGGTATGAGGAAATAGGATCATAGAATTTGAGATCATAGAATTTAGAGCTTGAGGGGACCTTATTGACCATGTAATGCAAATTCCTCATTTTATCCCATCCTAAGAAGGTAGAATGGTACCATGTAAAGAGGATAGCATGTATTCAAATTCTGGTACTACTATTTGCAACTTGAGACCTTGAACAAGTAACTGAATCTCTCTAAACCTCAGATTGCTCATGAGGAAAATGCACGCTTTGGATTAATCAATTTCTAATTCCCCTTCCAGTTCTAATGAGCATCCTAAGATCTAAGAAAAGTTAAACCACATATCAAAGGTGATATGTAAGGTAAAGGTAAAGTACATAGGAGAACAGAGATTTAATCCCAGGGTTTCTTACTTCAAATTATTGGATTCTGAATTCATTGCTTTGAAGAAACACATGTATATATTTTACCATGATTTGCCAGGAAGTTAATTTCAAGGCATACAATAAAATATGCTTTTCTTAGGTTGTATTAGGTAAATATGAATCTTATATTTTCATTTTCAAACTACAGTCATTAATAGGTATGTCATAGTTTTATACCAATAAATAGAAGAGATTAGTGTAAGAGAGTGAGATAGTTGACCAATTTGATTAATCATTCCATTAATCCTGAAGAGATTATAGAACAAGAACTTTGGTGGTAAAGGCTCCTATATACCCTAGTACCTTGTGATGAAGATACAAGGAGCTCCTATTTATCATTCCACAATGACTAGGGTTGTCTCCTAGAAGAGTCAGAGAAAATAGATCCCTATCGGAATCAGCCTCCTTTCCTTGTAGTTTATACAATGAACTGTGAAATATTTCTCCACCTTTTTCCTTTTTCCAATAATTTCTCTTCCTTCACCTTCCAAATTGGAGTGAAACAAAGTGGGAAAAGAGAGGAGTTCTCTTGTGCCCTGTCCCCCCACCCCCAAGCAGAAAATAGCAATATGTAGAAGAAAACACTTGGCCAGTTGTTTGTGCTTACCCATAGGAGCCTAAGAGGGAACTTCTTGGTGTTCTAGTTCTTGACTTCCTTCTTATGCTTTTTTCTTTCCCTTTTTTTTTCTTTTTGGAGGGGGGAAGGTAGGGCAATTGGGGTTAAGTGACTTGCGAAAGGTCCCATGGCTAGTTTGAGTGTGTGTGTGTTAAGTGTCTAAGGTCGGATTTGAACTCAGGTCCTCCTGATTCCAGGGCCAGTGCTCTACTCACTATGCCACCTAGCTGCCTCTTTTCTTTCCTTTTTTCAAGCACAAGTAGGAGAAGTGCAACCCTGGGAATAGTCTTTATATGCAAATTCTAGAGTTTTCAAGAAATCAAAGATTTTAAAATCAATAATTTAAGTGGTGGTCTTTTAGGTGAAGATTTTCTCAACTGCCTTCTTAGAAAGTAAGACATTTCTCAAGTTTAGCAGTTGAAGGATTACGTTTGGTGGAGGAAAGAAAAAAGAACCTTGACAACCATGATAGGCTAATGAATTTCCACAGAGACTATATGTCTAAGGTGATAGGGGAAAATTTGTTCAGCAGAAACCCAAAGCATCTTTATCTTCCAAAGAGAGAATAACTGAAATTTCAGAAGCTGTATATCTGTATATTTGTACAAGGGTTCCTGTTAGTTCCTTGTATCTTACAGATTTTCTATATAAGTGAAATAAAAGTTGCCTTTTATCTGTATTGTACACTGGATGTCTATTTGGAAGCATAAGAACGTGTGACACATATTTAAGTAATGCTGGTCACAATCTATGTTGTTATTTCTCAGCTGTTTTGTAGTCATGTACAACTCTTTGTGACCCATTTGTGATTTCCTTGGCAAAGATACTGGAGTAGTTTGATATTTCCTTCTTCAGCTCATTTTACAGATGAGGAAACTGAGAAAGAGGGTTAAATGACTTGCCCAGTTTTCATAAGAAAAATGACAACACAGGGGCGGCTAGGTGGCGCAGTGGATAGAGCGCCCTGAGTTCGGAGCTGGCCTCAGACACTTAATCCATACAAACAAAAACCTAGCCTTGTAACCTATGGGCAAGTTACTTAAACCCAATTGCCCTAAAGGGGCGGCTAGGTGGCGCAGTGAGTAAGAGCGCCAGCCTCAGAAAATGAGCACCCACGCATAAATAATGACTAGCCCTGTAACCTTGAGCAAGTTACTTAACCCCAATTGCTTTAACAAATAAATAAATAAACAAACAAACAAATAAATAAATAAATAAATAAATACATAAATACATAAATAAATACATAAATAGATAGATAGATAAATAAATAAATAAAAAAAGAAAAAAAAAAGAAAAATGACAACATGAAACAAAATTCAGTGTGAATGAAGCAGCATGACATTACAAAACAAGGTAACTTTAGAATATGGAGGACCTAGGGGTTTTGGGGTTTAGTAGGTTTACCAGACTTGGAATCAGGGAGACGAATTTAAATCCTTGCCTCAGACACTTTCCAACTATGTAACTGGGCAAGTCGCTTAATTTCTATCTATTTCCTCACCTGTAAACTTGGGAAAACTATAGCACCTGCTTCCTAAGTTTATTGTGAAGATATGAGAACACGGTATCATACATCTTAAAGTGTTAATAAATACTAGCTCTTAAAATTATCCAGGTTCTGTTTCTTAGTAACTTGAACCTTAGTCAAGTTAATTCCATACTCTTGATTTTGGTTGCCTCATCTATAAAATAAAGAGTTTGGATTGTATAGCAATTCTATTCCCTTCTAGCTCTAAATCTATGATCTCATGAACCTATTTTATGTTTGTTTTTTTGAGTTTATTCATCGTTTGGCAACTGAATAAGTCCCTTTTCGTTTCTACACGTGTTTATTCTTTCTTAGAAATTACAGTTATTGAAGATTACTGTGTGTAAAATATGTGGAATGTAAACCAACTCAAGAGGAAAACATCCCTTATTCCACCCTCTAATTTACACTTCTCCTACCCCCAGAGGAGAAAAACATTGTTTTCATGAGTAAAGTGATAGAATAGCTGTGTGGAAACAGGTTAAATGAAGGGGAAAGATGAGGCACTTGTTAGAATATTTCTCCTGCTATGGAAGCACAGGAAGGCTATTGGGGTTTCATTTGGTGGAGGGAGGTGGGATCTGAATTTTTCACCATGATTGTGCAAACTGATCCTATGGCAAAAATTAGTTGCTTTTCTTTCTCATTCTCTTTTAGTTACATTGTTTGCTATTATTTTTAAATTCTCTCAGCAGCTTCTTGGTACTAAAACAGGACACCAAATGTTGCCTTTATACCAAGTGCCATCTAATAGAAACTCTTTTTAAATATGAAATCTTTTAAGAAGCAATTCTCTTGCTCCTGAAGCAGGCTGACAAGAGTTCCAATAATGCAAGAAAGAAACATCCCATTTCATTAAAAACAAACAGCCCCCCACCGCCACCCCTTCCCACAAATAGCTTTGAATGTGCTGCACTTTTGGTCTCTTTTGGTTCCTAACAATGCTGGGGATGGGGGAGAATGTGAAGAAGTGTGAATTTGATGAACTAAAAAGTCAGCAGCCACCTGGGTTTAGAAATTAGAATCCAGAAATGTGTCATTGTATTAGAATAGCAAGGGCCCACATCATGGTAGAATACGTAGAATTTTTTTTATCATATTACATGAAATTACACCTAGGTGAATATAGTTTTCAAGTTTGTATATATTTGAATAGATCTATTAAGATAGTTAACTTAAAAGTGCATCCCAGGATGGTGCAGCGGGAATAGTGTTGAATTTAGTCTGAAAACTGAGTTTTGAATCACAGTTTACCAATTTAACTTGTATGAACTTTGTCAAATCACTTAACTCCTTTTTACCTCAGTTTCCTTATTTGTAAAAGGAAAATTTCAAACTAGAAAACTTTTAGGGTACTGTTCAGTTTAATACCTATGACACTAAGAAATCTTATAGAATATTTGAGTCAGGACAGTTTGTTATAAAGAGTACTAGAGATGGGGTCAGGAGAGATTTCATCTCTGAAATTTTGGAATTTTGCCCTGAAACTTCTCCAGATTTAGGCAAGTTATTTAACTTCTTAATCTCAGTTTCTTTATCTCTAAAATGCATACAATAATAGTTTATCCTATGTTCCTTATAGGATTGATTTGAGTGGAAAATGAAATAATATAAAGTATTTTGTAAACTTTATATTTACATGGTTTTATAAAACCATATAAAAGCTATTGTAATTATGTTGGTTCTCATTATTTTAAGTCAATATTACACAGAATGAGATGAAAATTCTTAAAATGACAGTAGCATTAATTTCCTTTTCTATTTACAAGATACTTTGTTTTGATATAGCAAATTCTAAACTAATTTTGATATAAATGATATATGATGAAATCTTAATTGCTGTAAACTGTATTTGATGATTTAAATCTAACTCCTCTTGGTGGACTATTTTATATAAGACACTTTTTTGAGAAGTTTATTTTTCTTTTTGCATATGTAATACCAGAATAGAATTGGAAGTATACCCTGATTATTTATGCGTATACATATATACACACACATATATGTATGAGTGTATGTACATATGTGTGTACAGACATAAGCTAAAAATGAGACTTTTAAATTCTACATGTATATACACACACACACACACACACACACACATCTATCTATCTATACACACACACACACACACACACGCATATATGTATGTATATATCCTTGTAATGATAGGGAATGTAAGGGAATTTGAAGATCTTCCCTATCCCTAATGGGCCTCTCTTGGAGCCCAACAAGAGAAACTTGTTTAGGGAGGTTTGTTTTCAGGAAGGCACACTTTTTGTTACTTTGTAGTTAGGCCATGGGTCATGAAGGTTGTGATGTCTCTGACCCTGGAGAAGGTTATATATACCTCTGAGGTGAGGTTTTACTTTGTGGATCACTTATGGGAAGAGTTCTATGATTTGGCCAGATGGGAAGGCCTTGAACTCCTTGGCTTTGAAAACCCAGATGCTGGTACTTCTCTCTCTGATAACTACTTGTATGTATGTGATGGTCAGATAGTAGAAGACCTGTATGTTGTTCTTTTGAATTGTGTTATTCTGTCTGTATTTTTTGTCTGCTTATGTTTGTATTTTCTGAAGTTCAAGGTTTTAATTGCTTTCCTTTAGAAAAGCAGATCAAAGAACCTGTGCTAGCCACCATCCTGGGTATGCTAGGGTGCTTGCTGCTACAGTCCTATATTATATATTTATATAAATACAATATATTTAGCTTCTCAATTTCTTGAGAAATATACTTTCTTTTTGAATATTAATACCATTTGGAAGTTTATCCTCATTATACACACAAACACACACATTTTAAATATACTAATATTTTAACTATATATATTAACTATTTATATATAACTATATATATTACCTATATATAAACTATATATATATATATGCACACACTATGCATGTGTATACATATACATATGTGTATATATATCTATACATATAAATATATACATGTATGTATGAATATTAGTTTCTGTAGAAATAGTAAAATACATTTTTTCTATTAAACCTTTTCCAGGCTCTGGGGTAAACTTCTTTGGGAGAAAGTTGGAGACAGTATTTTCTTACAGAAGTGGATTTTGGGAAATCCAATAAAACAAAGAATATATCTCCTATTTCCATCATTGCTTTCCCTATACCAGAGTGATTTGATTATTGTTTTCACAACCAGTAGTTTCTATACCCACCCAGGAGAAGTGATTGAATTAGAAACTACCACTCTCTGATGAGAAAGGATTAAATATCAATGGAAGGAAAGTGGTCCCTTGAGTGAGGGGAGTGGTCCAGGAAAGAATGAGAGCATGACTTGGTTGTTCAATTTTAAAATTTTAACCCCGATTAAATATTAAAATATATTTTTCTTGTTCAAAGTAAAGTAGAAAGTTGTATTGAGGGTTGTGTAGGACTATGGCAGTTGGGACACCCTCCCAAGCCAAAAATGTGTGGGATGCAGAATAAAGCTATGTTAAATAAAGCAATATTAGTATTAATATTTTTATACTCTATGATACAAATCTTCAGACTTATTGTTTGCAATTATTCTTAGGCAGGTATAGAAATAGGCCAAAAGGTAACCACATCAGCTCTTCTAACAGTTATGATTTTGGCCTAAGCAAATTTTCAGAGCAGTATGTAATTTCCATCACTTAGTCATCTTAATAACATTATAATCAAATGCTGCTTATAGTCCATTCTGTGCCATCTGGATGGCTATGGGTTTTTAAGACCACCACATTCATTCATGTTCAGCTTACTAAGAAGAGGAAAAAATTCCCTTGCTAAAAGAACAATGTTGGCAATTTGGAGAAGTATCATGGGGAGACAGAAAATTGCTTACTGAAAAGGCATTAATGCATAACATTTATTAAGAAATTTCAGTGTTATGCAGAGAAAGGATTCCCCTGTGCCACTGAGGCTTCTAAATCTTGCTTTAAAGAAATTTAATGGAAGCCACAGTTTAAATTAGAAGTGGAACTCAAAGGAAAAGGCCATCAAGCTAATAGGATTTCGTTCTTTTCAGAATGAACCTACTTCTATCAATAGAGCTGATTATTCTATGTTGGTTATCTAAGTACATAATATTTATAGTCCTGATGCCCCTCAGATGCCTATGTTTTCTCCAGAACCAAATTACTTTGCAGTGTATTTACAATTGTATTATATTTACAATTTTGTTTGTATTTTGTACAATTGAATAGATGTGCTTTCTGCATTTTTGTATCCTTATTATCTATGATAGTACCTGGAACATAGTAAGAGCTTAATAAATGCTTGATTATTTTAAGTTTATAATTTGCGTATACAAATACACAAAACTACTAGTGCTGGAAAATACTAAAGTCTGAAGAGGCAGCAAGACTTATGGGAAAATGAAACCAAACAAGGATTTTTGTTTGTTTGTTTTTCTGAACTAAGAAGCTGATTTTGGCTAACAATGAATGAGACCATCTATTGATAATCCAGTTAGGAGTTATAGTGAGCTCCCATATAATACTAAAGAATGATAATAAAATAGGTGGGTCAAATAACTCAGTTGTTCATAATTTTTGAAGAAGATTCATTAAAGCAGATTTTCTTAACTTTGTGCAATGCTCCAACCTCCTTCATCAGTCTGATGAAGCCTATGAACCCTTTTTCAAGTTATGCTTTTGAATGCATACCAGACTCTATACGGGATTATGAAGGTAACAAATTATATTGAAGTACTGTAAACAAACAAACAAATAAATAATGTGTGCACACACACACATTTTTAAAGCTCTTGTACCCCCTAGGTTAATAACCTCTATGCTAATGTTTATTCCTGGCATTTTTTTCATAGTGTCTCCTATATGCTATTCACTGTGCCTTACGATATTAATTAAAATATTGACTCACTTGATCCTTACCCAATTCCTGGGAGGTAGGTACTATTATTATGCCCATTTTACCATTAAGGAAACCTAGACAAATAAAGGTTAAGTGATTTGCCCACAGTCACATAGCTAAGTAAGTGACTGAGGTAGCTTTCCTGACTCTAGGTCTTGTATTCTATCCATCCTTCCCATAGTTGTTTAAGTATATAGCTGTTCAGCCCTAAGAGGACTCTATTTCAATCTATCTTTTTAGGTCTCTGTGCTTTGGAACAAGCCATTCATTCCTTATGCCTGACTGTACTTTTTGATATCTGCGTCTGTTGCAATCCTTTTCTTTCCTCAAGATCCAGCTCTGGTGTGACTTAGTTCATGAAGCCTATCAACTTAATTTTTTCCTACCTCTTTAGAAGTATAATAGAATTTTGTCTAGATCTGTATTTCACTTATTCCAAGACACCGAATGCTTATTTATATATTTGTTTTTGCCCAATATTACACTGTGAGCTCCTTAACATGAGGGAGTGCCCATTTATCATTTCTATATTTTAACTGTCACGGTGTCTTTTATTCAACTATCCATCCAACTATTCATTCATTTGATATTCATTAATCATCTATTATATATTTAGGCACTGAGATACAAAAATAGAACCCCAAATAGTTCTTGCTGTAAAGGAACTCACATTTTATTATACATAGTACATACACATTAAAATGTTCACTGAATTTAATAAAATTAAATCTGTAATTTCTTATGATATTCAGTATCTTTTTTGTCCTCAATATCTTCAACTGTAGAATACTGAATAAAGGTGATCTAACAAATAAAAATCTTATGCAATATAGTGGTGGTAATAAAAATTATCAATGCGTTGCTAATCTTTTATTGGCAATAATCATTAGGATAAGAAGCAACTGTGTCATTTATAGTAAAAACAATTTGGGTAAAACTATTTTCTATAGTAAAAAAAAAAAAACCAAAACTTGTGTATAACCAAACTATGATGTAGTCCCAGGGAAATTCCTGTGTTGGTTAACCTTAGAAATGTAACTAAATCATTTTGAAGAGTATATCTTAAGTAGGTGATTATAATAATCATATCTCTATAATAATCTTTACATTAAAGTGTAATCGCCTTGAGCTTCTTATGTAAAAGGACCCCGTTTTTCTCAAGAGTCTGCAAAAGGGAAAGAGAATTAATTTGTGCAATAGCAAGTTTTTTTTTTTTTCACCATGCATGAATCAAGAAAAGTATAAATAACTTTTCATTTTGTATCTTGGAGTCTCAGGGACTCAGACCCTACTAGGGAGACTATAGACTCCACCTTTGTTTTTCTTAATCTAGGTTAGTTTCTTTGCCCAAAAAGTCTTCCCACTTTCTTTTTTTTACATAGTTGTGTCTCATTCTTCATGATCTGATTTGAAGTTTTCTTGGTAAAGATACTGGAGTGATATGCTATTTCTTTTTCCAGCTCATTTTACAGATGAGGAAACTGAGGCAAATAGGATTTCGTGACTTGCTCAGGATCACACAACTAGTAATTTCTGATGCCACATTTGAATTCAGGTCCTCTTGACTACATGCCTGGTGTTCTATCCACTACTTCACCTAGCTTCCCCATATAAATGCTAGCTATTATATTTTTATTATTAATGGTTCATTATTAATAAAAGTCCTGAAAATTCTTCTTGTTTCTTTCTTACATTTTCACTGAGGATACAAGCAATGCATGTATAACCACTTTCCTTGGTAGCTATGAATGTCTTATCAGTTGCTTTCAATTCCGTAATTGAATAACTAAGCAATTATGTGTGTGTGTATACATATACACAGCTCTTTGCTGGAGGGATTAGAGATTAGAAAAGAAACATAAAGTACCATTTTTACCCTTAATATATCATCTGGGTGGAAAACTGGATGAAGTACTTAAAATGATAATGGTCTTTCACATGATGAATTTTCTAAGTAAATGGGAATTCATATTTGACCTGAATAATAGAGGAATTTTCATGAAAGAAAGGGCAACAAGATGGCCCAGTGAATACAGCACTAGCCCTGGAGTCAGGAGGACTCGAGTTCAAATATGCCCTCAGACACTTAACACTTACTAGCTGTGTGACCTTGGGCAAGTCACTTAACCCCAATTGCCCTCCCTTCCCCCCTCCAAAAAAGACAAAAAAAAAAAAACAAAAAAAAACCAAGTAGCAATAAATCATTAAAAAAAAAAGGAAGGGGGGCTTGAGATGGGTTGGGTGGGAATTGCATTGATATAGACATGATGATGAGGTATTCTATATTATGTAAATATCTTAGGTGAAGGGAGGCAAGGAAATATGTATTTATTTCGTGCCTACTATGTGATAGACACTATATTAAGTGGTTTACAAACATTTCATTTGATCCTAATAACAACCTTTGGAAGTAAGTGCTATTATTGTCACCATCTTAAAGTTGAAGACACTAAGGCAGACATAGGTTAAGTGATTTGCCCAGAGTTACAGGAATAATAATGGACAAAAGATTGGATTTGAAATTGTCTTCCTGATTCTCACTACATGTTCTATCCTCTGTACCACATAGCTGTCTTGTTAGGCAGAAATGGATAAGGTATGGATAAGCTCTATGAATTAGGTTTCTCTTGGCAAAGGTGGGGAGGGCTAGTGAATTAAGTTTATAAAAGGTGTACTTCATTTGGATTATGATTGGTATTGAATGGTAGGATAAAGAATTTTATTTTTTTCCTCTATGTAATTCCCATTGTCGATCAGAAGACATTCTGAGTACTGGCATTAACTAGAGAAAGCTTTTTTTAGGGAAAGGAATGTTGTAAGACAGGATATAATGTAGGAAAGAAGGCTTGTGTTGGGAGGTGGTGGTAGTGAGAAAAATATGTAGAGAGAATAGGTGGGAAAAATCAGCAGAACCTATTGATCCATTGGATATAAAGTCCAGCAGCGCTTCTCAAACTGTGGCTGGTCTCCCCAGATGGGGTGACCACCCACAGTTTAAGAAGCACTTAAGGGATCATGAGTGGAAAAAGCTTAAGAAGCCCTGATATAGAGGAAAGAGAGACTTCTCAAGACTGCCAGCTGGGAGAATGATGATGAGGTTAGCAAAAATAAGGCAATCAGCTCCTCTTCTAAAGAAAAAAAGGTTCATACATTCTTTACTTCTGGCTCTTTACTTTGCCTAATATTTGCAAATGATTTGCAATGATGCATTTTAAGAAGAAAAATGCTGTTACTCTATGCATCTATATACCTACTGCTCCAGTTTTTAAAGTATCTCTCAAAGAATCAGATTGCAGACACCCTTTCTAAAACTTTTCCATTGTTTTTTTGGTCTAGAACTGCAATTTTACCACAATAGGGAACTCCAAGTGAGAAAAATTCTTCTAACATTTCAGATCAGCACCTACTCTTCAACTTACAGTATTAAAGAGTTGCCTTTGCCACACAGTAGTTTAGCAATTTGCCCATGATCACACAGAGTTGGCACCTGTGCCTATGACTTCCCAATTTCATTTGTCAGTTAGCTAGCACTTACAAAGTGCCTAATATGTGCTAGGCACTATGCTAAGTACTGCCGCCCTCTACTAATTAAGATAGTATGTCTCTCTTTTGACACTTGCCATATGAAAACTGATTCCTAAACTCTTTTAAAGATTTGGCTAAATCAATAAACTGTATTTTTTATGCTGCATGCTATGAATATTCACTAATGATTGTTGCATTATTTAGACTGACATTTCAAGCAATCCAACTAACTTTTTCAGCCATATTTCACACAGTTCTCCCACTATGTATTCTGAATTCTAACCAACTTAATACTAATAGTTATTTCCTTTTGCATTCTCCTGCCTTTCTTCATTAAAGGAAATCATTCTCTAAACTTGGAATATACAAACTTTCCACTTATCTTTCAGTTGAAATCCTTCTCCTACTTCAAGGTCCCTGTCTGAACCTTGCTACATTTATTATAAAGTCCTCTATTTTACCCCAAACTAAAAGGATCCTTCTCAACTCAAATTTCTCATAGAACTCTGTGTATCTTCTTTGCTCTCACCAAATACCACAGGCCTAGGATCATAAGATCATAGATTGAAAATAAAAGTTAACAATAATGTCCAAACTCATAGTTTTAAGAACTAAAAATATTAACAATGAGGAAACTGAGGTAAAGAGATGTTAAATGATTCCAAATTGCTCTCCAGAATGGTTGGATCAATTCATAACTCCACCAACAAAGCATTTTTGTTCCAATTTTTCCACATCCTCTCCAGTATTTACCCTTTTCTTGTTTTGTATTCTTAGCCAATCTGGCCTGTGAGATGTGATACCTCAGAGTTGTTTTGATTTGCATTTCTCTAATCAATAGTGATTTAGAGAATTTTTTTATATGCTTATAGATATCTTTAATTTATTCCTATGAAAACTGCCTGTTCATATCCTTTTTGACCATTTATAAATTGAGGAATGACTAAACAAGTTGTGTTATATGAATGTAATGGAATACTATTGTGCTATAAGAAAAGATGAGCAGACAGACTTCATAATAGCCTGGAGAGACTTATATAAACTCATACTGAGTGAGGAGAGAAGAACCAGTAGAACTTTTTATGCAGTTGTAGACACATCATACCTTTGACCACTAATTTTCATAGACTAGGCTCCTCTCCACAATGCAAGGTTATAAGACAACTCCAAAAGACTCATGATGGAAAGGGATATACACATTCAGAGAAAAGAACTAGAGTCTGACTGCAGATTGAGGCAAACTACTTGCTCTCTCTCATTTGTGTTTTGTTTGTTTCATTACTGCTTTTTTATTTTTTTAATTTTTTTTGCTTTTTGTATGGGGGAAGGCATGGCATTTGGGGTTAAATGACTTGGCCAAGGTCACATGGCTAGTAAATGTTATGTGTCTGAAGTTGGATTTGAACTCAGGTCCTCATGACTCCAGAGCGGGTGCTCTATTCACTGCACCACCTAGCTGTCCCTTGTTTAGTTCCTTCTTTTTCATTGTTCTCTCAATTGGTTATAATCCTTCTTTACAACTTGACTAGACTGCATACCACCATGGGGAAAGGGGGAGGAGAGCAAGAGGAATTAAATTTGGAACTCAACGTGTTGTGAATCTGGATGTTGTAAACTAATAGTAAATAAATAATTTTTAAAAAAAGAAATAAAAAGGTGCCTATGTTATAAAAAGGAAAGAGAGAGAGAGAGAGAGAGAGAGAGAGAGATCAGTTAAATGATTTTCTGCAGATACGCAATTAATAGGTCCCAGATGGGACAATAATAATAATAGGTAAAATTTATATAATATCTATGATGTGCCAGGCACTGTGCTAAGTACTTTACATATATTTTCTCATTTGATCCTCACTACAATCCTTGGAGATAAGCTCTTTTTATCCACATTTTCCAGATACCTGAGGTACATAGATGTTAAGAGCCCAACATCATACAGCTAATAAATGTCTGAGACCAGATTTGAACTCGTCATCCTGACTTCAGCCCTAGCATTTTGTCCCCTGTGCCACTTCACTCTCTCTTTTGCTCTCTCCATTTCTCCATGTTGTTTTATGAGTCTTTATATTCTCTCCTTCTAGTTAATGATCAATAATGGTATATTAAGTGTCTATTGTTTTCCAGGCACTGTGTTAAATTCCAGGAATACAAATTAGAAATAGAAAGACAAGCACTGGATCTGTAATCAGGAAGAGCAAGGTCAAATCCAGCCTTAGACACTTTTTAGCTAAGTGATCCTAGGTAAGTCTCTGCCTGCCTCAATTCCTTCTTTGTAATGGAAATACACATTTAAAGATCTTCTCTGCCCCTAGGTTACCTGCACCTGGAGCCTGTGGTGGGAGGCTTGTTTTTCAGGAAAGCCCACACCTTGATACTTTGTGATTGGGCGGTGGGTCAAGAAGGTTGTTACATTCTCTGAGCCAGGAGAAGGCCATATAAGCACTAATGGGAGGCTTTGTTTTGGGGCTCACTTTGAGAAGTGTTGTATGATTTGACCAGATGAGACTCTGGGCAGCCGTTGAGAGCCCCCCCCCGCTTTGAAAACCCAGATTTTGATGCTTCCCTCTCTGCTAACTGTGATTTTGGTATTGATAATGGTTGGACAGTTTGGAAGCCTGTCTGTTTGATCTGTCTGTATAATCTGAAGTTCGGGGTGCTGACCTTTTCCCCCTGAACTAGGTAATATATGTTTGTTTGATTAAAGTAAGCTTGTTAACCAATTTTGATTTGCTTTTCTTTAGAAAAGCAGATCTAAGAACCTGTGTTGGCAGTCACCCTGGGGATGTTGGAGTGCTTGCTGCTACATTCTTCAACAATGATGATAATAAGAGGTACCTATCAACCAGGTTTGTTGTGAGAATCAAATGAGATGATATTTATAAAATGCTTTCTAAAACTGAAACATAAATAGTCACAATTGTTATTATGTTTACAATCTAATGGGAGAAGACACAAAGGAAAACTGAAAAGTGTAAATGTTAGACAGGGGGGAGGCAGAGAAATGAAAACTGAGAGTGCTAAGGAGGTACTGAATTTCAGTACCAAGTATCCAAGAAGAGGAGATAAAGCTTATCAGATGATGAATACTTTAAGAATACAGATTTTAACTTTATGCATGAAAAGCATTCTAAATTATGAAATTATATGAAATTATAAAATTTCATTTTAGAAGCATCACCCAATACCTGGCATAGTGTCTTGCATACAGTAGATATCCAATAAATGTTTGCTAAATTGAGGTGATCTTAAATGAGTTGCTAATTCATGTTGGACAAAAATGGACCAAGTATTTATTATGCACTTACTATGTACCAGTTCCTGGGCTAAACCCTGCAGATTCAAATGAAAAGAAAATTTCTGTACCAAAACTTAATTTGAAGGAGTAATGACAATTATGTATTTAGCATTTCTGTCGATATTTTATGAGACCTGAAATTCAGCAGCAAACACAAAACTAGGAAATCAGGAATTTTTCAGATATAGAGCAACTCCTAAATATATAGTTGCCATGAACTGAAACATTTGTAGGAAGAAAACAAATCACTATTTATATTCAAGAGGGGCTGAGTATCTGTCATCTTTGAAAAGGGATGACCCAGGGGTGAAAGTGAGAATCAAAATTAGATTGAGACTTCACTCAGATGTGGCAGCACTGACTCTAATACTATTTAGAGAGGGAAAAAATACAGCATATGACATGAATGAAGGAAAGGGAATGCTCAAGGGGGTGATGATGATTTCTCTCAGGATTAAATTCTTGCCATTCTAGTGCATGGAAGACAGACATACTAAGACTAAAGAATCATTTTTAGCTAGGAGAGGACAGCATGGGGGCACTGGAAAGAGCCAAAACTTGGAGTCACTGAGCTTGAATTCAAATCCTTGCTTGTCTAATGACTAGCTGGGTGACCTAGTGCAAGTTATTCCTACTTTGAGGGTCTCTGTTTCCCCACCCACAAAATAAAGAAGCTAGGTAAGATGTCTTCTAACGTCTTTTTCAGTTCTAAATCTATGATCCAAGGTTGAAATGGAAAGAATTGGAAGTATTTATTTCTTCATTTTGATACTTCAAACAAACAATAAAAAAATAAATTATGGTTAGTAAGGTGCCTAATAACTATTAGAGTACAGAGAGTATGTTTATTACTTAAAAATAAAGTGGCAAAACACAGATTATTAACCATATCTACCTGTTTCTGATGTGTAAAGAAAGTAAAAATTAAATATATTATATGAAATACTTTCTGAGAGCAGAAATAGGACTTGACATTTACTTTTATTGGTACAAGGAATTCCTCTGCCAATGTAGGTCACAATGTTTTTTGTAAGATTGGAGAGTTTAAATGACTTGACCCAGATCACACAACATGTATGTAACAGAGGAAACACTTGAAGTCAGGTCTTTGAGGGCCTAATGATGGCTTTCCATACACTGCATCATTGGTGTCAAACACAAAAAGAAATGGGGGCCACTAAACTGTACATAGGAATTCCTGAGGGTCACATCTTAAGGTGATCTTTATTTTATTGTGTGTGTGTATTTCAATATTTCAAAATTAAATTTTAATCTGTTTCAGTCCTCATTTGGGAGTGTTGTGGGTCATATAAAGTCACTAGGTGGTTTGACATCTGTTTTAGTTTTTCTTCTATGGAAAGTGGTAGGATTTGAATGCTCCATTTATTTAAAAGTTAACTAGATGGAAATTAGAGGTTCATTGTAGATGGTCATAGAGAAGAGACAAAAGATTCATTAGAAGCTCTATCAGGATTTTCTAATATCTAGTTCTTTAGAATATGCATTCTATATGCAAATCAAATTTTATACTAAGTATTTCTTCTACCTCAGAATATCTAACTTCTCTTTCACAGTGGTGTTGCCTCAAGCAATAACTTTTGTCTATGAAATATTCTAAGCAAAGTTATTGAGCAAAATTTCCCTTCTGTGAAATCATGCTGTTTAAAACTGAAAAGTTAAAAAAAAATTCCCAGAAAGGTGACCTTTCCTAAGGAGACATCACAGTGCACCATTAGAATTTATTATTTGCATATGCAGGGTTAATGCAAGCCTATATTAACCTTTACTTGTATGTGTATATGAAATTGCTCATCTCTACCTATAAACAAATTTTCATCAATTTCCTTAAGTGAAGTATACTGCTTGAAAAACTTTTGGAATTTTTTTTTTAGTTATAAGTGTGGGAATGGATTAAGTCAATCAATCACCCTCTCCCTTAAACCAATCATTCACCACACACCATTAGAGGACAAAGTTATATGGGCTAAGTGAGGTGGAGTGATTGATTCCTATCCTGACAAGTATTGAAGAATAGGGTTAAACTTTGTTATTTTTCTGAGTCATATAAAAATGGCTTTCCAGGTGCAATTAAGATGTTGCACTTTAGAAAGGCAGATATTCAGCGATAAGAAGAAATCTAATGACCTTAAAGCTACTAGTGAACAATGAATGGTCGCCAAAATTGACATTAGGAGGTAGGTCATTACACAATTTCAATAATGTATATCTAGAAAATTAATTCTAATAAAGCAATCTAGAACAAGCATATCATGTTAATAACTTTTCTACTCCCCTCATAGTTTAATTAGTTAGATTTATCAATCATGAACAAAGTTAAAAATGGTTTAGATAGAACATGTCTCACTAGCCAAGGGTTCTTTTTTTTTATCAGTGTGTGTGTGCGTGTGTGTGTGCGTGTGTGTGTATGTGTCACGAATCCACAAGCAAGCAAGCAGTAGACACTTCCCACCCCCATAGTCATCTGCTAAAGCCTATGGAACCCTTCTCAGCATGATGTTCTTAATCTATGCAATAAAATACATAGAATTTTAAAGGAAACCAATTCAGTTAGTTTTCAAATATTTCTTCTGAAGTTAATAGACCCTCATGTTAAGAGCTCCTGTAAGCTTAATGTCACATTTTCACATTTATGAAGATATACAGACCTATGCTTACATCTTACCCTTCTTTCTATCCCTTTTAGTGCTGTGTCCAGGGCTTTCTGCAGAGTAAATGCTCAAAAAGCACTTAGAAAATTATACAAAATTGAGTGCACTTAATGTGGTGCACCTGATATTGGCAGGAGCCTTATTTGGAAAATGCACATTTTAGATTTAGAGGACTTTCCTATTTCCAGCAGTTTATACCCATCTGCAAATTCTGATTGTCCTTAAAAAACAGCACAGAATGTGGTACTCAGATTAGGAAAGTGGAGGTGGTTTCTCTACTTGCATTTAGATTTTTTGGAGCAAATATTTTTTTTAAAAGAACTGGTTGAGAATGCAAAATTCAAGCATATCTGCATTTTAACAGAATTAAATACATAATTACACAGTAGATATATTTGCATGTATAAGTAATTTTAATTTATTTAAAATAATTATCTTTGCGATGTATTCCTCCTTGTTTCCTAGAAATCACATTTCTATGGATTTAATTTCATAAAACTTTTCTTGATTTTCATTTCCCCTATTATTTCTACATTTAAAAAATCAAATCCTATTAAAACTAATCAGGATGTGGTAGATATAATTAAAGAGACTAAAGAAAATTAGGTGCAATGTAAAAAATTACATATAAGAATTTGTAGAATAGTTTCATCAATCTATGAAAAGCAGTTATTCACATAAAATGACAATTTTGGCAGGGGAACGTCAAGACTATATACAGAATGCCACAACCGAAATAAAAATGAAAGCTGATAAAATCTTCCTAAAACTGATAATTCAATAAGGTGTCCACTATGTGTAATTCTCCCCAAGGGTACCATGGGTAAATCTTTTTGCTCAGCTAATAGGAATTAATTTTGAGAGGTTAAATTCCAAGTCAGAGGTATGAGAAATAATAGTATACATTTGTTTTTTTGCTGTTTCTCTCATTAATTTATGACTTCCTTGAAGGCAGGGACAGTCTTTCATTTATTTTTATATTTACAGATCTTAGTATAGTACCTGAAACACAGTAGGTGCTTAATGAATGTTTACTGATTGATTAAGCACCAAATTTGCTTATGGATTAATGAGGCAATGACATCATTTATAGTTTTATCCAGTATAGGCAAATTATAACCAATATGCTCCATGGAGTCACAAAGAGTCGTGTTTGTCCTTCGTTTTCGAAGAGTATAATGGCATCAGAGAAATGATGACAAGACTTGCAGTTAACTTGCATTTGAAGGAGGGTTGTTCAAGGTCACCAGGCTCATTTTCTTCCCCAGGGCCATCTGGATCCAGTGACCAGATATTCATCAGGATTACTGCAAATGACTCAGGATGTAATGGGAGATTCTGGTTCTTTTAGGCCTTTTCAGGTACTCACTTAGAGTGAGGTAATGCCCATTTAGTGAATAGGCCTCTTTAAGAAGTGAGTGAAGGGATGGCCTTTTTAATTAGAAAAAAAGAAAAAATCAGTCTGGGAGGGGAAGACACAGAGAGTCAGACATGAATGAACAACAAATTTGAATATATATATAGGAATACAAGCATATATCTTAGATGTATTTATATATGTAGATAGACAAAAATATCTTGATAGATATAGGTAGATAGATAGATAGATAGATAGATAGATAGATAGAGCATCCAGGTAGCACAAGGGGTAGAGTGCCAGGCTTGGAGTCAGGAAAACTCATTTTCATGAGTTCAAATTTGGCCTCAGATGCTCATTAATGGTGTCACTCTAGGCAGGTCACTTAACCCTGTTTGCCTCACTTTCCTATCTATAAAATGAGTTGAAGAAGGAAATGACAAACCACTCTAGTATCTTTGCCAAGGAAACCCCAAAATGGGATCATGAAGGATCAGACAAAATTTGAAGAACTCAACAAAATTTAATTATATTAATGGGCAGGTAGGGACACGGTGTATAGAGTGCTGGGCCTGGAGTCAAGAAGAACTTCCTGAGTTCAAATGTGGCCTCAGACACTAGCTGTGTAATTCTGGGTAAGCCACTTAACCCTGCTTACCTAAGTTTCCTCATCTGTAAAATGAATTGGAGAAGAAAATGGCAAGCCACTGTAATTCTTTTCCAAGAAAACTGCAAACGGGATCACAAAGAATCAGACAAGACTGAAAACTACTGAGCAAGAAAACCCCATCACACCCTAGCATATTTTCCTATTGTATCATCCCACAATAAATTATGTTTGTCCACCCATATCCATTGGGTCAAGTTATTCAGATGACACTCAGTGCCCCAGATTATCCATAACTTAGCCCTTAACAAATATTATGGTGTCACAGTGAAAGCTGTTGCTGTTGTTGTTTGGTCTTCATTTTGAAAGAAAATCGATGACACCATGAGGGTACCACATCAAAAGATGCTGTAATACTATCTTTTTTGTCCACTTTCACACTCTGTTCCCATTCTTTATGAGGTTTTAAGATAATTTCAATCAATAAATGAACATTTATTAAGAAACTACAATTTGACAAGCACTGTGCTAAGTGCTTGGAGATTAAACAAAACAAAACAAAAATAGTCCTTGACCTCAAAGAGCTTACAATCTAATTAGGGAGGCAACATGCAAATGAATTTACATACATACATACATACATAAATATATACACACAATACATATATAAACACGTGTGTATGTGTAAAACAAACTTTATGTATGACAAGTAACAAATAGTTAACAGGGGAAGGTATCAGAATTTAGGGGATGGGGAGACTTTCCCCCTAAAGGAAGGTAAGGAGATTAGATGGAGTGGAGGAGAGAGGGCATTACAGGTAAAATGGGTATGCAGTTTCATTTGTTCAGTAATATGATAAATGGGTATTAAATCATAGAATTATTACTTGAAAACTAAAATATCCAAATCTTCCCACTTTACAGATAAGGAAACTGAGGTCCAGGCTGAATTAAGTGACTTAGCCAAGGTCATAAAATGTATAAGTTTCAAAGTCCATGTCCTCTGACTCCAAAGTCACTTTTTACTATGATGTGCTCTTTTATATTGAATATTTTGATTTTATACTGAATTCCATTTTCTTGGACCCATTTGAATGGTACAGTATTCATTATTTTGAAATATTTTCTATGCTTTCTAAATAGATATGTGCCAACTACCTTTGGACAGGATAGCTTTGTCCTTTCTCAAAATCTTAAACAGAAGGTTAAAGGATAGATGCTACAAAGATCATATAAAAGCAAAAACAAATTACTCAAAAAACATACAGTCAAGAAAACACCACCCTGTCTTTTTGAATATTCATTTTCATTTTCACTAAAATCTAGTGCATATATACTTCACCAAAACAAACATATATACCTATACACACGTGCATATATGTATATGTATATATTTGCATATATACATATATATATTCCTGTTTTTTAAAAACATCACCTTACTGTCAAGAGGGCAGTAATATGCATTATCATTAGTTACTCAGAATCATGGTTGGTTATCTCATTGAGCAGAGTTCTTTATGACTTTATAATATTGTTGTTATTGTACAAACTGTAGCTGTTCTACTCACTTCATTTTATTTCAGTTCATCCAGATCTTCCTGGGGTTTCCAAAAACACCCCTATTGTCATTGTTTAGGGCACACATTCCCATATTACAAATTGTTCAGTCATTCCACAAATGATGGGAACGTTCTTATTTTCATTTCTTTGACACTACAAAAAAGAGCTGACATAAACATTTTTATATTTATGGATAATTTTCCTCCTTCCTTAAGTATAATAGTAGTGATATTGCTGAGTCAATGAATATTTATATCCAGTTTAATAACTTTTTGGGTAGAATACCAAATTGCTTTTCACAAAGACCAAACAAATTCACAATTTTGCCAAGGGTGCACTAATGTGCCTCTTTTCCTCATAGTATTTAATTTTGGCTATTTTTTGGTAATTATTATTCTTTCTAGTTACATTTTTTGTAATCACTATGCATATTGATTTCTGGTTCTGATTACTTTGCATCAGTTTATATGGCTTTGTTTTTTCTTCTTTATATTCCCAATTATTATTACTTCTTATAGCACTTTAAGATTTCATTACAATTTGTGGTATAGTGTACTTAAGCTGTCCCTAATCCATAGACATCTACTTTGCTTCATTTCTTTGGTACTACAGAAACTGCCTTTTAAAAGTAGTTGCGTTAAGTTATGTTTGCTTAATAAAGAATTAAGTGAATAAAAATGTTATTTAAAATACTGGTTTGACTATACTCACCAATACAAAGAGACTTTTGTTTTGTACTATCAAAAATCCAAGTGTGCCATCTAGTGATGCCCCCCACAAGCTAAAGAAGCAAGGTCTCAGGAATTCAGCAAGAGCTATAATGATGAACTAAGCCATAATAGAGCATCAATGAAGCACCAGTTACTATGTGCTGTTGTAGGCACTGGATTCAACTCTTATATTAGATATGTTTGTCAAACCAATTCTCTTGACATGTTCTTTGCTAGGAGAAGCTGCTCCTGTAGATGTGGCTGACTTGTATACCCTTCACATAATGAAAATCAAATCCCAAATATGATTGGAGCATAGTGATGATTTCAGGAACAGTAATGAGAGAACCATTGGCAATGGTTTGATTTCATTATCTAATTCTAGATTTACTTGGACACATGAAACAAGATTAAGTCAGAAATGGGTAGCAATGTTTGGCCATATAAACATATGCCACTACTTTGAGAAATGAAACACTTTTGTCTGAGTCATAAAAATTATGGATGAGAAAACAGTGGTTAAGAGATGTTAAGAGAATTACCTAAATCCACACACATATTAAGTAGAAGATGAAGAATTTGAAATAAGGCCCTCTGACTTCAAATCTAGCATCCTTGCCACTCTGCCATACTGCTTGGGTTCCTAGAATACTCTTCACTTAGAAAAATGATACACCTAGCACTTATATAGAATTTTTTTTTCTTTTTTGGAAGGGGGAAGGCAGGGCAATTGGGCTTAAGTGACTTGCCTGAGGTCACATGGCTAGTTTTGGGCAAACTGTCTGAAGCCACATTTGAACTCAGATCTTCCTGACTACAGGGTCAGTGCTCTATTCACTGCACCACCTAGCCGCCCCCCATTTATATAGAATTTTAAGGTTGGCAAACATTTTAACTGTTCAGTCTTATTAGAGGCTCACAATAATTCTGGGAGATAGCTATTAGTATAATCCCCATTTCAAAGATGAAGAAACAGCTTGAGACAGGCTATGTGACTTGTTGAAAGTCATGGAGCTCATAAGTGTTCAAGCTGGGTTATGAACTCAGGTCTTTCTGAATCCAAGTCAACACATACCTACTATGTCACATTACTAGCTCTGTTTCTATACACATGAGCTATTTTGAGATTTTTATACAAAAGAAAATGCTTAGTAAAATCGAATGGTCACTATTAATCATGTTAATACTTTAAAAAACCATGGTTATAAGTTACAATAGTCAAAATATTGGTTTATAATTTATAACTGTCTATAGAAGAGTTAACTGGGCATAGTGGATAGAAACCTGATCTTCAAGGTTAATCATTTAATTAATTAATATTAATTAATATCAATAATAAATTAAATTTAAATAAATAAATAAAAATTAATAATTAATATTAATTAATATCTGAGATCAAGTCTTAATGCTGGAAGATATTTGTTAGTAAGCATAGGTGAGTCACTTAGCCTCTCAGTGTTTTAGGCAAGAATAAGATTATGAACTGAAGAGAAGGTACCACCCTTCACTGACAAGGGAAGTTTATTAATAAAGGATTTCCCTATATTAGTAAAATAATTGTTCTAGTTCCCATCCTCTTCTATTCTATTCTTTTTTTTTTTTAAGCAATTGGGGTTAAGTAACTTGCTCAAGGTTACATGGCTAGTCATTATTTATGTGTGGATGCTCATTTTCTGAGGTCGGATTCTATCTCGGGTCATCCCAACTCCGAGGCCAGCGCTCTTACTCACTGCGCCACCTAGCCACCCCATCTTCTATTCTATTCTATCAATGCAGATTTACAAAATGGCTTACCAATCTACTAATTACACTTTCTTTTAGATTCTCAAGTAAAAATCTTCTTCAAGGGGGTAGAGCCAAGATGGCGGAGTAGAAACAGCTCATCCAAGCCACTCTGCCCCCAGATTCCCCCCAAACTATGTAAAAGGGGACTCTGAACAACTTCTGGAGCCCCAGCACCCACAGAACGACACAGAGAAGCTAACCTCCTGCTGAGGACAGCCCAGCAGCCCTGCAGGAAGGACCAGCGCAGCGGTCTGGGACCTGGCAGCGCACAGTGCTCAGAGTGCAGAGCTCAGGAGCCGAGCCGAGCCCAGGTCCGCCTGAGCCGAGGTATTAGCCCCAGGGCAGCAGGGCCAGCAGCCAGCTGGAGGTACCCCAGAACACCAGGAGCTGTGGCGACTCCAGAATTATCAACATAGACTTGACTAGGACAAAGTAAGAGGTTAGTGTCCTATGGACTTTGGACCCGTATTTAGGGAATGCATCAGCTCCCTCTCCTAGGGGCTAGAAGCTGCTGAGGACAAAGGCCATTTTGTAGTTTTCAGAGGCAGCTCCAGTTCCCGGCCTACAAATTTGTAGGGAGATCCATCGATCAGTCTTGGGGGGTAATCGCTCTTGCTTTAACCTCCCTGGATCTGGATTGTGATCTAGGGTGGAAGTCGTGGGTGGGTTTACAGCTTGCCAGAAACGGAAGTTGCCCCCCACACGTTCGGGACGAAAATTCCTCTATCTGGCCTTAAAGCCATAGTGTGGCAACAAGCCCAAAAGTCAAGTAATTAAGCGGCAACATGCCAAGGCAAAGGAAACAGAAAAATGCAACCCTAGATTCCTATTTTGTTGGCATAGAGCAGGAAAAGGACTGTGAGGTCAGAAGTCCTGCTCCAAAAGCCCCAGGGGAAAAGATGAGCAGTTTGCAGACCTTAAGAAGGACTTTAAAAATCAAATAAGAGAAGTAGAGGAAAAATTGGAAAGAGAAATGAGAAGGATGCAGGAAAAGTATGAAATGAGGGTCAACAGCCTGAGGAAAACAACACCTTAAAAAAATAGATTAACTCAAATGGCAAAGGAGGCCCAAAAGGGCAATGAGGAGAATGCCTTAAAAAGTCGAATTTGCCAGATGGAAAAAGAATCTCAAAAGTTCACTGAGGAGATTTATTCCTTCAGAGTTAGACTGGAGCAAATGGAAGCTAATGACTTTATGAGAAATCAAGATGCTGTTAAGCAGATCCAAACAAATGAAAGATTAGAAGGCAATGTGAAATATCTCATGGGAAAAACCACTGACCTGGAAAATAGATCCAGGAGAGACAATTTAAAAATTATTGGACTACCTGAAAGCCATGATCAAGGAAAGAACCTAGAAATCACCCTTCAAGAAATTCTCAAGGAAA